>JAVLUX010000007.1:24287500-24862500 GCA_032164185.1 Moxostoma hubbsi
TATTCCAAAATGGATTAAATTCATTATTTTCCTCAAAATGCTACAAACAATACCCCATAATGTCAACGTGAAAGAAGTTTGTTTGTGATCTTTGCAAATATATTAAAAAAATATATATTATACTTGATTGGAGTCCACCTGTTGTAAATTCAGTTGATTGGACATGATTTGGAAAGGCACACACCTGTCTATATAAGGTCCCACAGTTAACAGTGCATGTCAGAGCACAAACCAAGCCATGAAGTCCAAGGAATTGTCTGTAGACCTCCAAGACAGGATTGTATCAAGGCACAGATCTGAGGAAGGGTACAGAAACATTTCTGCAGCATTGAAGGTCCCAATGAGCACAGTGGCCTCCAGCATAAGTAAATGGAAGTTTGGAACCACCAGGACTCTTCCTAGAGCTGGCCGCCTGGCCAAACTGAGCGATCGGGGGAAAAGTTCCTTAGTCAGGGAGGTGAGCAAGAACCTGATGGTCACTTTGACAGAGCTCCAGCATTTCTCTGTGGAGAGAGGAGAAACTTCAAGAAGAATAACCATCTCTGCAGCACTCCACCAATCAGGCCTGTATGGTAGAGTGGCCAGACGGAAGCCACTCCTCTGTAAAAGGCACATGACAGCCCGCCTGGAGTTTGCCAAAAGGCACCTGAAGGACTCTCAGACCATGAGAAACAAAATTCTCTGGTCTGATGAAACAAAGATTGATTTCTTTGGCCTGAATGGCAAGCGTCATGTCTGGTGGAAACCGCATCACCTGGCCAATACCATCATTACAGTGAAGCATGGTGGTGGCAGCATCATGCTGTGGGGATGTTTTTCAGCAGCAGGAACTGGGAGACTAGTCAGGATTGAGGGAAAGATGAATGTAGCAATGTACAGAGACATTATTGATGAAAACCTGCTCCAAAGCACTCTGGACCTCAGACTGGGGCGAAGGTTAATCTTCCAACAGGACAACGACCCAAACCACACAGCCAAGTTAACAAAGGAGTGGCTTCGGGACAACTCTGTGAATGTCCTTGAGTGGCCCAGCCAGAGCTCAGACTTGAACCCGATTGAACATCTCTGGAAAGATCTTAAAATGGCTGTGCTCCCCATCCAACCTGATGGAGCTTGAGAGGTCCTGCAAAGAAGAATGCCTAAAAATAGGTGTGCCAAGCTTGTAGCATCATACACAAAAAGACTTGAGGCTGTAATTTGTGCCAAAGGTGCTTCAACAAAGTACATGTGATTTTTTTTTTTTTTTTTTTTTTTTTTTTTTTTTTTTTTTTTTGTTTTGTTTTTTGTTTTTTTGATTTTTTACAATTTATAATAAATTTGCAAAGATTTCAAACAAACTTCTTTCACGTTGACATTATGGGGTATTGTTTGTAGCATTTTGAGGAAAATAATGAATTTAATCCATTTTGGAATAAGGCTGTAACATAACAAAATGTGGAAAAAGTGAAGCGCTGTGAATTCTTTCCGGATGCACTGTATCTGTGGATGTATTTTAAGGCTTACCTTCAACATCAGTGCCTTTTTGCTTGACATCATGGGAAAATCAAAATAAATCAGCCAAGACTTTTTAAAAAAAAAAAAAACACGTCTGGTTCAGCAATTTCCAAATGCCCGAAGGTACCACGTTCATCTGTACAAACAATAGTACACAATATAAACACCACACCGCCATCATACTGCTCAGGAAGGAGACTCATTCTAACTCCTAGAGATGAATGTAATTTGGTGTGAAATGTGCAAATCAATCCCAGAACAACAGCAAAAAACCTTGTGAAGATGCTGGAGGAAACAGGTAGACAAGTATCTATATCCACAGTAAAACAAGTCCTATATCAACATAATCTAAAGGGTGCTCAGCAAGGAAGAAGCCACTGCTCCAAAACCGCCATAAAAAAGCCAGACTACAGGTTGCACGTGCACAGATCTTTTAGGAGAAATGAGATAAAGATCTTTTAGGAGAAATGTCCACTGGTCCGATGAAACAAAAATGTAACTGTTTGACCATAATTACCATCGTTATGTTTGGAGGTAAAAGGGTGAGGCTTGTAACCTGAAGAACACCATCCCCAACCATGAAGCTTGGAGGTGGGAGCATGCATGTTGTGGGGGTGCTTTGTTGCAGGAGGGGCTGGTGCACTTCACAAAATAGATGGCATCATGAGGAAGGAAAATTATGTGGAAATATTGAAGCAACATCTCAAGACATCAGCCAGGAAGTTAAAGCTTGGTCGCAAATGGGTCTTCCAAAGGGTCAATGACCCCAAGCATACCTCCAAAGTTGTGACAAAATTGCTTAAGGACAACAAAGTCAGAGTATTGGAGTGGGCATCACAAAGCCCTGACCTCAATCTGATTGAAAATTTGTAGGCAGAACTTGCGAGCAAGGAGGCTTACAAACCTGTCTCAGTTACACCAGTTCCGTCTGGAGGAATGGGTCAAAATTCCAGCAACTTTCCATGTTTGACCCAAGTTAAACTATTTAAAGGCAATGCTACCATATACTAACAAATTGTATGTAAACTTCTGACCCACTGGGAATGTGTTGAAAGAAATTAAAGCTGAAATAAATCATTATCTCTATTATTATTATGACATTTCACATTAAAAAATGTCAACTTAAAATAAAGTAGTGATCCTAACTGACCTAAAACAGGAAAAGTTTTCTAATTTATAGTTTAAATGTATTTGGCTAAGGTGTATGTAAACTTCTGACTTCAAATATATAAAGTAAATCTGGAAAAGCATATTATTTTACCTATAACTTTGTTTTGGGGGAGCTAAAGTTTACACATGTAATCTTTTTTTCTTATTATAGGCCCTAGGTTATTTCAGTTGCAAAATAGGTTAGGAAACATGTCCTTTTAATTGTGACTGAAGTGCTCAATGTATGGATGAAGTTTGCTTAAAATAAAGCACAGTCTTCAGTTTCAATCACTTGATATTGAAAGGCCATTGTGTACTGTACTAAAACAACAGAACTAGCATCACTAAATGAGAATTTTATATTCACTTATTTATTTCCTGTTGGAAGCAGTTTTGGATAAATCACTTGCCACAGCAATGCGGATTCATTAAAGCTGAGCAGAAAAGAAATATTTAATGGCAGATGTTAGCAGATAGTGAGAATAAACACACATGCATTCATCCATCCTTCAAAGCATAAGGGGCGTGACTGGGTTTCCCTGCTCACCAGCCAGCACAGACAGAGAGAAGTGAAACAAGCTCTACTTGCATCAAAGGTCACATGTTGCACTCTTTCAATAGAGGGAGTCAACCCTTTCACATAATACTACTTATAGCAGCATTTTCCCACCACATTTTATTCCAGAAATGCATCTTTTTCCAGTTTTTGTGTTCATTTTTATAGAGATAATTGAAAGACTCAGTCTAGAGGAAAAGATATGTCTGTTCTGTGTGTCATAAGGGCTCTGTGATTTAAGGATGCCCATAGTACAAGAACACTTTCTGTTAATAACATATGATTGTTGATGAATTACTGCTCATTTTTTATGTGACAATGTTCACTTTCTAATGTTTATTTTGTAAAACATTGTGAAAGAGTGCGTATTTTCTTTTCCTTATCTATTTTGAAAGCACCTGGGGTCATAAATATTTCGGAATAAGAAGACCCTGATGTATTTCGGGCTTGTTCATAATTTGTGTAGTGTACCTTTTTTTTTTTTTTTTTTTTTTTTTTTTTTTATATTGGTATTTTGGTAACACAATAAATTTTGTTCAATTTGGATTCTTGTAGCTTTTGTGTCTGGACCGCCACAGAAATGCAAACCCTCTATGGACATTATGGAGAATGAATCACCATTGATTAGAAGGATACATTTTTATTTTTACTAGGGATGTGCACAAGAAATTGACCAATCAATTACTCGTTCTGCACCAGGCTAGTCAACTATTAAAAACACTACTCGAATATCTTAAATTGATTTTCCTTTCCCATCTCGCCATCACAATTGAGTCCACTGTGGGTGTGTCGTCGTCTATGTGTTGCTTGAGAGAAGGAAATATGATGTTGTCTTTCATGTGTGTACTTTCAAACTCAGCCAAGTGTGGCAATACTTTAGTTTACTAAATTGAAAATTTATTTTCTTATTGAATTTTTCTCTGATGGTAGGGATGTCCCAATACCACTTTTTCCACATCCGATTCCGATATCGGAAATCTCATTATTGGCCAATCCTGATCCGATAACGGTGTTGTTTTTTTGCATAATCAGTTTATAATATCTTTACATTATTGTGTGGAAATAATTGTGAGTACTCTTTAATATGTAAAGAAACACAAACCTTTAACTACACATTATTTCAATATAAATGTATAGCTTATTAATAAACACTTTATTATTAACTAGTATACTGGATAATGTAGCAGCAAAATTAACAGTAATTCCAGTATAAGTCATCTGTAGAAAGTTTGGACTTTAAATAATTCAGATCTCTTTTTTTTTTTTTTCAATTTAGTTTTAAGATGTCAACTCACTTTTCATTCACAGTCACTTTTTGGAACCCATTCAACTTAAATATTATTATAATTTGTGAACAAATGATAATATGTAAAGTAGTGAGTATACAGCGTGTATAACAGTGTAAATATGCTGTCCCCTCAAAATAACTCAACACACAGCCATTAATGTGTAAACCTCTGGCAAAAAAAGTGAGAACACCTCTAAGTGAAAATGTCCAAATTGGGCCCAAAGTGTCAATATTTTGTGTGGCCACCATTATTTTCCAGAACTGCTTTAATCCTCTTGGGCATGGAAATTCTACAAACAATACCCCATAATGACAACGTGAAAGAAGTTTGTTTGAGATCTTTGCAAATATATTAAAAAAAATATATTATACTTGATTGGAGTCCACCTGTTGTAAATTCAGCTGATTGGACATGATTTGGAAAGGCACACACCTGTCTATATAAGGTCCTTTAGCAATATAAGTACCTTTAGCACCAATTACAACCTCAATTATTTTTGTGTATGATGCTACAAGTTTGGCACACCTATTTTTGGGCAGTTTCTCCCATTCTTCTTTGCAGGACCTCTCAAGCTCCATCAGGTTGGATCGGGAGTGTCTGTGCACAGCCATTTTCAGATCTCTCCAGAGATGTTCAATAGGGTTCATGTCTGTGCTCTGGCTGGGCCACTCAAGGGCATTCACAGAGTTGTCCCGTAGCCACTCCTTTGTTATCTTGGCTGTGTGCTTATGGTCGTTGTCCTGTTGGAAGATGAACCTTCGCCCAGTCTGAGGTCCAGAGCGCTCTGGAGCAGGTTTTCATCAATAATGTCTCTGTACATTGCTGCATTCATCTTTCCCTCGATCCTGACTAGTCTCCCAGTTCCTGCTGCTGAAAAACATCCCCACAGCATGATGCTGCCACCACCATGCTTCACTGTAATGATGGTATTGGCCAGGTGATGAGTGGTTCCTGGTTTCCTCCAGACATGACACTTGCCATTCAGGGCAAAGAGATCAATCTTTTGTTTCTCATGGTCTGAGAGTCCTTCAGGTGCCTTTTGGCAAACTCCAGGCGGGCTGTCATGTGCCTTTTACTGAGGAGTGGCTTCCGTCTGGTCACTCTACCATACAGGCTGGATTGGTGGAGTGCTGCAGAGATGGTTGTTCTTCTGGAAGGTTCTCCTCTCTCCACAGAAAAACACTGGAGCTCTGTCAGAGTGACCAATGTGTTCTTGGTCACCTCCCTGACTAAGGTCCTTCTCCCTCGATCGCTCAGTTTGGCCGGGCGGCCAGCTCTAAGAGTAGTCCTGGTGGTTCCATACTTATTCCATTTACTGATGCTGGAGGCCACTGTGCTCATTGGGACCTTCAATGTTTCTGTACCCCAGATCTGTGCCTCGATACAATCCTGTCTCGGAGATCTACAGACAATTCCTTGGACTTCATGGCTCGGTTTTTGCTCTGACATGCACTGTTAACTGTGGCCCAAATTGATTGTTTTTAAAGCTCTTAATCAACAGGCTCCATCATATATTTCTGACCTTATTTATTTGCATTCATCTCTTAAGTCTCTTAGGTCTGCCAATAAAGCTCTCTTTTATGTCCAACGGTAATGTCTTAAATTAAAATGTGACAGAGCCTTTGCAGTTGCTGCTCCACTCTTATGGAATCAATTGCCACCTGAAATCAAGTGTGCTCCTTCAATCTCTATCTTTAAATCTAGATTTAAGACACTTTTTTACTCTTTGGCCTTCCCTGGCTATTAACTTGTTGATTAGTAATTGTTATCTTTTTATTTTATTGTATTTTATAATTGTTTTTGTACAGCATTTTGGTCAGTGTAAGCTGAATTTAAGTGTGCTTTATAAATAAAATTTTCTTACAAATAAGGAAATTTTAAGTGACTATACTGTATAAATGCCATGAATGACGCATTTGTGTGTCATTCAGTTGAACTTAAGAGTCTTGAGTGTCACTGAGTTGCACCGTGGGCATCAACCAGAGCAGCTACTGTCTGAAAGAGTGCATGAAGCGCTTGTCAAGCGGTCTGATGTGCGCTGTCAACAGTGGTTCACGCCAAATTTCTGTGGAAATACAAATGATAAAGGATAAACCGTGATAGTGAACGCAAAGTGCTTGGGTTTCATTTTAAACAATGGTGTAATGGCAAATGCTCCTGGTTCATACACGCAGTGACAGAGGAGAAGACACACACTTACTCTATTTCTGTAGAGTGATGAAATGATGAAATGAAAGCTCAAAGGTTTAGTTTAATGACAAATAAGTGCTTTTGGGTTAAATGAGAGCATTAACATAACGTGTGAAAGTGAAGAAATTAGGACTGAAATGTTTTACTATTGCGTAATATAAGAAAATATTATATAAACACTATAAAAAATATATATATATTTTGTGACATTTGAGTTAAAAAAAGAACAGTGTAAATATAGAGACATATTTTATGTATTTAGAAATATTTTGATATTTAAAACATAATTTTTCATGTCATTCATAAGTTTTTAAGCCTTAATAGGAAATCACATATCGCCAGCCAAATTTCATAATCATTACAGCCCTACTTGATTGCTAGCCCCAGTCAGCTGCATGCTTTCTACATCACGAACAATAGTTTCGTTTGTGAATGAATCACTCTTTTTGACAGTTATCTGGGTCCTTTTATGTGTCAAAAAATGCTCAGTATATAAACGCACATGATGAGGCAAACATGAGTAACCAATCTATAATGATTCTAAGGTTGTTTTAAGCTATTCTTTCACTGATGCACAGAAATACGGGTCAGGCATTGCTTGCTTCTGGACATGCACCGCTGCTAAAAAATCCTAGTGGAAACATTGCGCAAGATAGTGTTTACGGTTAGGCAAACATTAACGAGAAGTTGGATGGTTGTTTTTGCTTGGATTGTCATGGACTGTCCATCATGCACCATTCAAAATTCAGAGGAACTGAGTTTTGATCCAGACTGATATAATACATACTTCAGAGGAAGATGTAATATATAAATATAATATTATATATAATATATAATGTAATGGCAATTATATATAACAGAAAGAAAAAACACTGGAGGGGTGGTAGTGAGCGTCTTTACTCCCTGAGCTACCCAGGCCCTGTGGATGTAGGCTTTAATGTGCAACTTAAGTGTTTTTTCTCCATATGAATGTTTTCTGTTTCTGTTCAAATTTTCATCAGAAAATCAAAAATGGCATTTTAATAATTTTCAGTGGCCGAAATTTCGGTGCATCCCTTGTCACAATACCAACATTTCAATAGTTAATACTAATGCCAGTGAAATGTAATAATTCTTAATACTCAGGTCCACACTGAAAGTTCTGCAGATTTCCGCATAATTCAAACACCCATCGTTCAGTTCATCACATCCTCAAACCTTTGTGTGTTTTGCTAATTGGATTGTGCTTTCATTTACCTATAAGAGTATAGTATTTTCCTTTAAAGACATTTTGCCATCTTTAAAATCCATTCGACATAATTTTCCCCAAAGTCATTGCAGAAAATGCCACAAAAAAAGACTGCAGATTCTGGGTGTGACAAAACTGCAGAAAGACTAATATCATTGTATACATGTTTTAATATCGACTTGGTTCAGAAGTACAAGTACTTTTACCATCTGTATTTGTGATTATGCCTTTGTTTGTGGTCCTGATTTATTTCCAGTTCCTTTGCATTTACTTTGTCAACAATAGTGTTTACACACTGAGACGTACATCTGTGCAACAGCATTAGTGCTTGGCTGGTGCACGAAGGGCCTGTATAGTTCCCTTTGCATCATGTGACTTGCTGCCTGCACATAGTCCCTGCTGCTCGTGTTCTCTCTTTGTACTAAACGGATGTTTGTGGTTTTGTGCTCTTTCTAGATGCTGCTGACTACAGTTAATGTGATGATTAGGATCTTAGCTTTGACTCGAGTCTCCAGACTGCTGTTTTAGGACAAAGGATCAGATAACCTCATTGATCCAGTGCTGTTTTAAATTCATGCCTTCTTGAAAGTAATGCTGGCATTATTTAGGGCAGGGTTCAAATGGTCATGGAAAAACATGGAAATATCAGGGAACTTTAAAATAGTGAAAAGTCATGATAATTTCTCTTGTAAATATACATAGTTTTTCTACTTATTCGCTGGTTTAAAATATTTCATTGTCTAGATGTTGCTCTTGTGAACACTAAAACTTGCTCCCTGCCTCACAATCTGAGGGGGAAATACGTTTATTTCCATACATATCTCACTTTCTGTATTATGCTTCTTGATGTCACTCTCATCTGTCACACTGGCTCTGTTCTGTGAAATAGAATGTGTTGTGTTCCATGGGCATGCCTCATAAATACATTGCTCTTTGATGATAGTCCATTTTGTTTAAGCTAAATGACTACTCGTTCCATGAGCCATGATGACGTGGAAATCACGCCACAGACAAACAAGAAGAGGAAATATAGCACACTTCCGCATGTGCTCAGAGGGGGAAATGACCACTTGGTGCTGTTGAAAAGTATGTGTTTTTTTTATTATTATTTCAGTTTGCATTCATTCTGAATGAATGTCAGTGTCAGAAAACAACATCAACATTTTATTAAAGGATAACATTTGCCTGCTGGAATTGATTTTAGGGGCTCTTTTTTACTTTATGAGGGCATATGGTTTCTAATTAATAAAATCTTAAGTTTAATGAATTGATTGAAATAGTCTTGGAGCCTAGAATATAATTATATAAAATAACAAAAACAAGTTACTGATAAACACTTAAAATTTTGCCTTTTTACGCATTGATCAAATCAGAAGATTTTCCAGATGATTATCGATATTATCGATATTATTTTATTTTTTGCATTTTTTGTTTTTGTCTTTTCAAACATATTTCTCAACACAACTTTGGTAAAGTGTGAGCAGCAGGGTAAATGAAATGGTGTCACTCACTGGACACTTCTAGCAGATGACAGCGTGTTCTAATTCAAAACTTTTTTCCTTGAAGGTAATGACACACCGCTAACACTCTGCATCAACATTCTGCAGCGCCAAGGAGCGCAACTCCGTTCAACTTCTGTTAAATTTGGCCCATATCATTATCAAAGGACAAACATTATTTACTCTAGCCATCACTAGATGATATATTGTGTACAAGTATCTTTCAAGAGCCTACACAATGTATTTTCAGTTACAAGTATGTCTTTTACTTTCGGCAGCATGAATGAAAGTCCTATTCAAGGCTACATACAGAGAAATTGCATAATAAACGTTAAAAAACGTTTATTATGCAATCACGAAATTTCTAATCGTTCAGTATGCACAGTTACACCACTATGGCACCCCTAACGTCACTGTTCATTCTTGAAGTACAAAACCTTTGTATCTTTGGAATGCCAACTTTGTGCCGCATCAGTTCATCTGTGTGTGTGTGTGTGTGTTTGTGTGTGTGTGATACCGGTGCTTTTCCTACCAGTGACCCAGCTACAGTAAATATTATATCACTTACATGTGGTCTCCCAACTCTGTTACGCTGCACTATGAAACGGAGGCCAAATTAGAGAATTGGAAAGCATGCAGTTTAGGCATCTAATTTAAATTTCAGCTCATTTTAATATATCAATGCCTCAAAAATATATTGACAAAATTCAGAAATGTGTATGTTTGTTTCTGGAACACCCTCCTTGTGCTAACATCAGTTTTAATCATAAAGGTGCTTAGTGTTTTTCCCCCCAATAATATGTTTAAAACCATGTTCATTTTCATTAGATCATGGTGGCTGCCAAGCTTATTTCACAAGTAGTCAAAAACAACTATTTGTCTTGGACAAAAGGCATTAAGGCATAGATTTTCGATACAGGTGATTTTAGACATGCAAAAAAACTATGTATTGTGTAAAGCACTATAAAAATAAAATGACTTGACTTTTTTGCCCATGGATTAAATTAATCATATCTGGCCTTTAATAGCACATTTATACAATGCTATCTGTAACCAAAATCTATAGCTTTTGCTTGATGCTGCATCCGATTTTCTTCACAAAGGTCTTCTCAAAGGAAACATTAAGAAAATGACACAGAATTATTCAACATTTCCACTAGGGCAGCATCAGCCCTTCAATCAAACAATGAGTACTGTCCTGTTAGACTTGGGTGTATTGGCCTCAGTTATAGTAAGAAGTCTGTTTGGCTCTTCTCTGCAAAGGGAGGAAAACCTTCCCTCTGTCACTTGGGTGTGTCAGCGCCTCAGAGAGTCTTTACTGGCAGCTTCTGGCACTAAGTTCATGACTGACGGTTCATATCGGATGGCTTTTCCATTAAAGGCAGTGGTCTTTGTCATCCCATCTGGAATTTTTTTATGTGCTAGCACTGAGTTTTAAACTGTGGCGCATAGTACAGCTCTTGACACCTTGATATGGCAGTAGTAGAGTCCTAGTAGAGTTTCAAGTAATGCGTTTTGTCTGTATTTACGCTTGCACTCAAAAATATAATCCTGTTAAATTTTTGGGAGCTGTGGTTGCCAGAAATTCACTGTAAAAAAAAATGCTTCAGACTTTATTGGATGCAATTTTGATGCCTGTATATTTTACAGTGCATCACAGTTTATATTATTAAATGATATAAACTAATGTTTTAACGTTCTGAAACCATAAAATTCTGCTTTCACTTTACAATGTATTGTTACTCGCCATCGTATTTACAGAAAGTCACATTGCTCAGTCACTCACACATGTGAAATTAAAATAATGCAATAAACATTAACTAAACAATACATAAAATATAACACAGTGTAGATAAGTCAAAGTCACAGTGCAATTCGAAAGTTCAACACTGTCCTCCCAACAAACTATCACGTCGATGTTAGCTAGAAGAGGCTGTAGTGATGTGAGTGCAGAGGCAATAACTCAGAGGCTATGCTTTACAGTGGAAAAAGACATGATGCCTATAAGTGTGGTGGATGGTCATCGGTGCCATCAGAGAGGGTGTTTTCTGCAGCTGGACATACAGTGAACAGACTGAATGCATGACTCACCTCTGAACACGTAGATATGCTCATTTTTCTAAATAAAATCCAGTAGGCCTTGGTATTAAATATGTTGTGGTGAGTTTGTGTATTTTACCACGTTCACAACTCACTCCTGCCCATGTAGATGTGTTAATTTTCTTAAATACAAACCAGTAGGATTTCAGTTTATTGTGGAGAGGTCTTTTTTATTTTCCTTTTATACAGCACTTTGTTTATTTAAAAAACGGGTTTGGTTTGGTCTAGTCTAGAAATAGCAGTAGTTGTGCCCCGTTTGACAGTTGTTTTTTGTTTTGGTTTTTTTGCACGGTGACATTTGTTGAATTAGGACAGGTGTAATTGAGCAGCTGTTTTGAGTAAGGTCTTACTGTTTTATTATTTTGTTCTTCGTATTGTTTCACATAACTAATGTGGCACTATTATTGTTTAAATAAATAATTAGAAAAAAATGTGCATTTTGTATCTTATTAATAATTAATGGTGAACCGATTTGGTTTTAAATGTTCAACTATCAGTTAAGGCAAATGCACGAAATCTGCAACTCTAATTAGACTACATTTTCTCTATTTACTTTTTGATAAACAGCTGACTTCAATGAATAGAAAAAAGATATTAAAAGACAAATTATTCAATGAAAGTGTAGTGCGTGGATCTCTTCTTTGGTGGGCGCACATTACACAGAAGAAATATTCTGCTTTAATCTCAAGCCCTTTTCAACAAAACAAGGCAATTTCCCAGGTATTCCAGTACATCTAAAAGCTCAATTCAAGCACTTTAAGCACTTCAAGGACCTTGTAATGATTCATGCATCTCACGATAAATAGCAATTCACGATACTAAACTCAGTTCGTTTCACAATACTGAAATCATGGTTCGGTTCACGATTATTTAAGCTTGAGTTAATAAAAGTTAAGATTGTGTATTTTTTTATTATTATTAATACTTAAAAAAAAAAAAAAAAACACACACACAACAGTTCCTTTCCTTTAAAATATAGCTAAAGATACTGATATTAAATGTGCTAAATGATCCATCAGAGATGTACTGGGACTAAAAATCAGCCCAGAACAGGGCAATGGTAACACCAAATGGAAATATTAGCATTATGTTGCATACATATGCTGCTTACACACTGTCACTGATTAATGCAAACATTTTAAATATTTTTCTAAAATAATATTGTCACTGATTACATTTAATATTCTTTCAAAAATACATATTGAATGACAGTGCATGCTCATCCTGTTAAAAAATTATTTATTTGCTGATGAAATCGAATCAGACATAACATTTGACATTAGGATTATATTCCCCAATAGCATTATTCTACATAATATTCAGCATTGTAAATAATAGATTCTAAGAATAATAGATACAATTGCATTCAGTAGTTTGGAGCCAATATAAAAGTTTTACACATTAACGAATGAATTGTGTTTTGTGAAATTGTGTTTTATCCAAATGGTGTACACTCACCGATGAGATGAAGACTGTACTCATAGTTTTCAATAAAAAAGTGTTTTATTCTACAATGTGCGGGTCACCCCCTTCAATGTGTTTCACTAAACGTTGAAGAAGAGAAACAGAATGAGCTTTATTGCCAAGTATGCTTACACAAGGAATTTGTCATTGTGACAGAACACAATGGAACATACTTATTTATCATGCTTTAGCAGCGGAGACAACGGGAGATCCAATAGCTATACTGCCTAAGAAGCAAAAAAAGGTCTGAAGCAACTTGCTTCAATCAAGAAAACAGAAAGATTGGCATAGGCAAAAAACTAGAGTAAACATTGGTAACGGTAAGGCATCTACGTCTTCATTTGTTTAGTGCAAAGTAGCTTGGCACAGCGATTGTTGTGGATTTTGTGTAAACCATAACGTTGGATGATTGGAAATAAAACGAGTTCTTCAAATACAGTATTCATGAACATGCTAAATTTGATCATCAAAAACAATTAGAATCTTTCCTCTACCATAGCATTGTGTATCGGCAAATTGTTGGGGTTTATTTTACACTAAGCAGTTCTCTAATAAAGGTAACAACGGTCTTTAGAAATAACATGAAATGTAGACAGTCTCCATAGATTATTGATATGAGGGACAATAATAATCTATCCTTAACTGTAGAAGCATGTTCACTTGATTTCTGAAATTAGTTTTTAGGCAAAGCATTTATATTAGAGGAGTAATAAATAACATTAGAAATTACCTCAAAACATTTTCTAGATGCAATTGATATTTCAAAGCTGACGGGATCAGCAGAGCATCTAGCCTCTAATGTGCATGTAGAAGAGCAATGTTATCACTAGCTAGAGAACTACTGAATGCCCCTTTAATATGGCACTATCATTAAGCATCTGTAAACTTTAATTGTAGAACCACAATGTATCGTGCCACGATAAACCGTTACACCCCTGCAAAATGGTGTAGACATTTTTATGTTTGACGGGTCGTATGATCACATGGACAGAAAATAATAATGTTGCACATTTTGAAATATCAAACTTTTTGCCTCTATATAGTTTGTCATATTCAATCAATTCAATAATATTGTTTTACTACATTACTACATTTCATTGTTAACATCAAGTTTGAACATTTTAGGATAGGCAGATTTATGCATTCTATTTTCGAGTGGTGTTTATTAATTCTAAAGCATGCTATGACTCCGAAGTAGAAGTTACAGTCATGTTTCATGTAAATATCAGTCCTGTCCCCTCACATTATCTTTGTGTCTCTATAGGACTATCTACCGACACAGCAAGACATTCTTCTGGCCCGAAAACCCACCAAGGGCATTCACGAGTATGACTTCGAGATCAAGAACGTACCCTTCAAAATGGTGGACGTGGGCGGCCAGCGATCGGAGCGCCGCAGGTGGTTCGAGTGCTTTGAGAGCGTCACCTCCATCCTCTTCCTCGTCTCGTCCAGCGAGTATGACCAAGTGCTGATGGAGGACCGTCAGACCAACCGCCTCATGGAGTCGCTCAACATCTTTGAGACCATTGTCAACAACCGCGTCTTCAGCAACGTTTCCATCATACTCTTCCTTAACAAGACAGACTTGCTTGAGGAGAAGGTCAAAACGGTGGCCATCAAGGACTACTTCCAGGAGTACACAGGGCAGCCACACTGCCTGGCAGATGTGCAGAAGTTCCTGGTGGAGTGTTTCCGGAGCAAGCGCCGAGACCAGCAGCAGAAGCCCCTGTATCACCACTTCACCACTGCCATTAACACAGAGAACATTCGGCTGGTCTTCCGCGATGTCAAGGACACCATCTTGCATGACAACCTTAAACAGCTCATGCTGCAGTGATTCTGGTCTTGTAGTTCCTTTCAGATTTCTCTCAAATTACCCTCTTCTGCTCAGATATTTGTACTCCATACAGTAACCTTCCTGAATAGCTCTGACATGCTTTTGTGTTAGGAGAAAAGCCAGGCCTAGCGGTTTGTCTTGAGTACAGAATGTTGGCCAAGGGTTTCTAAGGTAAGAAAAGGGAGTGCATCTGTCCACTCACTTGTTACTCTCCTTATTCAGCCTGCCAAGAGAAGCTGTATGTGTCATTAAGCATTACCCCTCATCAGTGAAAGCCTGAAGGTGCCCCCCCCACCCCCAAGTTTTTAATGACAGTGGAGGGAAGAAAAGTTTTGGTGCAGAGAAAAAGCACTGCCCTCAATCTGTTAACCTTTGAGCCTTTTTATTTCTGACCAAATAGCAAGATGTTTTAACCTTTTAACTGGAACTATGTTCTGAGCCTCTCTGTAGTCACAAGCCAGGCCTTATTCAAATATTACCCCTTACCTTGATTGGTGTTTTTAACTTGTTAGTTGTCCAATCAATAGTTTAATTTTAGAATTCAGATGTTTTATATAGATATATGAATATATTTAACATAAAGATTCTTAAGTTATATTTCAAGAGGTTTACACTTTGTGATTTTCCTCTGCTGATGGATAATGCTTACGATCGAAGAAATGGTTTTTAGTGGAAACATGTTGTCGCAACTATATACCACTTGATAAACTGAATTTATACGGTGGTTAGCCATGCTAGGCAAGCTGATAGATACAGTATATGGCTTAAACTCAGGGCTGAATCTAGATCACTTTTAGTGTATTGATGAAATTAACTCCAATGTCCACTGTAGCTCTCCGTCAGATGTCCTTGCTGGCCTTCAGACAAACATCTTAACTCTGATTCTTTACAATTTCTTTGTTTTTTGTCCATCAGTGAACAAAAAAAAAACAAACAGTGTCTTAATTTATTTCCTTTGTTTTGGGTTTTTTGTCCACAACCAAACTAAACTGACTTTTTTTCAGTCAGACCCCAAAAATGTATTTTTGAGTTTGTAACAATTTTGCTAACAAAAGCTTCCATATTCACAAGTGCCACATGTTTTAGGTACCAATAATTCGAACAACTGTTTCCTGTCTGCATTGCATTGACCTACTTTGTGAACCTTGTTCCCTGTCATTGGTTGTGTATAGCTGCTTTGTATAGTGCCATGTCCTGAATACTACTGTTGTAGTAAGTATTTTATGTAAATAGTCACCCACCTCACTCTTTTCTAATTGATGTGTAACCTACACACTGAATATGTATAGCTGTTTTTGCCACTGTGTACTCACACAAAATCGGTTGCCTTATATATATATATACACACTGACTCCCTCCTTTTGTAATTTGCTCCACTCCCATCCATTAAGGGTTGCTCCTTTTTGGCTGGTTCATCGCTATTGTTCGAGCAACCTTGGCTGTGAATGGTGCCTGCATGCGTCTATGCATTCAGATGCTGCTGGTTTCTTCTTGGCTGCAGCTCTGCCTGAAAAAAAGGGAGTAGAGGACTCTTTGTCTGGTGACAAATTCTGCCTTATTCCCCTGGCTGAAGGCCCAGGAGGCTCGTGAAAGCAAGTATTACGTCTTCACACGCCACTGACAATGTCCTGTGTCTTCTGGTGCCAATCGGAGCAAATCAGGCATTGCATGATCTCTTTCAGGAGCACAGACACATATATACTTAAGATATAGGCGGTGATCGGCAGTTTTAAAAGGGAAATTCACCCAAAAATGTAATTCTGTAATTTGTTTTACCCTCATGATGTTCCAAACCAATATGACTAACCGTAAACATCGGAACAAACACAAAAGGAGATGTTAGGAAGTGTGTTGGTCTCAGTCACAATTCATTTTCCTTGCATTTTATTTTTCATACAACTGAGACTGTCATTCTGCCAAACTTCATCTTTTATGTTTGACTGAAGAAAGTCATTTGGTTTTGGAACAACGTGTGAGTGAATAAATAATGACAATGTTAATTTTGGGTGAATTATCTCTTGTAAGGAATATTCTGGGTTCAAATCAACTTGCATAATGTTGATTACCACAAAAATGTATTTTGACTCATACCTCATTTTTCAAAAGAAAGAAAGAAAGCTAGATCGCAGTTCCAGAAAGGTACTTAAAATGGAAATAAAAAGGTCAGTCCATAAACATGAAAATACACATTGTTTTAAAAGTTTTAAAATAAGATTGACAGGTATTGGCAGATTACAGGGTTTACCGCCAATACATTTTCATGACAACAAAGATGTAAAATTGTCTGTAACTTTACACAGAAAAGGTTCACACTAAAATCATGTTAACATAATGTTTATGTCTTGTGACTATATACTTTTGGAACAGTGAGTATTTTAATGTTTACAGATTGGCTCCGTTTACTTCTATTGTAAGAACCTCACTGTAACAGCGATTATTTTTTTTTTATTATTATTTTTATTTTTTTTAATAATATATATAAATCAACATTATGCCACAAATGCTGTTGATTTGAGCTGAAATTAATATTCCGCGTTCAATACAAGTAAAGCTCAATCTTCAGCATTTGTGGCATAATGTTGATTACCACAAAAAATCCCGTCCCTCCTTTTTAAACACAAAGCAAAAATCATGGTTACAGTGAGGGACTTACAGTGGAAATGAAACATTAAAATACTCAATGTTTCAATGTATAGCCACAAGACGTAAACAATAAGTGTGTAAACATGATTTTAGTGTGATATAATTACTCATTAACCTTTTCTGTTTAAAGATATATATCATTTTACAACTTCATTACCATGAGGATGTAACTGTAAAGCCTGTTATAAATAAATGATGATTTCAAGAACTTTACAGCTCAAACAATACACCAGTTTTAACAGAAGAATTACATTTAGTGCTTTTATAAAATGATAAGCTTTACATTTCTGCTTTAAAACCCTTAAAAATGGTCCCCATTCACTTCCATTTGAAGTGCCGCACTGTAACCTCGATTTTTGCTTCGTTTTTTTAAGAGGGACAAGTCAAAGTAAATTTTTGTGGAAATCAACATTCTCATATGCTGTCGATTTTACTTAACTGATATTGAACTTGAAACATTCCTTTAACTTGTGTTGAACTCTGAATATTCCTTTAAATACCTTTTAAATTGGCCTTGTGCCATACCAACTTAAACGGCTCAAAGCACAAAGTGATCAGTATTTTGAATGAGTTTATTTCACCATTTTTGCAATGGAATTAGAGATACTGAAATACTCTTGAGGAGCTACCTCTAGTATTTACTCTGTTGTCAGAATACAGAATCTGTCTTTTTCTAGCATGGTGAATCCTAAAACTCCAGTTTGCCAGTTGCTAACATCGTATTACCTGCCTTACACATGCTAATGGCCTTTGGTCTTAGTGACCTCTGAAAAGCAGCATTACATCCCAAAATATAGAGAAAATGGTTGATAATGCCTAGACTTCAGACAGATCAGCCATGTTTGTTCTCTCAGTTGAGCTGTGTTGGCCTCTGGGTAAACACGTGCTTGTGAACATGATGTCACTGACTGGTGTAGCTGTGAGGATGAAAGCTGCCAATGCTATGCTTATGGCGACACCTACCAACATGCCGCCTCAGTGCCTCTGCTGTGCATTAAGGCTTGTGTTTCATTTCAAATCCTCCCTTTGTTGCCCTCTTAACGGTTGATGTGTTATTCCATCAATTGACATGTTTAAAAGAAGGACTATGCTGCACAGATACAGATACACTACTTAATTTAGCTGTATTCATTCTCTGTACACTTCAAAGGTGTTTGGGAGAGATACTAGGCTTTATTCTAAAAGTCTTTTACCTTTTTTGGCATAATAGACTTAAGTGTTCTCTCTTCACGCCACTCGCATTTTCTCCACTCTTCCTATACAAATTTTTGTTGGTGTATAAACAAATGAGTCTTTCTCACTGTAGCTTCCTCTGAAATGTGATTCTGCTCAGAGATAGATTTGTTCTTTTGAATTCTTCCCACATAATCAAGTTTGATTATTATTATGCAAGGATTATGCCTGCCTCAGAGAAAAATCTTAATTCCTAGTGCCTCTAAATTTGATGCCTCAGAGCTTTCCAGTTCTTTTTTGTACTTAGGTTTTTTGAATTTTTATTAATGTGGATATTTTTAAGTCCTCGAAATAATTCATACTAAATGATTTCAAGACTCTTGCGCTCAGTACAGAATATTAAACTGCTTTCATTGTACAGTCTAACCTTTGCTTCCTCACTCTTCATCATTGACTCAATAAAAGCCTTTTTCAAAAACTGTCATTTTGGTGTTTTTATGGAATTGACTAAGGAATTCTGTAGCTTGTTTTATTTCTACAAATGCATGTGTACACTTGTGCCCATTCATGTCACTTTAAAACAAACGTGCAATTCCACTTTGCTAAAACTAGGTTGTAGTGTTGCACCAAATGGGGGGGAAATTAATTCTGCTGTACACAGGCTAACATAATTAACAATGTTCCAAAAGAAATTGCACCAAACAAAAGTTGTATGTACAGTATTCTGGGAGGTTTAAAAACAGAAATTTGATCCTTGTGTATTTGTTTAAACACTTTACAATAAGGTTCCATTTGTTAACATTGGTTAGTGCATAAGCTTTCATGAATTATCAATAAACAATATATTGTTTACTGCATTTATTAATCTTGGTTATTGTTAATAACACTTGTTCATATTGCATTAACTAATGTTAACATAACTTTTAATTAGAAATGTTTTGGTAAATGTTTAAATTCAAATTAATCAAGATTAATAAATACACCTTTTTTAAAAAATATGATTTATTTCTATTTTGATATACTTTGCAACCTGAAAAATAAATAAAAATAAGGAACTTTTCCTTAAGTGGTGCATTTAGCCCAAGTTGTACCCTACTACAGGCCCTGCTTTTTCTACATGAATGTATTCTTAATACACTAACAAGATTACAGTTCCTACCAGTTACTTACCTAGTTCATAGACCTTATTCACAACAGCGCCATCTTTGATTTTTACAGAAATGACAATGAGGCTGTGATTAAGAAACACACATCTTAATATTGTTTCTCGAGAACAGTAAACCCAAAAATGACATTCTAAAAATGAAGTTGAAAATCTTTATGGATAAAATCTATAATAAATTGGCATATGCCCTGTGTGTGTGTGTGCCATCACAGTATCAAAACATAGAAGAGAGTCTCAGGTAGTGAATCGCAAAGTGCAGTTCACATCATAAATTCATTTTAAACCTTGCTACTATAAAAGTTTAACTGGATAGTATCAATGAACAAGTTTAAATGAAATTTCCTTTACCTTATTTATTAACAGAAATGAATTAGGAAGTGTCAAATCTTTTAAAACTTTTTACAGACCTACTGTATTCCATGTTACAATTGCATGAGGAGTGGAAGCACAGTCACTTTGGAAGAGGGCACGGCTATTTTGATTATTTTACAGATTCGGAGACTTGAAACACGTTTTCCCTACAATCAGCTTGATCTGGTAGAGTTCTATTTGAACAAATGGATAGATAGACTTATAACCTTTAAACAGCATAATAACCCCAGTTGGAATGGCATCGAACACAATTAGCAAACTCTTCTGGAGTGACAGGGATTTTATAGTGATAGAGAAATTCTTGATATGTGAATAAATTACCTTCCTTATTGAATACTTGTCTACGAGAGTCTGCTTATAAAATTTGAAAGAGCAACATGAAATTTGTCTATGTTCAAATTACATAAAATGACAAATTTCATGCTTTATACTGTGCATTCTTGTCAAAAAAGATGGCATTACTGTGAATAAGGTCTATTGTGCGGACTCATGTTACTGTTATATCCAGGCCCTTACAAAAGCGCCAGATGTGCTTATGGTGCTCTTCAGTATAGATCAGCCTCTGTAGAAGTAACCAGAGAAACACCACACAGGACACAATTATAAAAAGCATCAAGTTTATTCTACATTGAACATTTGCAACTGCCATATTCAGAGGTGCAGCATCTCACAGGCAGAAATCTGCATTGCAATTTAATTACATTAAAAAAATGTGTCTTCTCATCAAAAGTACAAAACATAATATACAGAATTTAAATACATCATGTATGACAAATTAAATGAGAGTGTACAGAATATAAGAGGTACATAAGAGTTCAAGTCATTAGGTAAGGATTTTCAATGGGATTTATCAGCAGACAGTAGATTCATGCTAGAATACATTTAGTTTTTTTTTTACATTTTTAAGTCATCCCATTGCTCATATATTTTTAATTCTGACACAATTCTTCTGCCGTCCATTTACTGAATTACATTTACCACTTTCATCAAGATAATGCAATTCAGTGTATTACATTCACTGCATCTTTCAGTTTACTATAAGTCACAAGCTCTCCATGATTCCGCAGAATTATTTGCAAAGGCACACTGCAAATTCTAGCAGCAACATGTCATGGCAGCATTCTTTGGAATCCTCGGGAATTTTTGTAAGAAACTTTTCAGTGTTTCTAGGTTATCTCTTAGCAGGAATTAAAAGAAAACCATTTGTCCATGACAAAAATCCTTTGACATCTGTTCCGAGTAATCCAGATTACAAAAAAAGGAAGACTTCCAAGTGTAGCAGGTAACCCCCATGTAATTTGTCTATCACTACCTACGTCATTTCTAATGGGAATGTTTTCAAAATAATGTAATAAAGATAAAGTTCATGCAAAGGAGCATGGCAGTGATGTCATCAGAGCAATGTAACCCTTCTCTTTCTAAGCTGAGATGTTGCCCACATAGTTTCCATTAGCAATTGTAATAACAGTTAAAGATTAAACAAGTGGACCCCTAATATGTAAGCAAGCAGATAATGGTGTTAATCTGAAACACTATACAGTTCTGTACCACATCTTTAGCTTTGAATGTGGTTTATGCAAACCAACACAATATAAATAAGCCTATTGGCCACCTCAATGAGAGCAGCAACATATGGCCTGAGGTTGCATTTTGTAGGTGACAATTAAAGTAGAAACAAGATCGAGGTCCCACAACTTTTCACTTGTGAGACTGTTATGATTGTTCATGGTCAACATAATTACAAAATAAATAGTGAGGGTGCATTTCACACTGACTTTGGTAAATGAGAGGTATAGATCATGCTTGCCCTCTTTAAAAGTATGTTTCTCAGTGGATACTGTAGTGCGTATGTGTTCTGTCACAGGAAAGAAGCCTCAAAACTCTTCCTGTTTAATAAATAATAATAAACTACACGTAAAATGTAAACACGTCTTTGTGATTTTGATTGGAGGCTAAGAAAAAGTGCCATGGATTGAACCTTTCTCTAACACTTTTTTAAAAAAAAAATAAATTGTGACCATGTAACCATAATGGCACAGGGTTTGTATACTGAAATCTTTTTGGGGGGGTGGATCATTCAAGTGAAGGATAACAAGTTTGTGCGCATGATTCATGAGGTGAGGTGGCATTCAGGCAGGACTGTTGTCAATCTCCATGTCCACTTCTACAAAGTCAGCAGGGGCATCATCACTACCCTGTGAGTTGGACTTTCTGTCTGTTTTTTGCCCCTGGTGATTTCTTTTCCTCCAAAAGCAGAGGCCAGTTTTGGCTGGGCGCACCAGTCCAAGAAACAGAGCCCCCACTCCCATTCCAGCCGCACAGGAGTAAAAGGCTGATCCGTAATTTTTAGTGACATCTACCAGAACACCTTAAAACAAAGACAGAAGAGTATCGTCATAATGTATATCATCAAATTTGTCAAACAGACCAATTTATTAGCAAGTTTGCATTGATACATATATTATTATAATTATAATTTTTTTTTTTTTTTTTTTTTTTTTTTTTGCCTATGTAAACTTGTCACTTACAGGGATGCAAACTCGTGAGAGGTGAAAAAGGTGAGAAAACAGGTGTTCCAGATGTGTCTTTTCAGATCATTTGTTTGTTGTATTTAAAGCTTTTTTTCAAGTGTTTAAGTTTAAAATGAAGTTAAATGTACAATATTCAAACAATTTAAGCTAATTATCTTAAAACAAAGTGCCTTTAGATAAAGGTAAGTAGTTTGCATTCCTGTAATTGCCAACACTGCCAGATTTTTTTTTTTTTACATTTTTTTTATGCAGTTTGCATTTATACTGTTATTTATTATGTTTTTCATTTTCTGAAGAAAATATGAGTGATACTTGCTCAAGCAGTAACCTTGTTATTTAAAAACAATGCTAGGGTGTTTTTATGCTATTGATAAGGTGCTCACACTGAGAACGTTTCCATGCACACCAATATGCTAATAACTACCAAAATCAGTCTAAAAAAATAAATAAATCAGAAAACGCAAGAAAACAGGATTTGAATGAGATTTGAAATCATCAGATTATTTTCAGTTTTTCACATCAAAATGTTAACAGGCATGCACACAATGGATAAACTGGTAAGAACACTGGTAAAGGTGTTTACGTGCAACGTGAAATCAAGGTAATGGGTAAAAATCTGTGTGCTGATATTTTTTTGCTTAAACCATTAAACAGATTAAGGTGTTTACATGACCACACAATTAAGCATAATCTTTAAATGCGCTCACTGTTTTCCAGTCCTGTTCCCCATTCACTACATATTATGGATGTGTCTCTCATCTAAAACACCTGATTCAACCTATCAGTTGATTCATAGAGTTGCCATCCAACACCACACATTTTGAGACTTGTGACTCTGCAGAACAATAATGGGTGTTTCCCAATCTGTGGGCTTTTCAAACCGGGATGGGCATTTCTAGACTGTCCAAAGAAAGTATGGAATCTCAATGTAGTAGGCAAATCCCATTTTGAAAACGCCCACTGATTGGGACATTTTATAATTTTTGTTCTGCAGAGTCATAAATGTGTGGTGATGGATGGCCTGCAGGGAGATGTGTATCTAAAACCCTATAGGAAGTGGTTCTGATTTTTTATTATTTTAATAAGTCAGCCTACAGAGGCTTTGCGTTTACCTCCAAGAGGTGGACCAGCCAATCCTGCGAAGCTCTGGATGCAGACATAAACACCGACAGCCGATGGCATTCTCTGAATGCCAATCACATCATCCTCAGCCAGCATCGGGATGTGACTAGAGGCCACAGTGCCTAGAAAGAAGCCATAGAGACAGGAGCAGGACATGAGCCCCCAGAACTCAGTGACGAAGGTGAAGATGACCAGCACTGGACACAGCAACACTGTGCAAATCAGCATAATGTAGATTTTGCGGATGGGCCTGCGATTGAGGACCCAACCCATTGACAGACGACCTAGAATCTCAGCCACTGCCATAGCCGACAGCATATAGGTAGCACTGTCACGTGACACACCTCGGCTCACACTCAGCTCAATCACATAGAGCTGTGGAGCGAAGAAGCCCAGTGTGGCAAATAGGCCGAACAGTGCATAACAGTTGAAGCTGGCGTCCCTGAGTACAGAGAAGTCCAACAGCTTTGGTCTAGAGACCCCTGACTCCTCTTTCTTCTCCTCCTTGAGTGGGGTCTCTTCCTTATTCTTTCTTTCCTCCTCTTCCCCAAGTTCTTTTATTTCAGCAGAGTCCGGTTCTGTAGATCCTTGGCCCTGAGACAAGTTAGTTTGAGAGGAAGAGATTGATTGAACCCCTGAGTCCACAGAACTGTAAGACGTATGTGTGAATTCATTCTCCATGTCGTATTTGGATTCAGGTTCCTTCAGTGGGGAAGTGGCACTCTCTGTGGTGGAGGGTACAGGTTTAATGATTATTGGTTTTAGAAGAGCCCCAAAGATGATGACTGAAGACTGCAAAACTCCAATCACGACCAAGCAGTAACGCCAGCCAATCTGCTCCTTCAGTGCATTCAAAGCTGCATTGTGGATTCAAATGAAAATAATTAATTTAGTCATTTATTATACTTTTTTTAAAGGGATAGTTTATTTAAAAATGAAAGTTCTGTCATCATTTAATCACCCGACTGTTGTTCCAAACCCATATGACTTTCAGTCTTCTGTGGAACATCAAATAACACAATGTTAATCTTAGTCACCACCTCACTTTTATTGCATTTTTTCTTCATACTTTAAAAGAGAATAGTGACTGAGACATTCATTCTTAGGGTCATTTTACGGTTTGTAACAACATGAGGGTGAGTAAATGATGACAGAATCTTCAAATTTTGTTGAACCATCCTTTTAACATGTCTGAAAAGAATTACACATTCTGTGAAAATAAACAGTGTTAAGTCAAACATTTGAGTTCCCAAGAACTTTATGATTGTCAAGTATAACTGACATCCAAATACACTTTTCCCATGGTAGTTACATGCTTGGCTACTAAATTAATAAATGTAAAAGTGAGAACAAAGCTGCCAGCTGCCAAAGAGTCAGTTTAGCGAGTGCTGCCCCACAACTCTCAATCATTTTGTTCACTGACAATTGTTTACATACTGTAGCATAGAACAAATAGAGAAACAGGACAAACCTTTTACACAAGAAACATAGAAAATTCAAATAAATTAAATAAATTATAAGACAAAAACTATCAGAAAGCTTGATTCTCATCTAATTGGAAAAAATTATAAATGGAGACCATAATTCAATAAATTTTTTGTGCAAAATTTTGAAGTTGCTGCAATTGATATGTATTCTTTTAGTAAATTTGACCAATGATTAATATTTTATTACTGTTAAGATTTCCAGTTACGTAAAATAGTTTTCTTTGCAATTGCTAAAGCTACGTATATAGGTTTAATAAGAGCAGAGGGGGGTTCAATTTCTGATAAATCTCCAACCCAAAATTAGGTGAGAGATGAATCCTACAATTCAAGATGGAAGACAATTTCTATATTATCTCTATCCAAAAATGCTGTACAGGTAAACAATGATATAAAGAGTGGATGTATGTGTCTGGGATGTCGAGAGAACACTGAGACCAAATATCTGAATTAGAAAGACCCATTTTGTGCTTCTTGTATTGTGTGATGTGTCTTATGTGAATAGTTTTATATTGAATCAATTGCAAGTTTGCATTTTTAGTAATTGAGAAAGTATTTTTGCACATCTGTGACCAGATAGATAAGTAGGTAAGTAGATTGTGTGTTCTGTCTATCATACCTGGTGCTAGAGCTAGTAGGGAGAAGCATTCTCCTGTGGAGGCGATGGATGTGACAAGAGAACGGCGCTTGCTGAAGTACTGCGAGAGGATGGTGACTGTAGGCAGGAAGGTCAGGCAGTAACCCAGGCCTGTAAATAAATAGCAAAGAGGGAGATGACAGCCACTGGTCCTTTCAACACAAGGGGCTCAGTTCGGTCTGAGGGCCGGGCTCTTCCATGGGACAAATTGGACAAATGGCTGAAAGAAAACTGTATTTAAAAGAGACAAAAGGAGAGACAAGGAGAAACAAAGATCGGCGAGGTTAGGATGCATCAACTAATAATGTCAGAGGAAGGATGCTTTGATTATTGGGGAAAGCTAGCAGTGCATCTTTTGCAACAAAGCATTCACTCTGATGGGTTATGATCTGAAAAGCAAAAGGATTATGTGGTCAAAAAATTGGTGTAATTAAAATTTTAACCAAAGTGTAATCAATTTATAAATAGAGTCCATAAAATACATCAGCCCCTTTTAACAACAAATGAACAAGGAATTCACCATATTTGGACTTAATGTGTGGAGCAAATATTTGATTATATACAAATAAGATGTTCAAACATATTGGAGTTTTTATTTTTTATAGCACTTAAATTCAAATCAGAATTTTTTTACAGTGGGGCATTTAACATGTATTATGGGCTATATTTTGATGATATATTGCATGTATACAGTACATACACTGGCGGCCAAAAGTTTGGAATGATGTACAGATTTTGCTCTTATGGAAATGAATTGGTACTTTTATTCACACACGTGGCATTCAACTTATCAAAATGTATAGGCAGAACATTAATAACATGAAAAAATTTAATTACTTCAGTGTTCTCATCAAAACATCCTTCATGTCAGATTCTTGGCATTCCAGCTGTCAGTTTTTCCAGATACTCAGGTGACATTTCACCCCACACTTCCTGTAGCACTCGCCATAGATGTGTCTGTCTTATCAGGCACTTCTCACGCACCTTACAGTCTAGCTGATCCCACAAAAGCTCAATGGGGTTAAGATCCATAACACTATTTTCCAATTACCTGTCATCCAATGTCTGTTTCTTTGCCCAATCTAAACTTTTCCTTTTTGTTTTTCTGTTTCAAAAGTGTCTTTTTCTTTGCAATTCTTCCCATAAGGCCTGCAACCCCTGAGTCTTCTCTTTACTGTTGTACATGAAACTGGTGTTGAGCAGGTAGAATTCAATTAAGCTGTCAGCGGAGGACATGTGAGGTGTCTATTTCTCAAACTAGAGACTCTGATGTACTTTCCTCTTGTTTAGTTGTACATCTGGCCTTCCACATCTCTTTCTGTCCTTGTTAGAGCCAGTTGTCCTTTGTCTTTGAAGACTAATGTACACCTTTGTATGAAATCTTCAGTTTTTTGGCAATTTCAATCATTGTATAACCTTCATTCCTCAAAACAATGATTTAATGAGTTTCTAGAGTTTTTTTTTTTTTTTTTACTATTTTTGACCTAATATTGGTCTTAAGACATGCCACTCTATTGCATACTGTGCAACTCAAAAACAAACACAAAGACAATGTTAAGCTTCATTTAATGAACCAAATAGCTTTCAGCAGTGTTTGATATAATGCCAAGTGATTTTCTAGTACCAAATTAGCAATTTAGCATGATTACTCAAGGATAATGTGTTGGAGTGATGGCTGCTGGAAATGTGGCCTGTCTAGATTTGATAAAAAATTATTTTTACATCAGTAATGTCCTGACTATACTTTGTGATCAGATGAATTCCACTTTGGTGAATTTAAGTACCAATTTCCTTCCGAAACAGCAAAATATGTACATTATTCAAAATTTTGGGCGCCAGTGTATACAATTGATCGTTTCCTTTCACATTTGGATAAAGTTTTTGAATCTCTATAATGTCCCAGTAAGAGACATTCTGTTCATATGGATCCAAAAGTCACTAAGGGTGCCAAAGGTGATAAATTATCATTGATAATTGCAGTAATGTTGATCAGTTAAGTGCTAGAGAACATGCACTAACATGTGGTCGGATTAGCCCAATGAAAATACCAGTCACAGCACTGCTTGAATTCCCTCACTGTATTTTTAAAAAAGAATAAGTGAATAGAAAAGAATGTCATGTGTCCCAAAAAAAATACAACAATTCAACAATTCAAAATCAATCTGGGCAAATGATTAAAACCATATAATTTATTCATGCAATAGCAATTAGGTGTCACCCGAAGCTGAGAAAGCAAAGCTGAGGCTTTAATACAAACAAACAAGAAAATATTGGCTCAATAGTTTGTTTCCAGTAAAGCAATGCAGAAACAGAAAATATTTGAGAAATTCTTTTGAAAGTTAGGGTAAAACATGTAGCATGTAGTTTAAAGTCAAATTAACACACTTTGTCACACACAGTGCATTTACCTGCAACGATTCCCATAGTGATGTACATCTCACTGATTGATTGGGTGAAGGCTGTTGTGATGGTACCTAGGCTGATCAGGAGTCCACCAAGCATGATGACTGGACGATAGCCAAACCGGTTACTCATCACCATGGAGAGGGGAGCTGTGGGCAAAATTGCACTATATTACAAACAATCATTGACACTACATGTTGACAATAACATTCAGACAAGGAGCAAGTGTCCCACACTTTGATATAAATGCAGTTACAGCTCAAATTTAATTACAAAGGCATGACTTAAAAATAAACTATTCATTTCCTACACTGTCCATTTATGGTGGTGTGTAATACTGCACCAAGGGAATCTAAGCCCTATTGAGTGACTGCCTCAAAGTTTGAACAAAAAGGCTACTTTTGAAGTCCTTTTTGCTGGAAAAAAAATTAAATCCATCTGTTGAGTCCTGACATAATGGGGATGCTTTTTCACTAGGTAAAGTAAGTGAATCCCTAGTCAGCATTCATAACAGCCAGTGGCACCTATACAGCACAAGTCAGCATATCCACTAAATGGGGCAACTCTTGCTCTCAGCACAACGCCAAGACAGAAAAGCTGTGCTTGGCAGATCTGCTTTTTTCATTACAGGGCATTACAGGGTTTCCACAACTGTGACTGGTATTTACATTTTTCAGTCATTTTATTACACTCACATAGAGCAATTTCTAGCATATTAAATAGTGTAGAGTTTAGAATAACTAGAAAAATTGGAATTCACTATAGAGATGACTTTTTAAGATATTTTCATGTCCACGATTTTTCCAGGCCTGGAAATCACACTTTTAAAGTTCCCCTGCTTTACCTGGGGTTAAATGCGGGGTTTCAAAAGACAATAACTGGGGTTAAGCGCAGTGTGAAAAGCCCTTTTTAATGTTTAGCGACTGAATTACCTGTAAAGGCCATGACAAAGACACAGATGGAGATGGCCCAAGACACTCTGCTGTTGGATTCACCGAAGCAGCTCATAAGGTCCTGAAGGAAGATTCCAAAAATTTTGATGATGCCATAGGTGAAAACCTCCACGAAGAAGAAGGCAACAGCCACCACCCAGCCCCAGCCACCATCTGGCACTTCAGCATACACATTGGGGCGTGTGCAGCTCTTTAGGTTACACATCAATCCTTTCATCTTCGATGCTGATGTTTCTATAAATGTGAGTAAACAAAGTGACAGTGAGTGATTCAAGTTGGTAAAGCAGATCATGTGTAAAAACAACTAGTTCAGCAATGAGTTCAACCCATCTTAACTCTTTTCTTCCCTTTTGGCTTTTCTTAATGCATTGTGCATTACATTGTAAAAGATGGCAAGTTTATTCCTTAATAAATGCTTCATCACACTGTCTAAATCTGTCGTGAATACACAGCACAAAGAACAGCCTCATTGTGCTTATTGTCAATATTTAAATAGAATAGATTACACAGAAAAAAATGTCTAGTAAGGTTTATAAATTTTTATATTGCAAGTTTTTGCATACAGTTTTTCTATGTACATTTCAATGGTATAAAAACTTAAAATTAAAATCTACTTATCTTCATGACATAATTTTGATTAAATTGAGTCAGTAAATTACACTTTCAAGTTTCACTTACAAATCTGATGTTCAAGGTACTTAAATAAACTTAGTGAAATTTAACATTTTATATATAAATATAAATCTGGAAGCCTTCCACAGGGAAGCTTATTGCATGCTTTGTAGCCTATTAAACATCAGCTTGCATTACTTGCAATAGAAACAATATACAGATCTGTGCACACAGACCTCAACACTTGGAAAGCAAAACATGATTGCGGCCACAGTCAATAGATTATTTATTCATTTATTTTATCATGAATGGTTCATTTTGAGCAGAAAGTGAACTTCAAACTTTACAAAATAAGTAGTTACCAAAAATTACAAACAAAATCAACTAAAATAAATTGAGTGATTCAACATCAGTCAAACTCATTCATTATTTAAGCCTTCCATGCTGGGAACACCAGCTTCGAAAAGTGAAGTAAAATTTACTTATTTTATCTACCAGTTGAATTCAATCAAACTGGTGAATAAATATGACAAGGTTTTCTACATTAGGATTGATACACAATGATGCCTTGTAAATATAATTACAATCATAAATAATATTTACATATAAGCTACAGCATTCATTTTTACATGCATGAATTGAGTACAAATGTAGAATTTACTTAATAATTTCAAGTTTACGCTTAAATGTATTCAATATAGAAAGTATTTAATCTTTTCTGCTGTATTCACTTCACCAAAAACATATTTTTTCATTACAAAAAAAAAAAAAAACATAACACTTAATTCTGAGTGTCAGTGAAATCTACATAATAATTAAAGAACTGCAGTTCTGTTATTTGTGGCAAGTTGCAATGGCTATATTCATAAAATTAGACTATATAAAATACTATATAAAACATTTTTAAATAGATAAAGTTTCAGCAATTATGAAATTTCCATATTGGCTCTGATGGCATGCTTTTGCCACACTGAAAAACTTGGTAACCTCTAATTGTCACCTCAAGGATCATTTTCTATTTATCTAACTCTTAATAATTATTGTTGGTGTAACCTAATTTGTCAGGTTTATTTTTATCAAATGTCACATTTGATTTTTAAATAAAAATGTTAAATGTTAATTAAATGTTACCACACAAAAACATTTTTACACTGCAGCTGACCAAGAGAGGCAGCAACATGGTCTCGTTGTTACACCTCTCTTGTCTTTAATCTGCACTGTCTGCTGGATTATTTCCCCAAATCTTCTCCAAAATCTATTTGCGTGCAAAAAAATTTAGGTAACCACTGTGGATGGACACTGGTTATTAGAGAAAGAACCTGGCGATGAATGGCGCATGGTGGTAGTGTCTAGGCAAAGCAACACTAATTAAATTAAAATATTAACATTGTAATTTATCTTGTAATATATATATATATATATAAAATAGACTTTCCCCAGATTGTTTTAACAACAACCAATACACGCAGAGTTTGCAGATTTTGCATAGTCATTGTTCTTAAATCGTTGAGTTTGATAACTGCACTCGTGGTTGCGTCTGAAGAGACATAATTTGACGCAATAAGTAATATTATCAGGGCAGTTGTCTGCATACGCAGTGCAGCAGGACTTTGTGTCCTCAAGGTGACGTCCAAACTCCAACATCTGAACGTCACTGCATGAAAACATGCTGAATTAGTCATGACCTCCACCGACTGTACACTGTATACTTCTCCAAAAAAGTGAATTACCAACAACAAAACAGAAGCCATAAAAGGGTATCTCTTGTAAATTCAGTGAAGTCTTTGGTGAAAGCGGACCAACTCACGCGCCCCTCCTAGGAAACTTAACAGTACCAATATTTTTAACTTACCAAAATGTTGAGGAAACGACCACTCGAAATAAATTTTCTGGGGGAGGGGGGGTTCGAAAAAAAAAGAAAAAGAAAGAAGCTATCTGTCTTTGTTGAAGTGCTAACTGGAGAAAATCTCGACTTATCAGAGCATCCGCAATCACTTATGAGAGGAGCGCGAATCGTAATGAATGTACGGTTTAAATCAAACTTGTTGTTTCCGAGCGTCTAATTCCGTCTATATTTCACTGCCCTAATAATTTAATACGGACTATATTACCAGGTACTGTATCTTGTGCCCGCTCCCTGTCTCTGTTTCCTCTAACTAAAGCTTGACAGACTATATACCGGCTCCAGCCGGTATTCAGGCGCGGGTGCGAGAGTAGACTGCTGTTGTACTCTTCGTCGGGAGTGCGCACTGCACTCCGTGACGCTTTTCTCAAGAAACGGTTGGATGCGCTCAAGTTCCACCTGTCTGTTTACACGGGAAATAAAATCACTGAAACAAGACCGTAATGATATCTTAACATCAACTGAATTTGATCATCAGTGATTTAATCGTGACATCATTAGACTATTCTGTTTCATGAAAAATTCAAGCATTTCAAAATACGTTTTAGCTCTCGGTGACCTTCTTTTAACGAACAACACTGTGACAAATAATGACACTTTGTGAGGAACAGAACATGACTTTGCCCGTGTGATGTGCGCATCTCCGTGGTGACATTCTCGGGAACGGGAACGTGGACGCGCGAGCCGGCGAGATGAGCTGTGTTGGATAAACTAGTGCAGTGCACGTGGAATCTACCGGTTAAAACAGGTTTAGTCCTGTTCTGTCTCAAATACAAAGCAGCTCATAAAGGGTGTGTTTTCAACGCTTGTTAATGACATCAATTAAACACTACCGGATCATCCGCATTTTATTTACCACTTTTAAAGATATTCTTCAAACAATAGGCTACTCTTACGTTTCGTTATGTTTGATATTGCTGGCTCTTGACGTCACAGGCGTAGCCTTCCTGTTTACACAGCCATCTAGTGCATTTTGGCAGCAACAATGCAAACCTGGATTTCTGTGCCTACTTTCTTTCATGAATACATAAAATGACAGCATAAACACACCGTAGTGGTCTCAATATATGCAATAGGCAATTGTTTTATTGCAGAATAAATAAATATATAAATAAATAAAAGCATGAGCGAGTTTACAGGAAATTCCATCTTAAACTGGTAGCTTTGTTTTGGAACATGGGAGTAGGTCAAAGCTGGCCATGAGCTGGTTCAAGATGGTCTTTATCTGGTCCAAGATGGCCATGAGCTGGTTCAAGATGGTCTTTATCTGGTCCAAGATGGCCATGAGCTGGTTCAAGATGGTCTTTATCTGGTCCAAGATGGCCATGAGCTGGTCCAAGATGGTCTTTATCTGGTCCAAGATGGCCATGAGCTGGTCCAAGATGGTCTTTATCTGGTCCAAGCTGATCTTGAACTGGTCTAATGAACTGACCCAAGCTGGTCTTGAGCTTTTCCAATCTGGACATGAGCTGGTCCCAGCTGGTCCAAGCTGGTCAAGAGCTGGTCCAAGCTGGTCATGAGTAGGGCTGCAACTAACCATTATTTTGATAATCGATTAAGTTAACAATTATTAGAATGATTATTCGACTATTCTGCGATTATAGCAGCAATTAAACATTAGCTCTTAACCGATTATTCAGCTTGTGCCTGACTTAAAAGGTTGATTAAAAGGACATTCACTGAAAAAAGGGAAATATACTTCAGTTAAGTTTAATTCAGTTAAGAAATTAACAGCAAAAAAATCCTATTATCATCAAGTGTTTTTGTCTTGTCATTTAAAAATGTCTAAAAATCCTTACTTGAGAAGCAACATAAGATATTTAGACTTGCTTTAAGAGAATGTATCTTAAATATACAGTAAGTGTATTTTGTATTTAAGTGTATTTTTTGTACTTTCACTCACATGTGCATTAAAGACAAAATATTCAAGATTTATTCTCTAAAAGCAAGTCTAAATATCTCATATGCTGCTTCTCAGGTGATGCATATTTTAAAAGATTTTTAGATATTTTAAAAGATTTGTATTTTTAATATTATATTCAACATTCTTAGAAAAAAAAATATTCTGCAGTATAGCTGCTAAAGATAATTAACAGTGTTTTAAAGGAGTTTTAGATATTTATATTGGAAAACAAAATCAAAAATGTATTTTGTTGCAGTGTGTAATGGGGTGAATACTACCTCTCTCACCTTTCTATTCACTTCAATCCATCTTTAACTCACAAAAAACACACACTCACACTTATTAATAAAGTTGTGTATTGCCAATTTTTTCACAATAAGAAATAAGAAATATTTCTTCACAATAAGAAATGCACAGTGACATATATTATGACTCAATAAGTCGCAAGTCATCATGTTATAATCTAGCTGCAGCAAGCATGCGATCGAGGGATGAACGTCCCCGTGACAGAGTGTGCATCAGCCGGTTTCAATCTCTCAAAGAAATGCTGACCACACAGAGAAATGCCAGTTTTGGAGTTTGTATTTATTTACATGATCTGCTTCTGTATTATTTGAACTTTAATAAAGCTATAATGCAATAAATATAACAGTGCAGTAAAGTTAGTTTATTTTTTGACATTCGTTTGACATTCACCACAATACCCATTAATCTCTCACATTTTCAATCCAAACCAAATTAGAAATGCATGAATAGGTTTTCTTTGCCGAGCACAAAACTGAATTTAAAAAAAAGGAGATTTCTTTTTTCATATCAATTTTATCAGCCCTATAAATCAATTAAACAATCTAACCATTTTATATTATGACAACAAAGTTGAAATGTTGTTAAAAATATTCCTTTCATGACACAAGGCTGTTTGTGGAATTTACATTCTGTATGTTTTCAAATAAATATTGTGTAAATGTTTGTAATATTCTAATACATTAAACTCAATGACCGTTTGACCTAGAGACATGAAACCAACTGCAAAACACTCAGAATATTATTCTTTATATAGCACAAGACTTGCTTTGGGAGTAAATATTCAGTACTTTTCTATAGTACTGAGTTGCCATTTGAAGAAAAATGATCAAATATAGACAATTTAGCTGTCATCTGTCTATGGAAATTGTGAAATCAGAACATTACTTTGTGTTGAATTACATCATCTTGCATTAGAATATAACATCCACAGACAACTAAATTTGTTTCTATTCTCAGTGCTTAAGGCCATAGAATGTTACATTTGGGCAGTGCTGAATCACCATGGGAAGGCTGGTTGTCTTCTCATATTGAATCACTATGTCACTGGTGTAATTCTGCATGGAACATGACAGCAGATGGCTCGACAGGGTTTGTCAAATGTGAGCTTTTATTTTCTGCCTGTGTGCTACATTAAACTACAGATCCCCGTCTGTCGCTCACTTCGACGTTGTGTTGAAGAAGTGACAGTAGGGGTCTCTCTTGAGCGCCGAATATGCCTCTGATCTATGAAAAAAGGCCAATGAGAAGTTGGCAGACAGTATTTGCATACCCTGCCCTCGGACATATGCAAGGAAAAAGCAAGGAAATACGGGATTGAGGCAGGCACCGCGGGCGATGAAGGTGATTTCGGGATAATGACGGGTTCCGTTTTGCCGGGTAAACCCCCTCGAACCACCCGCCTTCCCGGGACGCTTGCTTGCTTTCGTCCGAGCTCAGGATGAGTGTGGCACGCTTCACAGCCGGCTGGCCGATCCCTTGAGCTCCCGGAATTGGATGACATCACCGCTGCATCGGAGAGCGTTACAGCAGTAACGATGTGTATCGTCCGCGGTACGGTCCCCTTATGAAGTGGACCCGCATCTCCTGTAGGCAGTCCCAGCTGCCCTCCAGTCGCCATGTTGTAGCAACTCCTCCCTCCTTGAGGCTGGATCTACCACTGCGCCACTTTCCACAGGTTGCCTAAAAAACCCATGTGATGTATTCGCCACCTTTACCTACCCTTTCGGGCAGGTCAGGCCTCCACAGGGTCTTTTCCCCCCCTGAAAGAATAGGAAACTAGGAAAGACGCCTTCCCTCGATGCGTGTAAGGGCCCCGGCCGTTCTTGCACTATGCGGAGAAACATAGAGAGAAACGAGGCCCAGCCAGGCTTGGCCCATTCCCAGGTTGGCAAGCGTCGCCTTGTTCCCCTGCCTAGGGTAACCAGAAGGATCCCGACAACTTTTTTGGGGCATTGGGGAAGGGTACGTGCTGTCTGACATAGCTGGTCGCCTCTGCATGTAAAATACCTGCCTGCTCCTGTGTCAGCAGAACACATACACGGTTGGACCCCTAGTTTCACTTCTTCGAAACAACGTCGATGTGAGCGACAGACGGGGAACATCTAGGTTACGTATGTAACCTCCGTTCCCTGATGGAGGGAACGAGACATTGTGTCCTCCCGGCCACGTCGCTGAGCCGAGCCACTGTTGTGGTCGGACCATTCGGCTCCTCAGAAAAATCCTGAATGAACTCGACATATTTCCCCGCTTTTATACCCGTATGTCTGGGGGCGGGGTATGCAAATACTGTCTGTCAACTTCTCATTGGCCTATTGTCATAGATCAGAGACATATTCGGGGCTCAAGAGAGACCCCTACTGTCGCTTCTTCGACACAACGTCTCGTTCCCTCCATCAGGGAACGGAGGTTACATACGTAACCTAGACGTAACTGTGTGAAGAACAGTCAACAGCTTTAGTAATACACTTCAATGTGCTTCAGTACAATAAAAATGTTTTCACAGGTGAATTTTGAATTTTTATGTTGGGGCAATATCCTTTGTCAGTATCATCAACAGTCACTGGAAATGTTTGGTGGGTACTGCAAACTATGTGTTAGATTTGAATATTGACAATATAAATATACTCATTTGAAATACATACATATATATATTCCTTTTGTGGCCAGTATCTCCATGCTCTGTCCGGACTAATTTTCATGGTAGATCCTAAAGTTTCTTAGGACCTTGAGGACTCAAGACTGTAAAGGAATCCCAATAAAACGTTATATATATATATGCTGAAATGTTAATGCTGAATTATTATTTAAAAACAATTACGTTGCATTAAACACAGTTTTGCAGAGATTACTTCAGAATGCGACTCAACAGACATGGAAAACAAGAATGGACTGAGATGAAATGGAAGCCAGGGACAAATCCAGCACACAAACCAAAAGGATGGCACCAGCTGTGGGTTCTTTGTGAGGGAGATAATACCAAGAAAGTTTAAACATGTGATTTTTCTCGCTACAATCCTTTAAGACTTCCATGTACTGTAAATGCCCTTTTAACATGGCAGCTCTTTTTCACTATTAAAACATTGTTCTGTTTATAAAGTATCAGTAGCCTGACATGTCAAACAGTGCTGTGAATTTGGAGTGGGACTATTTGTGTTTATACAGAAATTGCAGATGGGGCGGTTTGAGAAACCTGTTGGGAAATGGTATAAACACTGTATGGATTTATTCTTTTCTATGTACTAACCCAAGACATTTAAAAATCCTTCAGATGGCAAAACAAACAATTGCTCAATTTCCACATTCACCACAGGTTAAAAGTTTTAAAACATTTGACTGAAATGTTTCTCATGATCTTAAAAATCTTTTGATCTGAAGGTGTATGCTTAAATGTTTCAAATTAGTTTTATAGACAAACATATAATTGTGCCACCATATTAATTTATTTCATTATAAAACTAAAATGTTAACATTTTAATTGATGACTTGGACCAAATAATAAAGAAAAGCAGCCAATAAGGGCCCAACATAGATAGCAACTCATTCAATACTGGTTAAAAAGCATCCCAGGGTGATACCTAGAGAAGTTGTCTGGAAATTCTAGGCAATGGGTGACTACTTTGATGCTAAAATCTAACACAGTTTTTAATTATTTTGGAATTTTAGTCACAACATAAATCCTATAGTTCCTTTTATGTTATTTCATAGTTTTGATGACTTTACTATTATTCTAAATATGAAGAAAAAAATTATAATAATTCCATTTCAAAGCTCCAGACAGAAATAGATCAGTGTTTGCACTCTTCCTCAGGTAATTTGATGATAATATGAAATAGGTACAAGGTAACCGTACCTTTGGACTGAGAGACTCCAGTGAGTCTGACCAACTAAGAATGGCTGTCATTGGGTCAGGAACTAAAACACAGTTATAGACCTTTACACTTATCACATATAAGAGACAGAAGGATAGAATTTGCTATGCTTTATTTTAGAATAGTGCTGTCTCTGTAATACCTTGTACTGAATAAGTTGGTGTCTTGAATTTATGGAACATGAATTAACAGATAGAAGGCATTTGTCCCAATCAATCTTGGAAACCTGAATCCCTAGATCTTCTTCCCAAGCAGTTTTCAAGTGCAGGGAGTAAAAGTCTTTATTATCTTTAAAAGCATTTACATATAAGGATGTTAGGCCCATAAAAGGGATATTTTTAACAACATTTAATCTTTGTTGTGATGTCATAATATCAAATGGTTAAATTGTTTCACTGATTTATAGGGCTAATAAAATCGATATGAAAAAATATCTCCTGTTTTAAAATTCAGTTTTGTGCACGGCAAAGAAAACCTATTCATGCATTTCTAATTTGGGTTGGTTTGCAAATATGAGAGTTTAATATAAAACTAAGTTTACCACACTAAATTAAACTGCATTTAAGATGAAACTCCAGGGTGTTTTGTAAGTTCCCTTTCAGCAGTGTGCAGATCCAGCTCCACTTATTCCACAACAAGAGTGCTTCTGTATTTACTTACTTTGTATTCTTGCAGTATAACTCCATCACACTTTGCAATCTAAATCACCTGAAGCCATTTGTAAAGTTTAGATGGCATCTGGGGACTGTGAGCTGTGTAATTCTTCCTCTCCTCAGCCAGGCACGAGCTGCAGTGCTGCTCTCATCATTAGAGTTTAATGTGATCTCATGTTAAATTAGATCAAACGACTATTCGGCAAAACATCGCATAATCGTTTCAGCCCTAGTCATGAGCTGGCTCAAGCTGGTTGACCAGCTACCATGTTCCAAAAACCAGCTTGCCCTGGTATGACCACCTGGTTGCTGGGAGACCATCTTGGACCAGCTAAAGACCAGCTAATGAGCAGCTTGAACCATGTTGAAAACCAGCCACCATGTTCCAAAACTCCAAAACACAGCTGCCAGTTTAACTTGAAAAAATACCTGCCTGGAGTGTCTTTTTTGGACTGGTTTGACAACAAAGTAGTTACTATATAAAAGATTTGGGGATGGGATGTGTAGTAAATATGACAATAAAATTATAGTAGCAAGATAATGCATTTATTTTCCTCGACAGTTTTACAGGTGGACTGACATAGAGATTATTAAGTAACAAACTGACTTTGTCACCAAAGGAAAGATAGTATCATTAACTTTGGTAAGATCTAGAAGGAGAGTGTTTTTATTGTGTAGTTGCTCCAAAACAAATATTGTGCATATGTTGTGTTTTTCTATTATTATCTATGTTAATATCTACAATGGTCTCTTGAATTAGTTTTTTTTTTTTTACTAAAGCCTTGGTAGGATTAATAATTATTAACATCATAAGATGCTGTTAGACAGTAGTTTTCTTATAACAAAAGTTCATAAGGTCATTACATGCTGACTTCCAATGTCTGGTTAAATTATACCACTTTGTACACTTTGCAGTGTGATAGCCCCTAACAAACAAGGTTACAGTGCAACACTTCTGTGTATACTCCTCATAAATAATTGCTGACCGTCCTGTCATTTTTACTTTACTGAAATGTAAATGCAAAGGTAAAAGTATTGCACTGGGTTAAACCACATCAAAATATTGATCATTAAACTCTCATGCCTGATTTTACAGTGGTTAGATCGATAGTGGATTACATGAAGTGTCTTGGTGAAGAAATGTTGCCCCTTGCACAGCAGCCAAAACCTTTATGTAACATGTACGTGCTATGATTATATTTTCAGCAACTTTCAATAGACTTGTCACAGGTATTCGTAAGACAATGTTAGCCCTTAAGATCAAGAACAAACCATCAGTTTGGAAGTGTTAATTCTTTGCAGAATATTGTTCAGTACCTTGGACAGCTCATGTCCCAGACACATCAGGTCCATTTTTAGATGTTAAAATTTGTATTTTACTGGGGATGCTCAAAAGCAGCCTAACTATATATTGCATGTCTTTTAGTGCATGGCCTACACCAATTGGCTTGATTTAAGGAGGTATTCTTAATGGACCATTGTGCAAAACTGTTGGCAGACACAACACCATCTGACGGGAGACACCAAAAATGTATTCACCTTACAACAAATAATCTGTCTTTAATGATGTTTGGTAATCAGAATTTGCAAGATAAGGTCTGCTTACATTCCTTTGTAGCATTTTAGAATAAACATAGAAGTATTCAACCAGGATCAAGCAAGGAAATTGCTCACTGATGTGTCCATAGATCAGACATTTATGACTCTGTCTCAAGGGCCTCTGTAATACCTATGCCAGTAACTAAGTGTTAAACATTGCTGCTCAGCTTCAACCAGCAGCATACCTTGCTGAGCAGGAAACTGCTTATGTAGACTTTGATCATAATAATTTATTGCACATTGCTCTGAGAGAACCATGGATCTTTCTAGACTGTGTAAAAATGTAGTGACCTCATAGATAACAATTCACCTTTACACTATCATAAATGCACTCACTGTACATTTCACATTGGAACAATTATTTTGGTTATCAATGAGCAGGTCATTAACCGATGTTTCACACTATGCTGACTTTTATCCTCAACTCTGGCATCTAACCTTTGGCACTCATGGCACCAGTCTTAGACCTGTGCCTGTACTTTTGAACTTTTTACATAATTTACTTTTTGTCTTTATAAACCTTTGAACTTTCAGGACATAATGTTTAACTCAAGTTAAATAACATATTGAAACTGATTAAAATGTATTAATATGCTTTTGCTGGAATTATCTTGAAAAGGAAGTGTGGAGAACGTAAATATATAAAATATTTTTAGTTTTTTTTTACTTGACCTTGAGCACACTGAGGGATCAACAAAGTTGTGTTGACTGGATTTTGTCCAAAGCTCAACATGTTCCATTCCTTGTCAAAACATATAATGATCAGTGTAGCGCAGCTGACTCTTGATATTGCATAAGCTCTCATGGTCACACAAAACAGATCATATTCTAAGGATTCTCTGAGATTCACACCATTTTGCTGACATACTTATCTGAATTCCAAAATACAAAACTCTTTAGTTTTGTGCAAGACAGCACTCTGGACTCAGTTATCATTTGTATATGTGTATTGTACACATAACATGCTCATGACATATTTTAAATCTTCAGGATTTTAAATTCAAATTTACATAAATGTTAATGACATTTTGCCTTAATTAGTTCAAATGGTCCTGCAGGTAACAAATAAATTTTTGAAGTCCAAATGTTCAATGCAGTCTCGCAATTAATATGAGGTCATTAAAACTGCATGCATAAAATTAATTAGCAAAACTTACCGAATATACCTCATGTTAACTACCTGTGCACTGTAAACCCAAATGCTCAAAATAATTAATTGTTTTGAGTAGGAAAAAATGTAAGCATACATATAATTACCTTGATGAGTTTTAGAACTTTCTCTTTGTTTTGAGTTCACGAAACTGACACCTTTTATGTAAACTGAGTTTAATGAATTTGTCTCTTTAAATTAACTGGAACTTAAATGTAAAATGGCACTCAACAGGGCGAGTAAATGTTAGAATTATGTGTTATATAATGTGTCTTTGTGCATGACGAATGTCAAAGTGGAGACTTGTTAGTGTTTAATGTTTTGTTGTGTTATTTATAAGAGTTTCTGTTATGTTAAATTTTTCAGGGGTAAACATTATGGTGAATAATGGAGCTTGAGTTTATTTTGGATACGATTTCAGTTGACTAAAAAAAAAACATTGCTTTACTCATAGAGCAAACTGCTTTGCAAATCAAAACAATGTTTCCTATTAGCATGCATTCAGCATGGTAGCATTCACTGTCCAAGCTACTTCTAACTACTGTGGATATAGATTCTCTCTGTTTAAAGTATTTAAATTGAGCTTACATGATCATTTTAAGCTCAACCAAAGAGTTACATTTAAAATTTCTAAATCTAAATCTGAAAGTTCTATTAACTTAAATTTGGGAGATTACTATCTTAATCAAATTTGTTGAGTTCTGATTCCTTTTTAGGGTTTTCAGTGTACCCATAGCCATGTAACTCTATTTCATTCTTTCTCCACTATTGTTAGATATTTGTCAGCTATCAGGTTAGCTGCTGATATGGTCTGAGTACTCGTAGCTCAGAAATTTTTTTTTCTAGTGTCATTAATAGAAGCTAAAGGGTTCGGTAACTGCATGTGTTTGTGGTTGTTCAAGGCTATCACATAATTATATCTATAAGATAAGATATCTATACCAAATAAGGTCATGCTCTCTGAGTTCAAGGTCATCAAGAAGAGTTTACATTTTTACTGTCAGCTGTCTATTCAATTCAAGCTAAATAAATAAATAAACAAACTTTAATAAGACTTTAAAGGGATAGTTCACCCAAAAATGAAAATTCTCTCATCATTTACTCACCCTCATGCCATCCCAGATGTGTGTGACTTTCTTCTGCAGAAACAAAGATTTTAGAAGAATATTTCAGCTCTGTAGGTCTATACAATGCAAGTGAATGGTGACCAGAAGTTTGAAGGTCCAAAAAGCACATAAAGGCAGCATAAAATAATCCATATGTCTCCAGTGATTAAATTCATGTCTTCAGAAGTGATATGGATATGAAGTGTGGGTGAGAAACCGATCAATATTTAAGTCCTTTTTTACTTTAAATTCTCTCTGCCCAGTAGGTGGCGATATGAACAAAGAATGTGAATGATAAAAAACAAAATAAAAATTTAAAAGTTAAGATTTATGGTAAAAAATAAATAAATAAAACTTCAATATCTTTTTCTCACAAACACACCTATCATATAGCTTCTAAAGACATGAATTTAATCACTGGAGTCATTTGGATTTCTTTTATGTTGCCTTTATGTGCTATTTGGACCTTCAGAGTTCTAGCCACCTTTCACTTGCATTGTATGGACCTACAGAGATGAAATATTCTTAAAAAAAAATCTTAATTTGTGTTCTGCAGATGAAAGAAAGTCATACACATCCGGGATGGCATGAGGGTGAGTAAATGATGAGAGGATTTTCCATTTTTGGCAAAATCCATTTATTTTGCCATGGATTTTGTTGCAGAGTGGTCTATGAAGGTAAATAGTGCCTAAATGATTTGCATGTGTAGAGTGAGATTTGTGAAAGCATAAATTCAATTGCAAGATACATTTGTTTTGTGTGCGCACAGAACGTTTTGTAAAGGTGTAAATCAAGTTGCAAGCCTAAGAATTATTTTTTATTATCAATACTTTAATGCTTTATTAAGTGTAATCCATGTGTTTCATGAATTTGCAATTTCATATACACAAGTAAATGTAAATGGTCTGTATTCTTCTGATTTCACTTTTGGCACCATTTTTGCGCCTAAATATTGCCAAAACCATTGCAAACCTACAATAAGCGATATGCAAGCAATGAAAGAGTGTCAAGAACAGCTAAAAGGTCAAGTAGAATCAGTCTGTATGTGTGAAATAGCCTACTGTAAATGTGTAAATATCTTGTGTTTGTGGCATAAATATTTTCCAGAAATAGTCCAATATACAGTTCCGTCTTCCCTTTGTGGCACACACACTTTTGGCACAAATTTCTCCCTGAAAAGAGTTTTGCAAGGGAAGGTCTACCTGCTTCTAGTAACCAATCATATGAGGTTTTCCAAGACCAGTTTACTCTGACCTGATTGGTTTACATGTAATAACTTGACAGACAGCTATTTCTTCGTATGGCTCTTCGTGGTTCTCTGGGCATCTCTCCTCTATTTAAGTCTTAGCGTGAAAGAAAAGGAAGTCAGAAGAATACAGACCACATTTACATTTACTTGTGTATATGACATTGCAAATTCATGAAACAAATGGATTACACTTAAGAAAGCATTCAAGTATTGCTAAAAACATTTCTTATGCTTGCAACTTGATTTACACCTTTACAAAACCTTCTGTGGGCATGCAATTTATTTTTACGCTTGCAATTTGAATGGCACATTCACAAATCTTACACTGCGCTTAAAAATCATTTAGGCACTATTTTAATGGTCCTTTCAATCAGACTATTAAAGACTCAAAAATCGTTCACTTACCCATATGACTTTCTTTCTTCCATGAACAGCCTCGGATAACAATCTGCCTAACATTTTCTTTTGTGTACAATGAATGAAAGAATGGGGTTGGAACAACATGAAGGTTTGTAAATAATGAGAGAATTTACATTTATGGGTCAATTATCCCTTTAAAAACAAACTCACTTTCCTAATGCTTTCCATTTGTAACAAATAATCAGTTGGATTATAGAAAACAACACAGGAGCCAGGAGATGCTTTGCATAATTTAATTCCTAATATATTTCCTACATATTATTTTCCTTTTTTAATCTTTTGGTCTTGAGAAATCCAGCAAAATACTTTGCACTCATATCATAGGCACATACATACAAAACATCCTGCTGTATTAGTATTCAGAATGATGGTAACATGTAAACATATTAAATATAAACACAGCATAAATTCCTCTTCTCTTATGATTGAAAATAATTGTGTTATAAATGAAAACAATAAACTGCTACAGTATGAAAACTAAATTAATACAATATGTCTTACGTAACTATAACAATATGTGGTTTTATTTCTGTCATGCACCTCATATATAACACACCCTTCAGGGGATTGAGTGAAAACGACCCAAATCCCCGATCAACTGAAATTAAGAAATCATTTCAACTGTTCCGTTAATAATTTAGCACCCTGAAGATATTTGTATTATTATTATTTGTTTGTTTGTTCTTGCTCATGCACCGAGGATCATTCTGTGATAGGCCTCGACCTGTCCTCTACCCTCTCACAGACATCTCCCTTTGCCTTGCCCAGATCCGTCACGGCACCAATTTATCTACCGGAAACCAGAACAGAGCTTTATTGTTCCCTCAGCCATGGGTGTGTTATAGAAAGATACAGATCCCAACAGGCGCTTGCTGAGAAAATGTCTTACCCATATAATTTGTGTTAGACAAAATTACATTTTAGTATTATAGTAACATAATGATTGCAGTAACGACACTAAGAGGGCGTATAATAGGAATAACAATGGCAACTAAGTTAGGTTTAAGTCCAAAATGATATGTTATAGATGATGAAATACATCTGTTATCACAGTCCTGAGCTCATTTATTTAAGGAACTGATATTTAGCTATTCAAAAGGCTATTTTTCTATAATTAACTCACTGTTAACTGCTCTCTCAAAAAAAGTGAGGAAGTGCTAGTGGTAACAAGGCCTGTTGAACAATGATGCACTCCAGTGCTCCACCAAGTGGAGATTATTAAGCACTGCACCAAAGAATCTGGCTAAAAAAAGTTTTAATCCTAAATCAGTAGCAAGAAACTTCTTTAAAAAAAGTTAAGAAAACCCTTAGTGACAATACACTTACAATTAGGGTATTCATAACTTCAGGGGCTTCTTACAACTGGGTTCAGATTTCTACTCCTGATCTTGCAATCTTTTCCATCAAAAAACATTTTTCTTTATTAAAATACATTGAGACTTTGTTCAGAACATAAAAGATTGTTAAACTGAAATTCTCCTTTACGTTGTGTGTGTGCATAGACAAAAATATGTGTACGACATCATGCCATTTAGATTGAAATATAAAGTGTATAAAATAATTAAAAACATTTACTGCATGAAAATGGTAGACAAACAACTGTAAAACACACAAATATCTTGGGTGGATACAATGCATTCTTTATCCAGTCTGTGGTCATGTCCATGTAAATAGGATCTAAAACAAAAATCATTAGACTAAAACAGCAGCTGCTGGTTTAGTGTCGGAAATTGTGCATTTTTCTGTCTCTAAACTCAACATCTGTTCAAGCATTATTACAGTCCAAATGCAGATTACATACAACTCAAATCTATACAAATCTATATTAAGAGTTTTGAGTGAAATTGTCTTCTGGGTAATACTAAACTGCAAGAGTTGGTCCTGGAAAATGCATTATCATTAACTTAACTCCCTATCATCAGACCTAACAGGCTGGTCTTAGTTTGGTTAAAAATAGTAAATTTCACTTGTGGTTATGGACAGAGGGACAAGACAACGCCATGATACACTGGACTGTAACACTGTGTAGTCTGGTGCTCAGATGTGGGGAGTTAGCGAATGCTCACGGGAGGAAATTCTGTTTCATCATCCAGGCAAACAGGCCCTGCTGCAAACTCATGTTCAGGAATCACCTCACCCTTCTTAGCTCCTCCATCCTCAGAGTACCCTGTGCAGAGAAGATTTAGGTGATCATAAATATCTGTTTGAGTGTAAATGACAGTGAGTGTGTGTATGTCGACAGATACCTGTGAGAGTGGCTGTAACGGGTCCAGAGGAGGGGATGGCCACAGTGGCTGCGTAAGATTGGCATGGTTGTGGTGGCTCAGTAGCTTCAGACTTCTCTGTCTCCTCCTGTTCCTCATCTGATCCAAACATCCTGGTGGTTAAAAGGTGAGATCAGTTAGTTTGTTTTGCTCTCAAGTGTTGCCACTGTAAAAAGTTGTAACCTGCAATAGTTCCCTTAACCTTCTGGAATCAGCGACGGAGGCGCCGACACGATCGCTTTGATTGTTTTCGAATAACAACAGCAACAACTTAAAATACTCTTCCTCTTATCTGTATGACCATCAATGATAAAGACATCATTCGAAACCGTAAAGGGTCTACATTTATTTGTGTCCACTCACAATAAAAACAAAATGTTGTGCTTTTGTAAAATACAGAAAACACACAGGATGCACTTTCTGCTGACTCTATCTATTGTCTAGAGCACGTCACAAAAATGAACTGAAACTCAGCATATAATTGTTGCACAGATATGATAAATATGTCTATAGAAACATTGAAATGCCTACTTTTAAATGAACCAATACAAATCCATCTTTACTATGGCAGGCAAGAAGAAAGAGTCCAAAATGAATAAAGACCCAGATAAAGTTTGTTCAACCAAAATCCCAATAATAACCAGAAAAAAAATTACGATTTGGTACATAACGTAGGGACTTTTATGAACAAGCCCGAAACACACTGGGGACTCTTATTTTGAAATGATGAAAAAACTATTGGCAACTATGTGAATAGATATTTACAGATAACCGATAGTTCCATAAAGCAACTGTTGGCACAGATTAACTGGTAAAACCAACATATCAGTCTATCTCTACACTGGTCAACAAAATTCAGCACTCAAAGGTCTCAAAAGTATATGTTTTATGGACCTATTTCAGTGTCCTTCATATTTATTTATTTTTTGCTAACCAAGTTTAAACTTTATTTTCTCAAAAATACAATTGGTGTAAGAAACCGAAATAAGCACAAATCTCAGGACATGTCAAAACATCTCCAGGATCCAAAAAACACCTCAGACTCCTAAAGGGATAGTTCACCCAAAAATGTAAATTCTCTCATCATTTACTCACTCTCATGCCATCCCAGATGTGTACAACTTTCTTTCTTCCACTGGCCACAAACTAATATTTTTAGAAGAACATCTAAGCTCTGTAGGTGCATACAATGCAAGTGAATGGTGACCAGATAAATGGTGACCTCCACTGACTCTAGTGGTTTAATCCATGTCTTCATAAGCGATTCTTTTAAGCAATTTACATTCTTCATGCATACTGGGCAGGGGAGGAGAATTTATTGTAAAAAACGGATGTATCTGTTTCTCACACAGACCTATCAAATAATTTCTGAAGATATGGATTAAAACACTGGAGTTTTATGGATTACTTTTATGATGCATTTATGCACTTTTTGGACCTTAAAAGTTCCGATCACCATTCACTTGCATTGTATTGACCTACAGAGATGAAATATTATTCTAAAAATCTCTGTTTGTATTCAGAAAAAGAAAGTCACACACATCTGGGACAACTATTTGGGTGAACTATTCCTTTAATATTAAGTTATTACCTCTAATTTATTTGAAGCAAATGTAGCCCCTTACGTTTCATTTGGAAATATAGCAGACAGCAACAGTGGCAAAGGTAGGATTGTCTGGTAATTTTGATGTGAATAGATTTCTTTAAAGACTGAAGACTCACCTGTGCTTCTGCACCAAAGTGCACTCACCCCCATCTTGAGGATCAACGTTATAGATGAATAGTTGCCCATCAGAGGAGGCCACAAGCAAACATGGAAGCCTCTGGATTCTGATTGGTCAGATGTACAGTATACAAAGTTTTCAATTAGTGGTTTTATTTTTTTCCCAGTAAATATTACATTTCTAACTCTAGATTGTAGAACTCACATTGCCAGGGCACAGACATTCCTCTGACCAGCCATTTGGAGACGGACGGTAGCGAAGGCTCGGTCTTGACTCATCATGCCTGACACCTGTGCTGGGAGATAACTGCTGGCTGCTGTGAACATCTTACCAACATAAGTTGACCAAGAGGGATTTTCCTCCTCCCCACTGTGAGAGAAACATAAGCAAATGTACAAAAGTTTAGGCATGTCAGTAAAAATGGAAATCCTGACTCATTTGTTCAAATGAATTACATTTGTAGCAAGGCCCAGTTTCCCAATTCCCAAGTCGATATTGATGGTTTGTTGGTAATCACCAGAAATAATAATTTTGAAGCCAAGATGGAAAATATGCCACTCCAATTTCTAGACACAAAATGCTATTTCAAAATGCATAATGGTGCTGACTCCATTAAAACTGAATATTAATGTTGTGTGAATTTACAATACCTTGGACTATGCTGTTCCAGCTTGAAAATGTGCACTGTCTCTGTATTGCTTGAGGCACAGAGGAACTGGGCATCCGGACTGAAGGAAAGGGAGCTGATGCTGACATACCTTTGATGACACAGACACACAGAGGTCAAAGGCATACACAAAAACAGGCTCACCAATGCCACAGTTTACACAAATGTCTCCAACTGGTTCTTCTCCTTGTACATGATCAAAGGATGATCACTGTCAGCTTTGAGATTCTGCTTCACACCTTTTCATGCCCCGCCGGAACTCAAACAAGCGCAGTCCCTCTGGAATGGAGAACACTCGAATCACAGTGCCCTGTCACAGCAAAAATCATAGGACAAAACAATGCTCAGAGCTGTGTCCATAATTATTTGTCTTTATGACTTTTAAAGAATATGAAGCCTATTTTTAGGACCATCAAGTTTATCATTATGTTCGTTATTTAAAAAAATAAATAAATTGTAATTCCCATAATTCTTAATGGTGATTCTTATTAGATTCTCATTACTGTGATACAATAAGCTTTTAATGTTATTATATAAAAAATAAAATAAAAACAAAATAAAAAATGTAATACAATGATTTTTTGCACAATTTAAAATGTAGTACAACAATTACTACGATGAATAAATACTTCACAGTTTCAATAAACGAAGTTCCAAAAGTACGTTCAGAATAAGCTTGTTCATCTAGGACCGCCAATCATATCTATATATGTATGATATATGAGCAACTACTTTCCTCACTCTAGTGACTATTTGTTCTGTATCTTTCCACCTACCCATTTCAGGTCATCTCACCTTTATATTTCATAATGCCTATATAAATTATTATTTCAAAATTGAAATTATTTTCCTTGTTTTATACCAAATTTATGGCATAATATTGAGTACCACAAAAATTCATTTCAACTTGTCCCTCCTTTTCTTTTCTGATTAACAATTTTGTATTGATTCACATATTAAACACAGAAAAACAAATCATATATATACATAGAATCAACAATTAACCCCCACTATTACCCCTCCCAATCCCCAACCCCACCCTGACCCCCAACAACATCCCAGTGGTCATACATGATATAGTCATACATGACACACACACACATGCACACAAATAATATATAATAATCACACATATTGACAACTACACCTCTCGCTCCACATCCCCTCCCCAAGAGCCCTCCAAAAATGCCAGATATCTGCCTAATTTCCCCACAAACGTGTCCAATTTCCCAAGTCTTTTAAATGACCCTTCTTCAAAAGCCACCACCCTCCCCATCTCTGAGCAATACTCCTGAAATGAGGGCGCTCCAGCTGAACTCCATCCCCATAAAAGTATCTGTCTGGTGATCATGACACTGGTTAGGACCCAACTCTTTATCTGTCTATTCTCTACATTGAGTTCCTCCTTTTCTTCAAAAAAAAAAAAGAAGCAAAAATCTGGCTAACAGTGAGAAACTTACAATGAAAGTAAAAGGGGCCACTCTGTAAACGTTAAAATACTCACTGTCTCAAAAGTATAGCCACAAGACATAAACATAAGCAAAACAATATTTGTGTTAGCATGATTTTTGTTACATTTTTGTTGTTGTAATCAACATTGTGCCACAAAAGCTGTCGTCTGAACTATTAATGCCGGAATATTCTTTTAATATGCTCCAGGACTATATGAACCAGTGAACACATGAATATATCATTTGGGAAATTTGGAACCAATACGATTTTGACATTACAGTAATAAGAATTTAGGAAGTGTGCTTAGCTGTCATAAAAATGTCTTAATCTTAAAATCTTAATGGTCCCAAAAAATAGACTTAATTTTCATTAAAAGTTTCATTAATATATTTTCTTTCTTTCTTTAGATGTTGGGGTAAATATGACACAGAAAAGTTCTTTAAAGGTTTCACGATATTCATGAAAGACTATGTAAAGACTATGTATTTATATAAACACAGGATCTTTACTCTTTCAGAAGCACTGGCCAGTTTGGTACCAGAGGCACTGAAGGTGATGGCAGCCAGTGGACTGTCGTGGGCTGGAATCATGTTCACAGTGCTCTGCAAAGGCAAAGAGAGAGACACATACAACAAAGAAAAAGGATTGTCCATCAGGCAATTATATTGTGAAATAGAACTCTCATGTACAATAACTAAATGTCGACCAAAGAAACCACCAAATGAGCAGCTAAACTGTTTCTTGGCCGGTATTTTTACCAGATTGTTGGCATCGTAGACAATAATTTCTCCGATGGTGTCACTTCCTGGGTATGCCAAGAAAGAGTTGGAATGGTTGATGGAGAGAGCACAGAGACCTAAGGAGACACTTTGTTGGTTACACATAAACCTACTTTCCACGATTACTAAACTTGATATATATATATATATATAGAACCAACTGTTTTCTAACTACATAAATACAATTTTTAACTCAATCTTAATCTTACCTGATGGATTGGATGGTGTGTTGAGAAGTGTTTTCAGAAGTTTCATGTCCTTTATATTGTGAATATAGATGGATTCTTCCAGACAAACAACCAGTCTCTGCAGTGGAAAAAACAGTCAAAGACATTGTGGAGTTAAACAAGTAAAGAACAAACACAAACATTCATCCTTCTCAAGAGCTTTATAATTGATATTTGGTAGGTGCATTACTGCAGCACAGCTGTGTTGTGTTTACCTGTCTGTTGAGGCGCACTGCAAGAATGTTGTTTGAGTAGCTGTAGTTGCAAATCTCAGTGCCCTTTTTGAAGTGGTAGACATTCATACGACGTGGCATTGACTGACTCACCACCACCACAAGGCTGCTGGAGAAAAGCCTTTCCACGATATAGACATCTTGAGTTTCTGCTAAAGGCGCAGCAAGGAGAAGCACACATTAACAGCGACATACAAAAGTTACATGCAGTAGTTTTAAGAGAAAATGTTAAAGGCCTGTTTTTATATGGATTTGCAACATTTAAAGGGACAGTTCACACAAAAGAAAAAAAATCTGTAATCATTAAATCTTTAAAAATGACTTATAATTAATATAATTAATTATAATCATTATGTAAATTTAACAAAAATTTAATTTGTGCTCTTTTCCTAACATAAATAAGGAGCTCCTTAGAGGACATGCTGGGAATTTTTATCCTGAAATAGATTGTATTACCTCACAATAAATGTACCATGGCTTTATTACAGTAACCATGTTTTAACCATGATAATTTAAACCATAGTGACAATACCGGAAAAAGAAAAATATAGTATCATCATTTTGTTGTTATTATTGTTTTACTATACAAATACCAGAGTTTAACTATGGTTTTACTATAATAATACCATATAATGTAGTAACTATAGTTTTTGTCAGAAATAATTTTTCTACAGTAATACTGTAGTAACCATGACAGTTTTAGGCTAACCATGTTTTGTTATTTGGCAGAAATCATGGTTTTACTATAGTAATATTGTAGAAACGATGAAAAGTAAGTTAGGTAAACATGTTTTTATGGTGGAAACCATCTCTGGTTACTTAACTGTAACCCCTGTTCCCTGATTTAACGCTTTGGGAATAGCTTTAGGTGTGACCAGCTATGAATATGTGAGAATGAAATGAAATGAAATTGACGTGTTTATGGCCTCTGCTGATGACATCATTGGATGAACCTGTAGCAGGGCTATAAATAGATGCGTCACAGGTGCATCGTCAGGTATTTTGTCTGAAGAGCAGTCCTGGGGCATCCCAGTGTGGCAATGAAGCGCAGCATCTCGTTCCGCTTTTATCAGGGAACAGGGGTTACAGTTAAGTAACCTGAGACGTTCCCAACCAAAAAGCTACACTTTGATGCTTCACTGATTTAGCGCTTTGGGAACAAGAATACCCACGCTGCCGCACTGTGGATGTAATGACCCCTTACGGTTGTGTAGTTGTACTAACAAGAGTGCGAGAGGTCTCAGACATGAGCTTGTGATGTTGACCCAAGGACATAAGAGCCTGGAGTGGGATGAACATCCAAACTATAAAATCTTATGAATGTGTGTGGAGAGGACTAGCCTGCCGCATCACAAACCTCTAGCCAAGGCTTTAGAGGAGGCAAACCCTCTGGTAGAGTGAGCCCTGATACCTACTGGCGAAGCTTGACCGAGCGCCCGGTAGGCCAGGGCAATAGCATCCCTCACCCAATGCGACATTGTCTGCTTGGTGGCGGCCGCCCCCCTGTTGCGACCCCCATGGAAAATGAATAGTTGCCTTGACTTATGCCATTGGCTAGTCCGGTGGACATAAGTCTGAAGGGCACGGACTGGACAAAGTCCGTGAAGTCTTTCCTGCTCAGGTGTTCTAAACAGCAGGGACCAGAAGGCTTTGAGAGTGACCGGATGTACAGTTGAGAAAGGAACTTTAGGCAGGTAGTCAGGATAAAGGTGCAAAATTGCTTTAGCCATATCTGGAGCAAAATCTAAGCAGGCTGGCAAGACAGACAGAGCCTGTAGATCCCCAATTCTTTTTAGAGAAGTAATTGCCATAACCATCTTTAGAGTCAGAAGTTTATCAGACACTGACTCTAGAGGTTCAAAGGGGGTCTCAACCAGATATCCCATGAAGGGATCCTGGTCCTAGCAGGAAGTCTCATTCTCATGGCTCCACGAATGAAGTGAGCGAGCAGAGGCTGTCTCCCCAACGGCACCCCGTCAATCAAGGATTGAGCGGCCATGTAAACCCTGAGAGTGGCGGGGGATGTGCCTGCTGATAATTTTTCCTGCAGAAAGTCCAGAACTGAAGCAATCTGCATTATGTGCACTGCACCATCTTTCAAAGACACCCCATTTATTAGCGTAACTTCTTCTAGTAGAGGGAGCCCTAGCACTTAGAATGGTCTCGATAGCTTCAGGTGAATGCCCAGTGTCCCTCAGTTGGTACCCTTCAGGGGCCAAACATGAAATTTCCACAGCTCGGGCTGGGGATGAAATATGGTCCCCTGCACCTGAGACAGAAGGTCCCTCGTGTCTGAATTGCCCAAGATGAGCCGTCAAGGAGAGACATTATCTCCGAGATCCATACCCTGTTCGGCCAGCACGGCGCTATCAGTAAGAGGCAGGACCCTTGCTGGCGAACTCTGGCCAAGACTCCCGGGAGCAGAGAAACTGGGGGAAACGCATATAGGTGCATTCTGGGCCATGTATGTGCCATCACATCCAGACCCAGGGGGGGTGGGTGACTTAGAGAGAAGTAGAGGGGACATTGTGCTGTCGCTTTCTCCTTCTCTGCACGGCAGTGCAGCTTTGCCCCTGGGCGCTTCGACAGCGCTGCTAAAAGAGAAAATAGTTTATTTTCTCTAAAAGAGCAATATACAGCTGCCGTTGAACGTCCTTTTCAGGATGCGTCTTTATAAAGATGTCCTTCTGCCCCTATGTAGTTCCTGGATGCGGTCGATTTCTCTAAAAGAGCAATATACAGCTGGCGTTGAACGTCCTTTTCAGGATGCGTCTTTATAAAGATGTCCTTCTGCCCCTATGTAGTTTCTGGATGCGGTCGATTTCTCTCCGCTCCTGATGGTCACAGACCCTGACTCGTGTGTCTGGGCCGTGATCACACTGAGGCAGCGTTTGTGGATGGTTTGTGTTCTCACTGCGAGAACCTAACCATGGCAACGTTGTGGTCGCGGCTTTCCTTCTTAAAGAGGAACGACACTCCAGCCGCCCCCCTAACTGAGGAGTGGCTTCTGTCTGGCCACTCTACCATACAGGCCTGATTGGTGGAGTGCTGCAGAGATGGTTGTTCTTCTGGAAGGTTCTCCTCTCACCACAGAAAAATGCTGGAGCTCTGTCAGAGTGACCAACGGGTTCTTGGTCACCTCCCTGACTAAGGCCCTTCTCCCCCAATCGCTCAGTTTGGCCAGGCGGCCAGCTCTAGGAAGTCCTGGTGGTTCCAAACTTATTCCATTTACGGATGATGGAGGCCACTGTGCTCATTGGGACCTTCAATGCTGCAGAAATGTTTCTGTACCCTTCCCCAGATCTGTGCCTCGATACAATCCTGTCTTGGAGGTCTACAGACAATTCCTTGGACTTCATGGCTTGGTTTGTGCTCTGACATGCACTGTTAACTGTGTAACCTTATATAGGCAGGTGTGTGCCTTTCCAAATCATGTCCAATCAACTGAATTTACCACAGGTGACTCCAATCAAGTTGTTGAAACATCTCAAGGATGATCAGTGGAAACAGGATGCACCTGAGCTCAAATTTGAGTGTCATGGCAAAGGCTGTAAATACTTATGTACATGTGATTGTTTTTTTGTTTTTTTTTCATTTTTATTTGTATTCAATTTGCAAAGATTTCAAACAAACTTCTTTCACGTTGTCATTATGGGGTATTGTTTGTAGGACTTTGAGGAAAATAATGAATTTAATCAATTTTGGAATAAGGCTGTAACATAACAAAATGTGGAAAAAGTGAAGCGCTTTGAATACTTTCCAGATGCACTGTATGTATAAATAATTGGAGAAGGTCTCACTGCTCTCATGAATGCAGTCCAGTTTGTCTATCAAGGTCACAGAGAAAAGTCTGTATCCAGTTTTGGTGCCCACAGCCAATGACCTGGAAAAAACAAATAGATCTGATGCTGTAGAATATGTGATATGTTTATCTGACCATAAAAGCCATTGTTTTTAGTCATTTAATTTCATTTAGAAGTGAAATTTGTATCAAATGTACTTTTGAATATGGAGCTGAGCAAAATGACACAGAATAAAGCTGTTTTCAAAATGGATATGGCACCTGAAAGCACAAACTAATAATATATTATTGAAAATGTATTAATAATATCAGAGCTGTTTGAGTCAAAAGCTGATGCAACATAAAGTGAAGGTTGCACATTGATGTATTGGCTAAACAAAAAACATGTTGTCATCATGATACTTCTGTTACTTCTGTTAAATATCTGTCATAGCCACACAGACAGTACTATTTTTAATTCAATACAGACAATACTTACAAAACTTAATAAAGCCCTTATAAAATTATGCTAATACAAAAAAAGTCCTGAAATAAATATATTTGGCTTCAAAAAAGACACGAATGTCCAATGATCCAATCTGTAGGGATGGGCGATACCACTTATTTTCATTTCGATCCGATACCAATATTTTCAAGTCCAATATCATCGATACCAATACCGATACCGACATCTGTTACATTTTTTACTTTGGATAAAATGGGTAATTTAAAATAATATTTTTAGTCATTATTCAAGTCAATATAATTTATTTAATTTTTTGGCCTACACAGAAAATGATTAGACTTCTGTTTTGTTTACCCTTATAAAAATGAACCATTTCACTACAGTAATATAGTATATTTTAACCATGGTATTTAGTTAAAACATAGTTAAAACACAATTAACCATGGTTACTACTGCAATATTACTGTAGTAAATCAATGGGTTCAGTTGTATATTAACTTCATGTTAAATATGTATTTAAATTAATAGGTGTCATTATTGTTCCTTTTGTCATGTTCTCTGTTGTCTTTTGTTTTTGTGCTTTTATGTTGAAGTTTCCTGTTTAGTTCCTGTTTCCTGTTTGGTTTTTGTAGTCCTTTGTAGTTCTGTTTTTTGATTGGTTTTCCCCTGATTGTCTCCCATGCCCTGATTGTTTCCCCAGGTGTTTCTAGTTTTCCCTTGTGTATTTAAGCCCTTGTTTCCCTCCTGTCCATTTGTCTGTTATTTCATGTTTTTGTTTTGCATTACATTCCCTGTGGATTTTGTTATTCCTAGTGTTCTTGTTTTTGGCTTCAATAAAAGCTGCACTTAGATCCTTTCCCGTTTCTGATCGTTACACCTTTTATTATACCACTATGAAAATTGTTAATACTTGATTATTATTCTAACTAATAAACTAATTCATAATACGCAATAAAATGTTAATATGAGTGTAGTGATGTTCACATTAACATTTTAACTTGTATTGCCATATATAGCTTTCATAAAAATGCATGTTTTTTATTTATTTATTTGTGTAATATTGAGTGCTTTTCTGTATAGAGTGAAATTGTTTTCCTACTTAGAAATATACATAATTTGATATCACAAGAAAATGCACCACGGACAGCAGTAAAGGGCTTTAAAGTTTAATTGTATAAGATACATTTAAATGTGTATATACACATATATTTACGTTTAGCAGGGAATAATTATGCAGTGCAAATTATAGTTTCTACAGGGATGCTTGTGCATCAGACGCTGGAAATGTCCCGCCCCTTACTGAAACGGAAAATATGATTGGTTTGCAATAATCCAATCACGTCTGAAATGAATGTTCTGATTGGTGGATCAGCTCAGTCTGCCTATCTGTCTTGCCAGTGCGCCCCAGTCAGTGCATCTCCAAGCACGTTTTGAGAGAATCTCTGTTCATTTTTTAAAAATAATAATAATAAAACACAATTCACTCAACGGTGCTGCGGCATCGCATTATTAGATTGAAAAAGTTCTGGGTCAAATGCCCGTTGTTCTGGCGGCCATACATATCATCAGTTATTTCATGTGGGCATACGCAAAATCCTAAAACTTATAGGAGGGCATACGATGTATATATGCCCTAGTCTACACACCAGAAGCTGTTTCTCTAATTTTCTATCATTACCTCTACAAGGCGCTGATCCCTTTTGTTTGAACGAGTCTTGTGACGATGCAAGCGCTTGTCTGCTTGTGACTTTCAGCATTTATGAAGGTTAAGATGAGTGGAAGAAGAAACAGTTCCCATCCTGCACAAGTATTTGCAAATATAGCCTAATCCATTTTATTTCACTTTGAAGCTTATGATTAATGTTCGTGATAACCAAATAATAATACCCCTAGTTAAAAAAAAAAAATACATTATTTAGAATCAATATTTTTGTGTGAGGATCGATATTTTCGGTACAACATCAGTATCGGAAGTAACGATACTTTTAGGATCGATATGCACATTCCTACCAATAAGTTTTGGGTGAGAACAGACTAATATGTAACTCCTTTTTCACTGTACATTTTGTCATTGCAGTCTTTAGGCATGATCATGATTTCAAGCTTGATTACATTTCCTAGTGCTTGACGCATGCGCAGAGCTAGATGCCGCTAGGTAGTCAACCAAGGGACTGCTGATGTCAAGATTCATAGTGAAAAAGGAGTTACATTTTGGTCTGTTCTCACCAAAAACCAATTGGGATTTATGTGGCCTTCATTTGCTTTTTGAAGCTTCAAAGTTTTGGTCACCATTCACTTGCATTGTATGGACCTGCAGAGCTGAGATATTCTTCTATGTTTTTGTTCAGTAGAAGAAAGAAAGTCATTCACATCTGGGATGGCATGAGAGTGAGTAAACGATGAAAGTATTTTCATTTTTGGTTGAACTATCCCTTTAACCCTGAAAACAAATTTTAAGGGTTAGATCAGGTAGATATAGTTTCTTTAGGTAACAATGGCAGGTTACCACTTTTTACAGTGCATGACTATTTCAGTCGGTTGTTATTTTTGGATACAGATTTTTTTACATTATTATTATTATTATTTGATAGAGATTGCACTCACAAAAGCTATTTCTACCAATTGAAATATTTTAGAGCTGAGCATACCTGAAAAACTGTGTATACACTAAGATTTTTATTTAGAAATTTCCAAGACTTTCCCGGTCTGGAAATCCTAATTTAAAAATGTATTTTTCCAGGATATTTCCTGGTTTTCGACATCTGTGTGAACCCTGTACAAAATGATTTGCTCCTAAACTCTGGAACTCGCTACCAGCTGATATTAGACAAGCACACACCCTGAGTTTACTTAAATCATATCTTAAAATATATTATTTCAGGAATGCTTTCACTTGATTGATTAAGTCTTATTATTAAACTGTTTTTATGTGCATGTTTATATGTGTTGTGTATATTTTATTCCTGCTTTTTATTCTTATATCTTGTTAGCTCTACCGTGCCAACTTTAAATGCACTATATAAAAATAGAGTTTCTTAATGTTATTATATGTATAATGAATCAAAATCCTATTAAACAAGGTACCACTCTGTGTTGTCTCCTGATTTCAATCACAAGTGAGAAGTACATCAGATCGCCTGACTATCAGTATCATGTTTTGTGTTTGATTTACTGTGCTGGACATATCAAACATGCTTCTCGTGGATGAAAAAGAACACGATTGGGTCATCTTGTCAGGAGACTGTGGACTGATCAATAGGATCACACAGTATAGGGAATTCAGGTTTACTTGTGAGCAGAGGTTGGTAGAGTAGCAAAAAAGTGTACTCAAGTAAAAGTAAAGTACGAATGTTAATAATAACTTGAGTAAGAGTAAGAAAGTATCGAATGAAAGGATTACTCAATTAGCGAGTAACTAGTTACATTGCAAATTACATTGCAAAGATCTGATTATTAATTTTAACACCTTGCGTGCATGAATCATGTGTCTATGGCATCCTTTATACCCACTGATACAGCGATAGTTTAAAAATGAAAATTATTATATAATTTATTCACCCTCATGTTCTAAACCAGTTTGACTTGGACACAATGAACACAAATAAGGAGATGTTAGACAGAATTTTAGCCTCATTCACCATTCACTTCCATTTGTTTGTCATTTTTGAAAGTGAATGGTGACTGAGGATGTCACCTAACACCTTGTTTTTTGTTCCAGAAAGGTTTGGAACAACAAGAGTGAGTCTAAATGATGACATAATATTTATTTATGGGTGAACTATCACTTTAACCTTCTGATGGTCTTTGTTTACTGTTTACACTTCTGGTCTTTGGGGTCTATATGACCCCAACAATTGATAGAGTAATTGTACAAAAAATATACATTTTTAATCATACAAATAATATATCATTTGTTTTGTTTACATCTCATCTATTCATTAATGCTGTGTTTTGGGAGATATGAAGTACTTTTGTACCCATTTACCACACAATTCCTCAACTACACCATTAGCTTGCATATGAAATATTACATTTTTATGAAAAAATCACTTAAATTATGATTTAAATTAAATTAAATTTGTTTCTGGATATTGATCTAGGTGTTAGGTGTAGAAGTTTGCAATCTGCTGGTTAGAGATAAACCTAAAATTATTACAGTTTAAGAAATGCATAGTTTTGACCAGTAGAGGCAATAGAGAGCCATTCATTTTACTGGATGTGGCCAACTGCTCTATCACAAAGTTTGTGATACATTTTGTGAATTTTTATATATATATAAACATTAGAAAAGACATTTAAAATAAATATTCTTTCAAATAGTATATTTCTTTTAAGTTTTTGATGCATTTTGAAATGCCCTTTTTTACAAAATGCCACATAAGACACACCTAAAGGACAAGACTTGGAGTCAGACTGTAGTTGCATATTACTGATTTTAATGAACAAAGTGTAAAAAAAAAATTAGAATTAACTTTAGAATGCAAAAGAATTGAAATAAATATTATGTAAATAAAACCAACAACAATATGCATATGTCTGTCTGTGTGACTGTGTGTGTGTGTGTGTGTGTGTGTGTGTGTGTGTGTGTGTGTGTGTGTGTGTGTGTGTGTGCGTGTGCGAGCGTGTGTGTGTCTGTGTGCATGCATTAGGTCTCACCCTTTTATATCTTTGTTCTGCATTTGTGCCAAATTCTATCAAAATGCTCTCTGGGGCAGTCATACATGTGTGTGTTTTTTTTTGTGTGTTTGTGTGTGTGTGTGAGTGAGCATGTCTTTTCTACATCTCATGTATGCTCTAGTACTAGGCCTTAATTTTTGTGTGAAAATTTTCAGATTTATGCTGGATTTATTGACTCTTTTTGACACATGAAGAAATTATTATTATTTTTTTCGCATTTCCCATTCATTTCAATGTGGGGTCATATTGACCCTGAAGACCAGAAGTGTAAAAAAAAATGTTTACATACCTATAGAACAACCGAATCAAGCGCAGTTTTTTGTGTGTGTGTATAGATAGATAATGTAGGAAAAGTAACAAAATCTTATTCCACTGAGATGAAGGGAACCATTTTTATTTATTAAGGAAAAGTCGATTAGGGTCATATTAAGGCAGCTTGACAGATCAGGTTTGAAAAATAGAAGAAAAGGTTGGAAATATTCTTAGCAATTATTAAAGAAACAAATAAATGTCTCACAGGCTCAATTATATATTATGTATAATATTGTTTATTATTATTAGTTATGAATCAAAGCAAGAGCATGCATTATTTCACAACTTTTTAAAGTCCTACATAGATTCTTAGTTCAGTATATTCTGTAGCTTACAGTATATACACTGACAAAATAATTTAGATAATTAGGTTTGAGCAATAAAAAGTGAATTTGCACCTATATCTGTGTTTAGAAGTGCGTTTAGGTTTATTTTAGTTCAGAGCTTGTTCTCAGATGTCCTTAAGAAAAATGCAATGCACGTGGTTTTATAACGTATATGGCTGTTTGCTCACAACGCATTATCAGGCAGGCAATCAGCAGAGCAAAATAATGTTCTGCCTACATCAGATGCGAGCAGTGCGGCACGATGCGACAAAAACAAATTGCTCCCATTATACCCAATGACATTGTCTACAATGGATGCTTCCGCATGACACTGCGACAGGACAATTGCTTGTGTCTGTTATAGACCTTTGTAACATGGATTTAAAAGCACTGATGTATTGCAATACTGATATAAGAAAATGTATAATTAAAAACTGAGGTCAAAAGAGCCCGTAGGTACAGAATCACGCTGAAACTGACCATAACCATAACAACCACGTTTTCATTATCACCACAACTTGAGCAACATGTTTTCTTAGTTGAATCCGTAAATCTGCTGAAATTTCCACTTGTTTTGGTGTTGAATGAATGCATCACATAAACGTAACTCTTAATTTTCACTGTGAGAAAGTGTTTGTTTCACTGCTGTTGCTGCAGTGATGAACTTGAGTCGAGTAAAAGAGCACTGCTGTAATGTTCCAGTGCTGTTAAAGTCCCATTCAAAAATCTCTTTATAAATTACACATAATGTGTAACACATTTATTAACACTTACTGAATTAAAACCAGTAATGTAGCAACAGTATCTTTTTTCATTAGAATGTCACTTGAGTAAGAGTAAAAAGTACCCACCAATAAATCTACTCTTAAAAGTACATTGAGTACTCTTAAAATGTAACTGAGTAAATTTAGCATTATCCACCTCTGCTTGTGAGGAAAAAAGCCAAGGCAAACATTCCTACTCATACTCTTTTCTATCAATAATAGATTATATCATATTTATTCTAAACATAGCCTTTAGTTGATTGTTGTAGGGTTATGTTTGTTATGAGGTTATGAGCTTTTTTGTTGCTAGTTTATTTTCATTTGAGGCACTCCAGTGTTAAATTACATTGTAGCCCACACGCATAAAACGTTTTAAATCAGGATAAAAATAATAATAATGATAACAATAAAAAATACCCCTCTCCTCTCTTGTGTATAACATTGTTATAACACTGTAACTAGATTTTTACATACGTGTAATAATCAAAATAGACAACAAACATCGGACAGTTCATCATGAAGGTTTGTGTAATGAGGTTAAGCGCGGACAAAAGCATCTTATCCGATAATGCAAGAGTGATCTGCAGATGTGGAGCGCTTACGTGGAGTCTTGGTTGAAAGAGGCGCAGCACAGACCCGGCGGGACGCCAGGGCCGTCGGTTCCCTCTCCTGTCTCCATCCCGATTCCCAACGACCCCCTTCCCTCCCTCCGCCCTGGATCGGAGGCCTGGGATCGGTTGGAACTTTTGGACAAATTGTGACAAACCGAAGACCTACCTAGAAAAAACTGGATGGTCCGAACAAAGTGGAAGGACAAATATACTCCGAAACTTCAACTATCCTCCTGCCTCACATTAATAAATTAAAACGAGATGTTTTTGTAAATGTACGACTTCATACGGAGCATAGAGAAACGGTCATCATGAAGCAAAACAAACTCAGCTGATAGTTGTTGCGTCACATCAACGCCACATTCTAGAGGTTGAAGAAAATGCGCCGTGTTGTCGTTCGGCACAGCGCTGATTGGTCAAGTGAACTGAGACAGACGTTGATTGGCTTAAAATGCGGAAGTAATTAAAGAGACGTGGCTTATTTTTGTTAGATTATGTTATCCAAAGACATTTTAACACGGAGTGCCTTCATACAAATTCCAGGAATAGATACGACTTACTTAATGTTTTACTTCATACAAGAAATATTTATTACAGTCATTTGCAGCAACACTTAACAAGACGTTGTTTTGTAGTGTGTGAGGTGCTACAGCATATGTTTCAATACAAATAGATAAAATAAAACAAAAACGAAATCAGTAAGAGGCTTTTATTTATGAATTGTGTTTTTATTTGATGCTTTGTTTTATTAAATGCAAAACTATAGGGAATTCTTATTTTTATTTTTTTTACATCAGCAGCACTTTTGATATAGAAAAATATTCATTGCTCGTAAGATTAGCTCACTTTATGCAGCCAAATTTTCACTTAGTTCTGTTTGGGGGGGGGGGGGGGGGGGGGGGTATTCAGGTAATACTGCAGGAAAAAGCTATTAGATAGGATAACTCATTTCTGAGATCTTCCATCCCAATACAGTTCTCATCATAATCAACATAACATATGGCCTTGTACTGTACTAAGGGCTACACAAGTAGATGAGAAAACATATAGAAAAACAAGTGCTGCCAAAGATGAGCAGACAGTAAAGAAGACTAGAATTGTTTTCCTCTCTCCCCAGATCCTGTGGGATTTCAGTGCTAAAGAGAAAATTAGAAAATAAAACACATTTGTAGTACATGAGTACATGCAGGTGACTGAGTGGTGTGAACAAATGGATCACCAAAAGTAGTGTTTTTTAAATTACAATACAATACCTTGAAATCCCAAACAACCATGGCACCATCTAAGCCTATGCTGCTGAATTTCTCCACTTTGGCCCTCACCCCTTCCAGAATACATAGTTGGCTTTGATTGAAACAAAATTCATTTTTAGCAAACTGCAGTGGGTTTTGTCTAAAATGTTGCCTGCATGGGAAAAGTGCTAAAATACACAAGATTAAAAGCAGGTGTCAAGCCTTACGTGATGCTGTTCTGGTGCAGACTGCCCAGCTCATTGTCTTCCTCCTCTGTAACAGCTTTTTTGTCAAGATTACGGAAATGTTGCATAGCAGACATGTTGCCCTTAGAGGTCTGCTTGGGAATGTCCACTTTCTTCACAAACACCAAGCTTCCTGGACCCTTGTATGAAAACTGATATGGGCAGCAATCATGCCCCTAGGATCCCCACCGCACACATGCACAAAAAAAATAAATAAATAAAAAGATTAGCAAATTATGACAATTTTTTTAATTTACTGAAAATATTTCAAAGCAAATCTTAACAATGCTGGTTGATTTTAAAGGGAGAGTTCACCATGCAATTATCCCAATGTTTTTCCAAACACATTTGACTTTCTTTCTTCCATGGGACACTAAAGGAGAATTAAAGTGAATGGTGACTGAGGCTGACATTCAGCCTAATGTTGTGTGTGTGTGTGTGTGTGTGTGTGTGTGTGTGTTCCATGGAAAAAAAGAAAGTCATACAGGTTTGGAACAACACAAGTGTGTGTAAATTTTGGGTGAACTATCCCTTTAAAACAGAGCAGATCTTTTGTAGGATGCGATACAATGTACACACACACACACACACACACACACACACACACACACACATATATATATATATATATATATATATATATATATATATATATATATATATATGGGAAAAACCCAACTTTAGACCAGTTGTCATTTTCTGCAAATAAATGCTCAAAATGACAATATTGTTATTTTGAATTTGGGAGAAATTTTGTCAGTACTTTATAGAATAAATAAAAAATATGAATTTGACTCAAACACATACTTATAAATAGTAAATCCAGAGAAACTGATAATTTTGCAGTGGTCTCTTATATATATATATATATATATATATATATATATATATATATATATATATATACATATAAGCTGATAAACCAGGCCAGGGATTTGATTAAGCTCTGATAACAAGAAGATATCTCAGTGTGAAATGGAGCTATAAGATATACTTACCGCTGATACAATCTCAGACTCACTGACATAGAGCACACTCAGCAAAGGCAGATGTTCTGTTGTCAGCTGAGTAACCCTGCAATGCATTATATTTAAAATGTAGGCAATGTAAAAGTGACTGGAAAAGGTCATATTGTGGATTCATTACTTTCAGTGAATGTGGAAGTCTCTCAGACAGCAGACACCAATGGATGTTGACTTTTTTAATTATTCTGGTTTGATTTGACATTTTGTGTATATGTGACAGTGGAGATGAGGTTAATGTATGTTATAAATTCTGGTAATTACTCTTTTCCCTGGGTGGCATCTGCTACACTGATGGCGCTGTTGTGGCTAACCCAGGCAAGAGTATCTCCAGATGGAGAGAAACAGACACTGTGCACCCAGCCAACACAGTCTTTATGCTCCAGAAGCACCTCCCCAAAGGGCATTTTGGCTCCCCAGGGTGTTGGTCCAGGCCTGTCCTCGATGTCCTTGATATATGCAGAAAAGATTCTAGAACAAATATCAAGAGCTATATCAGAGACAGTTTAGAAGAGAACTGGTTTTAAAAATGAATGGGAGAAATTGGAATGCCCAACAGCCAACGGATGTAGCAAAGGAAGTCCCGCCTTACTGGAAAAATAAGCAATCACCCTTTAGATCCAGATATTGCATGTAAGTCAAATCAAGATCGCTGATGTGCATTAGCTGAACCAGCTTGTATTTATATATTTTTTTTGCCGTGATCTGAACTAAAGAAGCACAATTTATAATAGTATTGTTGTTAGATTTTACTGCTGATTTTAAATATGTTCTTTGATTGTAATCTTGACCAACAGTTTTGGAGATTTCGGTCTTTCACCATTTAAGTACTTTTATGGAGCTTGTTTAGATAGAAAATAGCTGCCCAGGAGCATTCCAAAGATGGCTACAGAGTGAACTGACTTGTATTAAAAAAGGGACTTTGCCTATGTTACAAAAACTGAGGGTTCTAAAACGCACAATTTGCTGCTTTTAAATTTAGTATTCAAACCTGCAGTGGAGATCAGCAGAGCCAGCTGCCAGCAACATGTTGTTGGGATGCCAGTCTAGACTCAGAACTGTTGAGTTAATGGGTTTTTTGATATGCTTACTCAGCCACCTATAGAGTCAATGATGAACAGTGTGTGAATGTAAACACAGAGTGAACAGAGAACAGATGATCAAAAGGGGCTCTGGCATGATTAATTAATACTACAGACCTCACCCCACTCCACATTTCTAGTGAATGAACTGGAAGCAATACCAACATTGAGTTAAACATCTCTCTTGACTCCTTTTTTAGGCTAATAATAAAATGGGTAGTTCACTGAACACTTTATTGGGAACACTATGGTCCTAATAAAGTGCTCAATGTGGTCTTCTGCTTGTCACCTCAAGGTTCGACATGTTGTGCATTCTGATATGCTATTCTGTTCACTACAGTTGTACGGAGTGGTTGTCTGAGTTACCCTAGCCTTTCTGTCATCTTGAACCAGTCTGGCCATTCTCCGTTGACCTCTCTCATCAACCAGGTTTTTTCATCCTCAGAACTGCTGCTAACTGAATTATTTTTTTTGGCACCATTCTAAGTAAACTCTAGAGACTGTTGTGTGTGAAAATGTGTACTTTGCATTATGCAGTAAGCACTATGTGTTAATTCCAAATGTAGCCATTGAAATGTGGGAGTCTCACCAGTCATTCTCCTTTTCAAAGTAGCACACTGAAACAAGTTTGGCCCCACTTCCAAGAGCAAACTTGTTCTCAAGAGGTGACCACTTGACGCATGTGGCAGCTCTATTGATGCGGACCAGCACCAAAGTTGGCTTCCAGACCCCATCTTTAAGTGTCCATACATAGGCATTCCTATCTGAGGCACATGTCACTATACGGTTGGACTCTGGGGCCCAATCAATCCCTATAAATTAAATCAACAATTTTATTAGTTATTTATATGTCCATTTATCATGACTATTATTGATGGATGTGAATTAGAATCCAGGGCTATAGATTTAAAGGGATAGTTCACCCAAAATTTTTAATTTGTTTATCATTTACTCACCCTCATGCTATACCAGCTGTGTATTACTTTCTTCTTCTGCTGAACACAATCAAAACTTTTTAGAAATAAATGTTATCTCTGTATGTTCATACAATGCAAGTGAATGGTGGCCAGAACTATGAAGGTCAAAAAAGCCTATAAAGGCAGCATAAAAGTAATTCAAATGACCCAGTGGTTAAATCCATATCTTCAGAAGTAGTATGATAGGTGTGGGTGAGAAACAGGTCAATATTTAAGTCCTTTTTTACTAAAAATCTCCACTTTCAAATTCTCCTTTCACATTCTTTGATCATAACTGGGCAGGGAGGATAATGTTTAGAAACAAAGATTTAAATATTGATCTGTTTCACACCCACATCTATTATATCGCATTATAAGGATTCAACCTTTTATACTACCTTTATGTGCTTTTTGGACCTTTAAAGTTCTGGCCACCATTCACTTGCATTGTATGGACCTACAGAGCTGAAATAGTCTTCTGAAAACCTTTGTGTTCAGCAGAAGAAAGAAAGTCATATACACCTGAAATGGCATGTGGTCACCTTCATGCAGTAAATAATAAGAGAATTTTCATTTTTGGCTGAACTATCCCTTGAAGTCTCCAGTTTCGGTAAATAGAAAAGTTATTTAAGAATACCAGTTAGAATTCAGTATAAAACATTTGTGTGTGTTTTGTGCATTCATAGTGCAGTTCTTTCCTTCCTTTGGAGAGCTGAGATAATGTTTGCTTTATACTATAGGTCAATTACACAGTAGGTATCAGTGAGTTAATGACTAATGTGGCAACTATTTCCTTTTGCCTTACCTGTGATTCGGCCACTGTGTTCTGTCAGGTCATGAATCTTGATCCATTCTTTTCCTTTCTTTTGATAAATGTTCACAACATTGCTGTTGGGACTAATGGCGAGTTCTAAGAGGAAGATTACATTTTTAGAATTTCTATTTATTTTATACACACTAAATATATAAGTGTTGTGTTGCAGTTAGAGGGATTCTTCTGGAAAGAAGAATTCTCTATAAAGTGGCACAATTAGAGTAAGTTCATAGCAAGCTGATTTGATGATGGTTTATAACTCAAATGAGTGTAGAAGTGTAGCTTTTCTCCCATGGACAATCTGATTTTCTTCTGAGTAGATTTTAATGGATGACAATTACCAGGGGAAAAGGGAATTGCAGGCAGCAACATTAGGAGCCTGAAGGGATGTAATTTATATTGAAATGTAGCTCAACTGGTTTGTTCTTACGTGTGCGGTCTTTGTTCCAGGCATGACAGGACAGAGGCTCCAATCCAAAACTGCAGAGGGACATGTTTCTACGAGGAGACCCTGGAATGCACCACAGATTTCAGGAGCTGATTGCAATCATGGAAATGTACAGTGACTAAAAAAGGAACGCAAAGTGTAAGCTTGGAGTACTCCACCCAAATCATCTTGATTTTGATTTCTCAGAATGATATAATCTATTAGGGGCAAACCTATTTATTTTCACCATTTTCATTGAAAATGTTCCATTGTAGCTACATGCACATTTTCAATGCACCCAATATTTAGATCCATTACCAAACTTCAACATTTACACCAAGTACAAGTTGTTTACATTTAACAAACATGTTCTATCTACATGTATCATACTGAAAATGTGTAATTTAAAACTGATCAGATAAAGGAACCCATAAAGACTCCCAGTAAAGTTATGCTACATTGTTGTAACTTAGCACTAGCAGTGATTGCAGATCTGCACTGCAAAAAAACATGACCCTACCTGACTATGGAAAATAGACTATGCCCTCACCTTTCACTTTTTTCTCTTTTTCTAGAAAAAGGTATATCCTATATCCTTGTGTTGGAGAGCACTATGTTCGTGGACTCTGGGCAGTTGACACGAATGAGTTTGAGCACAGACGGGAAGGGCTGCAGAGGCAGTAGGGAGGAGATAAGGGAGGGTGTGTATTTATGTTCTGATATAGGCACCTTGTCTGGAATGTCTTATCTTCAACATTAGCTAAAAGCAAACTCCATGTAAAGCAAGGTGATATTATCATCACAGACAAAATATGTGTCTTTGAGATGTCGGGCTATTTTTCTTTAAAGGAGTCATGACATGTATTTTTATTATTATTTGAAAATGTTCCTTGAGGTTTAGTTTAATATATGTAAAGTTTTTTGTCAAAAATATGTAAAACTTCTACTCTCATTCTAACCCTATGTCAGAAATGCTTGGTTTTGGTGCTGCTTCTCCTTTAAGACTTGACTATCACATGGTTATGATTGGCTCTCTGCTCTTGACTGACCTGCTGTCTCATTGAGGCTGTGTCTCATTATGAAGTGATGATGATACCTAATGGTGCTCTGCAGGCAGCGGTATATCGAGCGGTATACTTTCTTTAAACAAGATGTAGAACAAATGGAAAGTGAACGTATCATGGTTGCTTTGACTGCACACATCCCTTTCAAACTGCACCAGAGCTCTGAGTAAGAATTGAATCTCTGTGGTAAACTTTATGAGAGTTATAAAGATGTAGAGAGAAAAGAAAATGGATTTTGCAGCTGTACTTTTATATTAACTTTATAATACTTTATTTTACAATATATATATTTAAAAGTTTACATATTATGTATTTTACTCCTGCCTACTGAGGTACTTCAGTTTGGGAATTAACATAACTTTCATTTGAACATCATATTTTTTCAAGGAAATTATGTCCGTTTCCATTGAAACAAAGAATTGTGTGTTGTGAGTGTCAATGAAGGATACACCTCCTGCATCCTCTGAATTCCTGTGAAAGAAGGTTGCATTCAAAGGCTGCATCCTGAGCAATCTACCTGCTGAAACGAGACAGCATCTGTGATGTATGTGGCTTACAAATGTGACATTCATTCCAGAGCACACAGCCTTCGAAATAAAACATTGCTGTGTTCGAAATCACCTCCACTATATCCACTATTTCAAGTGTCTTCCATTTTGTAGCATCCGAATTCTGAGTGAACTACTCGCAAGGGTAGATTTGGCTCGAACATTGGGTGGGTTGCCCCCCTCCCCCATCTCCCCTGGAATCTACGCCCCTGACTACTCGTTTCCTACATTTGTTCACTCATTCTTACCCACAATGCACTCTGATTTTGAGTGTTGCTGTCACCAATGGTTTATTGCCCATAATCCACCATGTGGAGGACTGACGAGCTGGGAGAGAATGAGCGCAAGTGAGCGAGAGAGAGATGCCAGTTTACAGCTTCCTTTATTCCTGGAATGTTTTATTTCATGTTGACTTTTTTTTTTTTTACTTTTTGAAAAATATTACTTCATTAAAATAACATAAAATAAAATATATAGTGACCTAACGGATACATTTTAAAATGTATAATTTATTTATATAGATGATGTTATGATGTGCAGTATTATTTTGCCATTAAGCTAAATAATTTTTTCTTCACTAAATAATTCACTGAGGTGATATAATTGTAACTCAGGAGACAACACGCAGTGGCAGCAGTGATAATTCAGTTTTCACATATAGGTTATAATAACTTCAGTGCTGTTTTATGGTCGCACGAGGGCGTTATGTTCCCATGGTTTTCTCATCTCTGCGCCCAAGAATTATACCCAGGGTGGATCTGAGTTTAAAGATAATAAACACATAATACATAAATACAATCATGTAAGTATTATGTATTTTAATTAAGCATATGCGGTTTTAATTATATCATTATGAACATGTATACAAAATGACAAACAGAGTCAAGATTTATCGTATTAATATAACATCTTATAGAATAAGAATACCAAGCATTATTATTATTAATTTGCAAATAATGTACCATGTACCATAAAGCTCCATCACTCTCTCCAACGCTCCGTGGATACAGGTGAGGTATGAGTTTTCCACTCGGAAGTTGCATTTGAACAACCCTCAAGTCATAATTACGACAGGGAAACTCGGACATAATTTTAATACTCAAGTTTCCGAGTTGAGAGGGGTTGTAACCTTTCAACATGGCGGTGGATAGTATGGTTACTGTATTGACTGATAGGTTTTATATTTTTTTCTAAATGCAGCTAATTGTTAGCGCTTAGTATTTCGGTATGTGTATCTGCAACCATTTGATGTATGCGGTACATTTTTACAGTGTGACAATAGCTTGTATTTGACCAAAATTCCATTATCGTCAGCAGGCTAACTGAGTAATGTATTATGCTGTCAAAATGACAGTAGTCCTTGTGAATTTTAGCCTCCCAAATAGAATATTTTAGTTTGATGGCAGATAAAAGTCTTAAAAGCCAAGCTACTTTCTGGAAATGTCTAAAGAGATTCGATTTTTGAAGAAGAAAAAAATGCCCTTCATTTGGGGCCCCATTAAACGAGACATGTTGGTACTGTATGGTGTATTAGTGAGGGGCATTTCCCTGATTCTAAGCACAACCCAGTGCTTAGGTTTATCAACAGACCCATTATTCTTTTCAGCTGTCATAAATATCCACTGACAGAGGGTTTCAAGCGTTACACAGATTGAGTATTGACTTTTGCATGGCAATGTCATGGCAAGAGGATTCTAAAATGTGATTTAAACATGAAGCACATATTTAATGTTCGTGTAGCACATTCGATGCTGCAGAATGTAATACATTCTTTGGTTCACAATATCTCTAGAAACAAAAACAAGCCCTTGCCCTTTAACGTTGTTAGGAGTAACAGGCTTCCCAGATCGAGGCGCATTGACGTCAATCGTTGTTTGTGATTGGTCATAACCTTTTCCGGTGAGGCATCTTTCCGTCCAAGGACTGCGAAAGCTAGTGTTACGGAGTAAAACGAGGACAAACTCATCGAAACAACACAGGTATGAATATTTAATAGCTTAAGTCCTCGCTTGAACTGACTGTGATGTCGATGCGTAAGCTAACAGAAAAGTAGAGAGCTCACAGTAATGCCGTCAGCCTCCGTTGTTGTGATAATGTAGTTTGCAAGATGGCGTTTTTTGCTGCACGACAAAACTGTTTACTGAAGCCACAGAGTTAGAAGAGGCTGCGGGATTACCCTGCTTAACCTTTAAATACGCGTTAAAACGCGATTACTTGCACTAAAATGTTATGTAAACATACCTTGAGCACCATTTTATTGTGGTATGTGAACTGCGGAATACGTTTTATGAGCTCAGGGGCCTTTCATTGGGGCACATCACACCAATCAAAATGCAATATATGGTCCCATATTATGTGATTATTTAGGAAAATAACAATATTTCACTGGGTCTGATTTACTAGATGTGTTGTAAATATGTGAATCTGAAGATACATTGTTTTACAGATGTACTATATTAGATCATATTTTGTGTTATATTGATTTGCAAGAGTAAGTCTTGGCTATTCATAAGCTTTGGCAGATGTTTGTTTTGTTTTTATTAGGTTATGATTACCAGTTCACGTGAAAATATTTACAACAGGGTTTTTCACAGTCATGGGAAATCCTGGAGATGTCAAGGAATTTTAATATTGTGATTTCCAATCTTGGCTTTTTCTATAGCTACTACAGTTTTCTAGGTATTTACTGTTGGCTGGAAATTTCTCTTACATTTTATCAGGAAGATACTTCTTTAGAAAATACTTTCTGCCACAGATATTTTCATGAGCTGATGTGAATTGCATGTGTCAGGTCAGCAGGTCAACATGGCGTCCAGCAGTACGAACAGTGAAGAGGAGAGGAGTTTGCGGGAGTGTGAGCGCTATGTGCAGAAGAACAACATCCAGCAGCTGCTGAAGGACTGTATTGTGCAACTGTGCACCTCTAGGCCTGAAAGGCCAATGGCTTTCCTCAGAGAGTACTTTGAAAGGCTTGAGAAGGTCGGTCATTTTCTTTCAAGAGAAATGACATGCAACACTATTCTTAGGCTCAGTGTTCTATGTAAGTTTAATTAGTGTCATTAACAGTGTTCATGTCATATCAGGAGGAAGCTAAACAGATCATTAGCCAGCAGAAGTCGAGCTCTCGTTCAGACTCCCGTGAAGATGAGGTCTCTCCTCCCATGAACCCTGTGGTTAAGGGCCGGCGGCGCCGTGGTGCCATCAGTGCAGAGGTCTACACTGAGGAAGATGCTGCTTCCTATGTCAGAAAGGTGAATTCTTACATTTTAATCAGAATCTGTTGCTTTTAAATATTATTTTTATTGAATTTCATACTGAAATTAATTTACTTGGACACTGTTTAAGTAATAAATGGCTTTCCCCTGTTGATTCACAGGTCATTCCTAAAGACTATAAAACTATGGCTGCCCTTGCTAAAGCGATCGAGAAAAATGTGCTTTTTGCCCATCTTGATGACAATGAAAGAAGGTAAAATATGTTTTGATTAGAGATCGACTGATAATAGTTTTTTTTCTGATATTCAAGCATTTTTCCTCAATCGGATATCCGTTTTTGTAATATCAAATCCACCAATAAATGCTGCCGTCTGGTGAGTGTTTAAAAAATGTAACACAAACTGCCATTAAAGGCATGCCAAATGCCATTTGAGATGGACTCTGTAATCACAATGTATTTATTGTTTACTATTTTTAACTTTTGTAATATTAAGATGAAATAATAAATTTAATGAAATTAATAAAAAATCTGCTCTACTCAGGGGCCTGGCTAGCTCAGTGAGTATTGATGCTGACTACCACCCCTGGAGTCACGAGTTCGAAACCAGGGCGTGCTGACTCCAGCCAGGTCTCCTAAGCAACCAAATTGGCCCGGTTGCTAGGGAGGGTAGAGTCACATGGGGTTACCTCCTTGTGGTTGCTATAATGTGTGGTTCTCGGTGGGGCACATAGTGAGATGTGCGTGGATGCTGCTGAGAATAGCGTGAAGCCTTCACACGCCCTCAACAAGCCACATAAGATGCGTTGATTGACTGTCTCAGACGCAGAGGCAACTTAGATTCTTCCTCCACCTCCCGGATTAAGGCGAGTCACTACGCCACCATGAGGACTTAGATTGCATTGGGAATTCCTACCACTACCACCCCTGGAGTCGTGAGTTCGAATCCTGGGTGTGCTGAGTGACTCCAGCCAGGTCTCCTAAGCAGCCAGGTTGCTAGGGAGGTTAGAGTCACATGGGGTAACCTCCTCGTGGTCGCAATTATTTGTTCTCTCTCTCTCTCTCTCTCTCTCTCTCTATATATATATATATATATATATATATATTTAAAAAAACAATCGCCTCTGCTTATCGGATATGGAACGCGTAAAATACAAATAATCTGTATTGGATAAAAATCATTTTAGCATTGATCTCTAGTTTTGGATTGTGTGTGAGTTAATACTGAGTTACAGAATAATTTTTCGGTGTGAATCTCCGTATGTTTAATACAACATTTTAATCTTCACAGTGACATATTTGATGCCATGTTCTCAGTCACCTACATTGCAGGAGAAACTGTCATTCAACAAGGTAAGGCTTTATTTAGCCCCTTTCTCACATACAGTCCTGGTACTTTCCCTGGCATCCTCCATCAGTGTTGTTGATTTTGTTGTTGCTATGGAATCAAGTGTAAAAACCATGTCAGAATATAAATGGTCTACATTAGATGACATCACTACCGGGTTACTTTTGTGTGCGAATGCAAGGAAAAGTTTCCTTGAAGGTTATGTTCCTCTTAGTTCTGATGTTGTTTGCACGCACGATCCAATAGCAACAACAAAATCAATAACACCAATGGACCACAGAAGGATCAGCACTACACTTTTATTAGGGCTGTTTTACACCAACTGTGCCTTGAGGTTGCTTTACACTGGACGTGCAAGCCTCATGGTGCTGTGTCCTTGAAGCTGCAGTGAGAGATGATACTAGGCGCTCGGACTATTTTGATCATACAGCACACGCTGTACTCAGCGGCCCACATGTTGAAAATGCACTATAAACATATTTATCAACACAACACGACTCAACATAAAATACTGTACTGAACTACTCACTTGTTGACTTAAAGACGTCTTGATGCAAGTTAAACATGCTGTAACAGGCACGCAACACTTCCCTCATATAAATTATATCAATTCGTTTGTAATAGATTTCAGTTACCCATTCTTGATAAACATCTTGCTATTTATATCCGTCATCCCAGGAAAAATTAGATGTAAGAATTTAGTCAGAGAGTTCACACAGTACAGATGTGATAAAAACTCAAACCGCGTCTCCCGTTGAAGTCACGCAGAAGCTCTGCTCAAATACACACACACACACACACACACACACACACACACACACACACACACACACACTCGAGTGATACTCTTTGGATACTTTGTAGGTTTTTTGTTAGTTCTGGAATTCAGAGTTGTAACAGGCTAGCGGCTACTAGTTTGTTTACTCATGGCGGCTGTCGACTCTCATTGCTTTGTGCATCTTATGTGTTTGACCAATCACAGGCTGCAGCACCTCCCACAGTCCCTCTTCACCCAACAATGACCTACCCCAGAGTAGGAGCTAAAAAATCTTTCTAAACGGCTAAGAAGAATTATAGTTCCTCGTGTGAAAACAACTAAAAGTACTAGTTCCATGTAAAAGTACCTAAAATGGACTTTAGTTTGTGTAGTGAGAAAATGGCCTTTGTTATATAGAAGCTAAATGTGACTTTGTTTTTTTTATTATTTATTTATTTATTCAGAAAAAGTAGTTTGACTAATGTATTTTTTCTCATTTCAGGTGATGAGGGTGATAACTTTTACGTTATTGACCAAGGTGAAATGGATGTAAGTGGAATGCTTCCAAATATAAGCAATCGGTGTAATTCGGTTTGCAGGACATTTCACTTGTATATTGATTACCATTTGAAATAATAATGGTCTTAATATTGCTCTTCCTTGGTAGGTGCATGTCAACAATGAGTGGGTGACCAATATTGGAGAGGGAGGCAGTTTTGGTGAGCTGGCTTTAATCTACGGTACACCCAGAGCAGCCACTGTCAGAGCAAAGACCAATGTCAAGCTGTGGGGGATAGACAGAGACAGCTACAGGAGAATACTCATGGTTGGTAAACTCTTTAATTGCCATTTATTATAAAAACTAAATGTATGTCTATACACTGATCTTTCAAATTAGTAGCAGCGCCTCTTAAAAATCATATTTATTTGAGGATCAATGAACAACGATGTATTTGTGTTTACTAGCACAAAAAACTTTTGCTGAACTTTAATTTCCTTATTAAGGGAAGCACTCTGAGAAAGAGGAAAATGTATGAAGAATTTCTTAGCAAAGTCTCCATTTTGGGTGAGTTTTATGAATTAATTTCAGGTTGTGTGTATTAACATATATGTTTGGATGGTAAACTATTCAAAAGTCATAGTTTTTGTCATTTCACTTTTGTGAGATAATGGCATTTAATTCTGACCAACCTACTGTATGAACAAAACCTGTTGACTTGTGAAGTGCTTCCCATTGTTAATGTGCTTACATGCTGTGAGCAGAATCTTTGGATAAATGGGAACGGTTGACTGTTGCTGACGCCCTTGAGACAGTCAACTTTGAGGATGGCCAGAAGATTGTTGTGCAGGGTCAACCTGGAGATGAATTTTTCATTATCCTTGAGGTAGCTTTTCTTGTTGTTAAATCCACTCACCTTTACACTGCTATACTATACAGTGCCATTTCACTGTAAATATATATATTAATTAGGGGGTGTAACAGTTTATCGTGGCATGGTGCATCACGGTTCAAAAATGTGACTATGCGCATAGTGGAGATGGGACTTTTTTTTCATTATTATTATTTTAAAAATTTTAGCGTCTGTTCTATCCAGTACATGTGACATCCTACACCTACGTAATGCGGGCATACAAATTGAAATCTCTTCATTGGCACAATGAGTTTGATGTACGATGAGTTCGGCTGAAAGTAATAGCAGGAGCGGGAGAGAGATGCGTCTTTTCAGCGTGCGAGATCAAATGTCTGTTTGAAGCGTGAGACTGATCTGCTCTGACAGTGTGAGAGAAAATTTAAGTTTACAAAGGTTTAATGACAGTGACCTATTAATCTGCTATATTTAATCCTGAATATTATGTATAATATTGCTATGGGGGAATATAATCCTAATGCAAAATGTCATGTCACAAAATTATTATTATTTAACTGGATAAGCAATACTATTTTAGAAAGATAAATGTTTGTAATCAGTGACAGTGTGTAAGCAGCATATGTATGTAACATAATTATGTGTTTTCAGTTAGCAGAATTATTTGCTATTGTTTCCATTTGGTGTCACCATTGCCCTGTTCTTGGCTGTTTTTAGTCCAAGTGCATCTCTGGAACATTTAGCACTTTAAGAAGAGTACTTTTAGCTAAATAAAAAAAAAACTGCTTTGCATATGTCTATAAAATAATAATAATAATAATAATAATAATAATAATAATAATTAAAAAAAATAAATAAATAAAAAGTTAAGTCTTAACTTGTTTTATTCAGGCTTCGTGTAAAGAATCGTGAAACGAACCGAACCATGAGTTCAGTATCGTGAACCAAACTGAATCATGAGATGAGTGAACCATTACACCCCTAATACTCATCTGTAACTGTTCAAAGTGTCACTGAATAGTCATATAGCATTGTATACTTTGAATATTTATACAGTTAATTAATTTTAATTAGTAATAACACTTCAGTAATAACACAAGTAAATAATGATTTATTGTTTATTGAAAGTGGCTGTACTCAAAGAGTTGTCAAATGAGAACAAATATATTGAAGTAGACTTGTGTCCACAGGGCTCTGCAGCAGTCCTGCAGCGACGGTCAGAGAATGAGGAGTTTGTGGAGGTTGGAAGACTTGCACCTTCTGACTACTTTGGTAAATGTGTTTCTCTTTACGTTTTAATGGCAAATGCCCCAGAAGTCACTGGAGAATGGTGATTGACTCGCATCACAGTAATGTAATTTACATTTTACATGTTTTCGTGTAGCAGACACTTTTATCCGACTTACAAATGAGGAATGCAATGTAATTACATATTGACTCGTATTCCTGAAACATGCAACTATGTGAACGAAAATGCTTCTAGCTAAGCAAGCTTGATCTCGTGCGTCGTTGCATTTCGAAATGTGCAAATATTCAGTTTGCGGCACACAACGCGTGAACTAGTATAATGCCTTGAAGAACTTTATCTCATCTTACCTATGTTTGATTAGAATTCAGTGTTTATTTTTTTGTTTTGTTTTATCAACAACTGACTGTAAAGGACAGAAATTGTATTAAAAGAGACATTATTCAATGATAAATGGGTCGCGTGGATCTTGTCTTTGGACACGCACAAAACAACTTTTACTCTCAACATGCTGTGAAAGGATCTCACTGCTAAATATTCATTCACTATACTGCACAATCACTGGTGAGTGAAATTTGAACATTTTGAGTCGAATAGCACAATGAATTCCTCTCATTGTAGTGTAGGGTTGCTCACAGGGTAAAAGATCGATCTTGGGATTTAGGAATCAATATCATTCAAATGAAGATTGCGATGCATCGGCACATCTGTATTTTTACCCACCCCTACTGAGCAAGTAAGTTAAATTCAGTGCATCTATAGCAACTTACCCAAATAAAATGCATCCTGTTTTATGATAAACTTTTGAAGGTAACTTTCACCCCCTAGAGTACTGAGGGTTTTTTTTTTACTGGCACATTAAGTATGTGCACTTAAGTATGTCTGACCGTGTGTTGGTAATGCGTTGCCCAAGTGCTTGGGTCTGCGTTCGCTTACTTGTGTAAAGTTTGTTTCTGGCCTTAGTGTTTTCTAATGTTCAGCTTGTCCTTTTTTCTGATTTTCCCTCCATATGTTTCAACAGGTGAGATTGCCCTGCTCATGAACCGCCCTCGTGCTGCCACAGTGGTCGCTCGTGGTCCGCTGAAGTGCGTAAAACTTGACCGTCCCCGGTTCGAAAGGGTGCTTGGTCCCTGCTCGGATATCCTGAAGAGAAACATACAGCAGTACAACAGCTTTGTGTCTCTGTCCGTCTGAGATGCGCTAGGCTTTTTCCTCCTCTATTGCAGGGTCCACCAATGCAAATCTGCTTTAATTTCTTACTTTATGCATTTTCCAACAAACAGGTGCCCTTTTACTTCAGTGTTCTCTCTCTGTCTGTTTTTCAATTTGTCCTGTGTCCTGTCGCATTTGTATCCATCATAGATTATGGCTGATTGTTTGTTTTGTCTGAGAAACGAGCCAGTTATTGTGCCACAGATGCCTGTCATGTGAACATAACAAAAATGTATCAGGGTTTTCTCTTGCCTCTAAATTTCTTAAAGTTTCTCTGTAACAGTGTTTTGAATGGAAGGATAACTTTGTCAAGACTGACAGTTGTGTGTCGACTCAGTATATTATAACGCATCTTAATGGAGCCATTGAAGAGTTTCAGATTCAGTTTTCATTACAAGATTTCAAATATAGGGAAGCCAAAGGCAAATCCATGTGTGTTATGTTGTTTCATGAGGATACTGAAGTTTAAATATCACCGTGTTTAACATAGTCATCAGCTTTGCTCTTTTATTGTTATAGCTGCACATATATAGTGTATTTAAATGATTATATATTAGAAGTAATTGACCATAACCATATTTTTTGCACAGTTTGATATCTATATATATATACATAATGAACACTTTATATGCGCCTGCTGTTTTTCCATTGTGGCATTTGATCCCATTGCGTTTGATCCCATTGCATTGGGGAAACGGCTTTTTTTTCATACTCGGTTGGACGTTCTGTTCTTCCTTCGTCCTCCATGAGACATGCACAGGCTTGCACTGGACATTTTATTTGAAGCAGACCAGGATTAGTCAAATTTCCTTTTAAAGTTACACATTTTTTTCCTTCTGGAATGCCCTCATTTGCAAATGCTTTTGATTGTTTCACCCACAATGGTTGTTATTTTCATTAATTATTTTGTTTAATCAAAGAAATTACGGTGGATATTAGTAATGAAAGGTTAAGGTTATATTTGTTGTTAACATTGTGTTTAATCGTTAATATTGGGAGGGCTACAGAAATGTAACAGATGGAGGATGATTTTAAAAGCTGAGCTTTGTGACAGACTGAGAATGTGAGAATCGGGAAGTGACTTTGGTGACCTTCTTGGCCAACAGATTTGTTTTCCTCTTATTCCTCCAATTAGCTTTTCTCTCTCTATGAAAGTGTGAACTACAAAATCCCCTCTCTCTTTTTCTCTCTCTTATTCTTAAGACGAAAAAACTAAACCACATCCAAATATGTGGATAATAGGCCAGGGCTAAAAAATGTGCAAATTGTTTCCAAATAATTTGTGTCCTTTTTTGTTTCAGATTTAGATTATTTATGCTACCCATAATTAAATCAAAGTCTTAAAACAGGGACAGTATTTACCGCTTGTATTGAGTTCATGCTGTCTGTATGCCATGGGATATGGGCTGGGATCCATACAATGTTATGAAATAGATTTGCGATTCACTACTTCTACCACCTTAATCTCTTAGCGGATATTGTTCTTTAAGTATAGGTTTCTCCAAGTTGTGTTGTACAGTTTTATTGGGTGGTACAGTATAGTGTTAACAGTAATCTGTATTTTAATTGTAATTTTTTTTCATGCATCTTTGTCATTCAGATATTTAGTATGCAGATACCCAGCTCCTTTATACCACAGACTCGTGTTATTGCAAGCAAATTTAGGTTTTGAAAGTGCCTGATTTATTTTATTTTTATAATGATTATTTTGCTATCCCTCTAATATATTCATTACTGTTTTGTTAGCTTGATTACCTGTATTACTTATAAACCTTAATATTTTTATTCCATCCTTAAACGATCCCCATAAAAATGTAATTGATTAGTAGACACGGAGTTATTTATTTAGACATAAAGCTCTAGAACTTTCCCAAAATTGCTTTAAATATTAAAGCGAGAGACCGGTGAAGTTATGTATGTAGTGTGTTTGGATATTAAATATTTGAGTTTCCCCTACTAGCCACATGGAATAATTTATTTTTTTTTCTTCACCTGTTGTCTTTCCATGACACTTGATTTTAGAAAGTTTTATGGCATGTCAGTTCAGCTGTCTAAAAAAAAAAAGAGTTTTTTTTTTTAGCTGACATGCTCATTCACAGATTTCTGCCACTTTAGTTCTAAGATTTGATAAGAATTTCAGAATCAGTAAAATCTTGGTGCTGTATTTAAAACCACAGAATTTGCCACCCATAATTGCAGGGGATGTGAAATTATATATATTAATATAATATAGCCTTGTGATTAACCGTTCCACTGTAGTTTTAATGAGTGGTTTATGCCTTATGATGGGGTTGAATAAATGAACCTGTTTAATTGTTTATAATTGGTATGAGTCAATATAATGTAAACTGTGATACCATTTGATAGGCATTTAATTGCTTACTGGTTATTGCTCATGCTCTGTTCATTTAACTTTATCGTTCGGCAGTGCAGAATTTGTGTTTAAATTTTTAGTTAATTAAAAGGAACCATCAATCTTTTTCCATTTTCTTTTGTTCTGGGAATAGATTGAATGGTTTTGTAGCACCACGATTGGAATGTTCTTCTTATTTTATGATTTTTTTTTAACAACTCATTGTCCCTGTATCCTCAAGAACATTCAGTGGTACTTTGGAAATGTGTTTGTATTAGCCCCCCTCTACAGTACCCTTTTTTTGGAACTTGCTTTTTATTCGATGCAAATTCTAATGGTGTTTTCGTAAAATTATATGTTATACTATATACAGAGGAATTTATATATTTGGTTGTAAGCTTTGTTATCAGGGACTCCTGTTCACATGTTCTTCAGCTGTTCAGTTTGTTAAGCCCTCGGCACAGAGATGTAAAGATGTCAGAGGACCATTTTTCTATTATTCTTTTTCTATAATATTGTTTGATTTCATTGGATGTGCTAAAGTTGTATCCCTTTTGGTATAGATTGTCCCAATGGCAGGTCAAGCAATAAAATTATAAATTCTTGAAAATGTAAGTCTCCTTTATTCCCTGTGTTTGCATTAGGGACTACAGCCGTGGCCAAAATTATTGGCAGTGACATACATTTTGTGTTGCGCAAAGTTTTCTACTTCAGTTGTTGTGGTGTTGATTCACATTGTTTCTAGATTATTGTGCAGAGTGATCAGATGCATTTTAAATAATTGCAAAAAAGCTTCATTGTCCAAAAAAAAGAAAGAAAAGAACTTCACAAAAGCCCAAATTACACTGTTTTTTGGTCTTGGCACAAAATGACCAGCCAACATCATTTCACTTCTCATATCAGCAGCTCCTGGAAAAGTGTGAACGAGTTCTAGTCAGGTGAAATCACTGTATCATTCTGATTGGATTATAAAATCAGACTGATTGCTATAAAACGGGGGAAGAAGTGCTTCCAATCATTGTGTTCTTGTTTGCAATGGTTACCTCTAAAGAAAGACGTGCAGCCATCATCACTTTGCATCAAAATGACCTCACATGCAAAGAATATTGCACTTGAAAGAACCATTTACTGGATTATCAAGAACTTCAAGGAGAGAGGTTCAACTGCAGTGAAGAAGACTTCAGGATGCCCCAGAGTGTCCTGCAAGCACCAGGACCTCCTGAGGAATCAGCTACGGAATCGTGTCACCTCCAGTGCAGAGCTTGCTCAATATTGGCAGAAGGTTGGTGTGAGTGCATCTACATGCACAGTGAGGCGAAGACTTTTGGACAATGATCATTGATCATAGGATCCGTGGCCAGGCAACTCCCTGGATCTTAATCCCATAGAGAGCTCGTGGTCAATCCTCAAAAGGCGAGTGGACAAGCAGAAGCCCACAAATTGTGATCAACTCCGAGCACTAATAAGTCAAGAATGGATCGCTGTCAGTCAGGATTTGGCCCAGAAGCTGATATCCAGCATGCCAGAGTGAATTGCAGAGGTTATGAAGAACAAGGGTCAACAATGTAAATATTGACTCTGCATATATTGAATGTTTTTGCCAATTAAAGAATTTAAAACTTATGAAATGCTTATCATTGTTTTCCAGTATAACATAGAAACATGTCAAAAATTAATATACAAATACTGAAGCAGAACTTTGCAAAACACAAAATTTGTGTCACTGCCAATGTTTTGACCACGGCTATATGAGTTTTAATAAATTAAACTAATCTTTTCTCACATGGAAACATTAACATGATGTTTAATGTGTGTTGTCATTGTTTATTCTATATTGATTTAAAAACCTGACAAAGCTAAAGGTTATATAAAATACATTTTACTTTATAAAATTACATTCCTGAAAGATACAATTTGTGTCTTTCTTTTTGCTTCCTTTTTGAAACATGTAAATGCACATGTAAATGCACACAACAATGTATAATGTCTGACAAAGGAAGCTGCAATAGCTGTAAAAACCATCCATTATTATGGGCACTTTTAAAAGTCATGTTGTGTGAAACCTGCTTTAACATCCCTTATAAAGTTCTTAAATTGTAGGCTATAAAAATTAAGTTTGCTGGCAGCAGGGTTAGGTAAATTACTTTCCTCAAAATTTGTAATCAGATTACTATAAAATTACTTGATTGGAAAAGTAATTTTAAATTACTTTCTAAACCACTTTTCCGCCCAACAAATTCTAAATAATGTCTATATTTCTCTCTTGTTCATAATTACAAAAGTCATGCACTGAGCACCTCTGGACCTCATTTCTCCATCACAAAGACTTGTCATGGGGGTGATAATTCATGTATTCTACATAAATAGTATATTAGAAATAAGCATAACCTTATAATGTACTAACAAGGTATTCAATTAATTTTAATTCTGTAACTGTTACAAGAATTGAAAAAGTTTTACACTACTTTTTTGACTAAAAAGTAATTAGATTACAGTAACTAATTACTTTATAATTGGATTACACCCAACAGTGGCAGAAAGAGTCAACTCTATGTTTAATAGTTTTATTCAAGTTAACAAAAATGGGATAGTCCTCAAGACAATGGTGAAAATTGCACATTTAAGGTGGACTCAGTAAATTTGTTCTCAATAAAAACATTGTATTAATTAAGAATTGTAATTTTAATCAAACATATTTCAAATAATTAGCACTAACATGCAATGAAGACTCCAGTCATATCAGTAATACAAGCTGATTTATCCTACATGGAGAGGGTCCCTTCAGGGGGGCTGCCATGTTAGAGAAACCACCCTGTCATTGGACACTTTCACTCATGGATTAAATTAAGTGTATGACAACATGCAAAATTATAATAATAATAATAATTACTAAATGCACCTTTAAGACAGTTAGGCCCATGTGTGTTAATTTATACGACAGCATCTGTTCTTACAAAAACATTTGTGGTCATGTGAATTAAGAGCATTTTCTAGAAATTTCTGTTACATGCCAGCTTAAACATAGCTGGGTTTGTTTACATTTTTGCTGTCTTAGAATAGTTTAACACACCCACACTTCTGTGTGTCATTTGTTCAAAATTGCACTGACAGTTGTTCTCTTAACCCTACCACTTGTGTAAAGCCACATTTCACTGTCCCATTTGTTCAGCATAGGACTGACAGTTGTCACTTCTGTAAAGTCAAATTCCCTTTCAAGGCAAGTCAGTCCACTTAGCGGCCATCTTTTGAATGCTCCCAGGCAGCATTCAGTGGATACAATTAGCAACAAGTGCAGCTTCTATCTACTTGAATGGAGAAAGACCAAAATCTCCAAAACGGTCGGTCAAGATTACGATCAAAGAAAATATTTCAAAAATCAGCAGTAAAATCTGACAGCAATGGAATCATAATATGTGCTTCTTAACCCTAGAATACAAAAAGGGGGTTCAATTGACCCGAAGGTTCTGATGTTTGGAAGAATTTATTAATAAAAATATTGATTTCCTTGATCTCCCATTAAAGCCCCAAAATCTTGTTTGTGACCCTCACTAATATTAATTTTCATGTTTCTTTGTAATAGCTTCAGAAAATATAAAAAAAATTGTATCACTACCCCAAGACTGCATAAGGGGGTCAGAATTACTTCACATGGTATTTTTTTATGTTTCTTTCTTTCTTTTATTTGTACTTCTTAAAAATGTATGACAGATAAATCTTTAAGCACTGACATTCAGATATTTTACATGATATTTTAAATCAGCTAGTTAGTAAACCACTAGAGCTACTACTTATTTAGTTAGCACACGTTAGCAAGTTGGTAAGTTTTGTCTGGAAATACTGTATTTTGGAAACTTAAGTAAAATGTATATGACAGATTTTGAAACATAGACATACAAATATTGTAAATCAGCTAACAAGCAAACTATTAGCAAGTCAACTATTAACAAAATATGCTAGCATATACAGTAGGCCTACAGCAGAGGAGGCTTTGAAAAAATCAGATGATTGATTGATACAGACCATGTTGTGCTAGAGATGATTTTCATTGTGACAAAGTATTGTGTATTTGTTTGGCACTTTATTGAGAAGCAGATGAGGTTTAGAACATTCCAGTGGAGAAAACTGTCTGCACTATTAGATGTTTTGAATGTGTTTGTGATAAAGGCTCGGTCCAGGAAAAGTTACAGTTATTTTATCTTTTAATATTAAATGTTAAAAGTGAACAAATAAACATGAATTAAACATTAACCGTTGTGAACAATCTAATTCTTAAATTATTGAAGAAGATATAATACATTGGAAGAAATTAATAATCATTAATACATCTTGGAAGAAATCTATTGAAACCAATAGGGGTCATTTTGACCCTCTATGCATTCGTGTAGATTTTTGGGGTCATGCATTCCATGGTGAAGCTCAGATCACACTAAAAATCCTATTCAGACCGGTCCAGCTAATGCACATGCACGTTCTCAAGTTGACAGGTGATGTCTGTATCTAAAAGGTGATTGGCTCATTTACCTGTAAGGTGGGACTTCCTTTTTTCTACATCCGCCATATTAGGTGTGCCAATTTCTCCCATTCATTAAAATAGAAGTGGTCCGGCTAAATAGGCTCTAGTAAAGCTCAGTTATATCTGCCTCATGCATGTCAATGTATTTTTAAACAACAGGAGATAATAAGGTTTCACAGTGATTAATGACAACATCTCATCCTACTAAATAATGGAAAGAGAAAGACACAGAGGCAGTAGATTGCAACAGTTCCGAAACTAGAAATCCTATTTATTTTTTCCATAGACAAATTAATTTTCAACAATAACTTATAAACCTTTAAAGACAGACCTTCCGTGAACTACGAGGTTGTTCATTGATGGTATGCCTTCATTGAATCTAGCAGTCCTTAACTGGGCTTACTAACATATTTCTAATTTTTTGAGTTTACGTGAACAACTACACTACCCATGTTCCAGCAGAGAAAGATCCACCAATCAGAGAACCATGGCCAACAAAGCCCCAGACAAGTCCAGCAGGGACAGCCCACTTCCATGAATGAGTTGGTCTCCCTTCACCTTCAAACTATACAATATAGTTGTATATATTGGAATATATAGCAGTAAACTTAAAAGTAGTATGTTGTTGTGCTTGTAAACAGCCTAAAATCAAGTTTTATATTTGTCCATCGTTTTTTATTTTATTTTTTAGATTAAATCATTAATTTACGAACAAACGGACCCACGGACAAAAATTAATGGGGAAAATATTTCCGGAACCCAGACCAGACGGCTGAAAAAGTGGGCGTGCACTGTTAGGGGCAACTCACGATACCTCCGTAAAAGAACGAATAGACCCTGTTCGGCTTTTTTCGGAATGATCGTGAAATGCACCCGACTGCCGCTGCTGCTGAACCTCTGTTGTATTAGCCCACACAGGCACATTCAGCATCACGTTTCAGCGTATTTCTTCAGATTGCTCACTCGTCGGATACGACTCGTGCCCTGAAAATGCAAGCTATTAAGTGTGTTGTTGTCGGCGACGGGTAAGATTTTAAAGAAAATATTCCGAAATTGCTTGTGTAACGAATGAATCTTTTGGAGAAAAGCAATTGTTGCGAGCAGGGGCTGTGGGTTGTGTGCTGACTGAACGAATGAGCGAGATCTACTCGGACAGAATTGGTAAATGCTTCTAATTAATGGACTTGCCTAAATATTTCTCATCATTTTCCTTGACACCGGAGGTTGTTTGATTCTCTCATTGTAAATTATATTGTAGCCTAATGGTGAGTAATAGGCTGCGTTTCGGCGTTTGTGCTTTGTTAAATGTAGGCTCAGGCTTTTTAAATTTTGTGTTTGCCTTTTTAAATTTTTTTGATTTAAATTAACATTTGTTGCATTCATGTGTTGTGACAATGAAACGAGCAATTTATTATATATTATAATATTAAACGGAGCTCCTCAATGTTGTATATAAATTGGGTTCGCGTCTAAGGTGGGATCGCTATTTAATGATGTAATGCTTTCACACCCACTATATCACTGGAGCTCTAGTGGAAATAATATTTTCCACTGGATTACCCGGTGATCATAAGACTTATCGTTAAACATTTTAAATGCATTGATTTGATCAGATAGCATATATGACCTGTGGACTATATTTAGAGCAGAAAATTGCAAATGTTGGTCATTTACAACGATCCTTCCCGTTATTGCTGTCCAATAAAATAGGCTTACTAAAACAATTAGACTATAATTATTCTATAAGTTAAAGAACACAACTTATAAATAATATTTAATGTTTGTTGTTTTTGATCTGAGCTATTATTGTCTTTTTGGAATTCTTAGAAAATGTGCCTTTAACCCCAAAGGAGTTAAAAAAGGAATCATCTAAAGGGTTAGTTCACCCAAAAATGAAAATTCTCATAATTTTCTCACCCTCATGCCATCCCAGATATGTATGACTTTCTTTCTTCTGCTGAACATAAAGGTTTTTAGAAAAATATCTCAGCTCTGTAGGTTCACACAATGCAAGTGAAAGGTGGCCAGAGATTGGAAGCTCCAAAAAGGAGATGAAATCCTTATGACTCTTGCGGTTTAATCCATGTCTTCTGAAGTAATCCAGTTGGTTTTGGGTGAGAACAAACCAAAATATAACTCCTTATTTTTACTGTACATCTTGCCATTGGAGTCTTGGTGATCATGAGTTCAAGCTCAATTACACTTCCTAGTTCTTGATCACCAAGGAGACAGTTATCAAGAAGTACATTGAAAAAGAAGGTACATTTTGGTCTGTTTTCACTCAAAACCAACTGGCTCGCTTCAGAAGATATGGATTAAGCCACTGGAGTTGTATGGATTTCTTTTATGTTGGCTTCATGTGATTTTTGGAGCTTCAAATGCCTGCTCACCATTCACTTGCATTGTAAGGACCAACAGTGTGGAAATATTCTTCTAAAAATCTTCATTTGTGTTCAGCAGAAGAAAGAGTAAATGATTAGAGAATTTTCATTTTTAGGCGAACTGTCCCTTCAAGTATCATTTGCTAAACATTGTAGTTTGATATGTTTTTTTTATTTGGATTTGTCATGTTTATTTTTAGCCTACACTGTAAAAAGTGGTAACCTGCAATTGTTACCTTCTAAGGAGCTATTTCTTCCTAACCCATTAAAATGAGTTTTGTTGTAACCTTTTGTGTTCATGTTGATCCAGTTTATTTAGGTAAACATTGTTTCAGTGTATTGCTGAATCCATAGCTTATTTCAGGCTGTGGAGAATTTATATTAGGCAACCAGGTTCAGTCACTCTCTTGTGGTACATGCTTTCTGTCACCATGGGCAACTACTTTTCACAGCCCAGTGGACAAAACCGAGGGGCACACTTCATGACAGGAGTACAAAGTCAGGGTTCTCAACCATGAATCCTACTTGCTTTTTTGGCCTGTTCACATCGCTTTTTCATTCCTTATTCCTTACACATTATCACACTTCCTCACTCTTCCTCAAACCCCCCCCCCCCCCCCTAATTTTTATCACTGTTCCTAAATCAGTCTTCACCCCACCACTGCATTTCCTGCCTCCACTCCACTTTGTCCATGCTTTGTGTGTGTGTTTTCATGACAACAAGCTGTCACTCACCCAGGCTCACTCCCAAACTAAAATTCAACTTTAATTTTGTTCCAAACCAGAATGAAATTCTCTCTTCCTTGGAACACAAAAGGAGATTTTTACAGAATGGTAGGGATTGATAGCCTCCGTCAATATTCACTCTCATAGTATGAAAAAATGCATTGAAAGTGAATAGTGACTCAGGCTATCAAGAAGAGGCTATCTTCCAAGGAAGTGAGAAAGCCATATTGGTTTGGAACAATATGAGGGCGAGTTATTAATGATAGATTTAAAAAAAAGTATATATATTTTTTTTAATGTGAACTAACCCTTTAACATCTTTTCTTATTTCAGTGCCGTGGGTAAGACATGCCTGCTCATCAGCTACACCACTAATGCCTTTCCAGGAGAGTATATTCCTACAGTGTGAGTACAGTATGAACGTTGAACTGGAAAATATTTATGCAACTTTGTACTGCCCGTGTGTGTTATTTTCCTTTTGTATATTTATTTATGTCAAGTTAATGGTCTGCTAGATTATTACAAAGTTCTTTCCTGTACCTGTGTGTGAACCTCACCACCAGTTCTACCTCCTCTTAGGTTTGACAATTACTCTGCCAATGTTATGGTGGATGGCAAACCGGTCAACCTAGGCCTGTGGGATACAGCAGGACAGGAGGACTATGATCGTCTTAGACCACTCTCCTACCCTCAAACGGTACTTAAATATGTCAATATGTAATTCTTCCTTTTGCAGTTTAAAAAGGTATCCCTTGAATTCCAAGGGTGTTTTAGTTAGAGATTTAGTCACTTCTCCCACAAATCGAAACAACCCAATTACACCGGAGATAAAGGTTTAGACTGCCATTTTCAATTATTAGTCAATCATTCCATTTATACCAAGGTTACCATACACTTAGACATTATTCAGGGTTTTATCTCAATACATTTTCTGGACTCTGCATCTTGCTTTGATGCATCCCGAGCCTTCATTGCATCATTGTTCGAAATCATCACATTAGAACTAGATGCTCGAGCTGCTAGTGTGTGTGAATGAGTGAGTGTGAGAGAGAGAAACTGAGAGAGATCATGTGTGTAATTACCTCTGTTTGCTGTGTGGCTATGGGTTAGAGTGAAAGAGACAGAAAGGGCGTGCAAGGTTGCTTTTCAACAGATATTTAAATAAATTAAGGATATTTTAGGAATTGTTTTTCATTCTTATCTGATGTACTTAAACACTGTCTTTGTTTTAGTTGGTTGTCTTGCTGTGGTAACCTGTTCTTCTCTTTGAAATAATTGAAATCATTTAGCAAAATGATATGGGACTGTAATGCGGACAAGACCTGGAAGTACTTCATAGCCATGCATTTACTGAAAAATAATTGCACACCTTAGAACATCCGTCAACCAGTTAGAATCAAAGATTCAACAGACCCATAGTATAAAGTATATTAATGTTCTTCAAGATTTCAAGGTGTTTTTAAGTGGTACTTCATGCCACCCTCCTGTAACTTTTGTAGTCGTATGTGATATTGTAGTTACATACTGTATACACACTCACCAGTTTTTTTTTTTTTTTTTTTTTTTTTAGATTAACAATTTTTATTTTCACATATTTGAACATACAAAAACAAAACATATATACACAGAATCAACATTAACCCCCACTATAAGCCCTCCCAATCCCCAATCCCACCCTGACCCCCAATAACATCCCAGTGGTCATACATGATATAGATACACACATACAAAAGATAAATAAAAATATAATAATAATCACACATCCATAAATTACAGATATTTGCCCCATTTCTCAAGTTAAATGTTAAACTTCCCCAGTCTTCTAAATGTCCCTTCTTCAAAGTCCGCTACCCTCCCCATCTCTGAGCACCACTCCTGAAATGAGGGCGCTCCAGCTGACCTCCATCCCCTTAAAAGTATCTGTCTGGCGATCATGACACTGGTTAAGAACCAACACTTTATTTGTCTAATCTCTACATCGATGACTGCCCCATCGCCCAAAATACAGAGTCTGGGGTAAAATGATACCCGAGTTCCCAATACATCACACACAAAACTCCTGGAACTTAACACCTCCCCAAAAGACATGGGTAATGTCTCTGTCCTCTGGTTGACATCGCCGGCAGGTGGGTGTGTCTTTAAGACCAAGACTATACAATCAAGAGGGGGTCCAATAGAATCTATGTAAAATCTTGAATTGCGTAAGGCGCACCCTTGTGTCTCTAGATGCGGTCTTGACGTTTGTTGACGTTTTTTAGAATCCTAGCCCACACTCCCTCCATCAATACCAAGTTTAAATCTTTCTCCCATAATCGCTTGAGAGAAGTCAACGCTCCATCCCCCAGACTCTGAATTAGCAGGGAGTAATACACTGATGCCTCATGACCTTTTCCAAATGCCATAATCACCAAACCCAGAGTATGTGCCACTTTAGGGGGGTGCATGCTATTCCCAAAAATAGTACAGAGCAAGTGACGCAGCTGTAAATACCTAAAGAACTGAGATCTGGGAACAGTCAGTAGCTTTTTAAAAAAAAATTAAATGAACTTTCATATGATCTTATATCTTACACTAGTTTGTTCATCTGTTTGAAAGTGAAGAGCTGATGAGGCTGATACCATTTATTGATACCACTTAATCACTTTCAGCATTGTTCAAGGCCTATTTTAAGACTTTTCATTTTATAATCTTTGATAGTACTTTTTGTGATTGAAATCTTTAGACAGGATCTGTGTGCTGAAGATTGAGACTTGCTTTGGTACAATATGTTGAAAATTACTAAACTGATTATATTAAAGTTTTTACAGGGATGCAAACTACTCACCTTACAGCTAGTCAGCTTTTTTTTTTTTTTTACATTTTATGAAAGTCAACCTACATTGACTTTCTCACCTTTTTCACCTGAGTTTGTATCCCTGTTTTTCTCAGTGTGATACTAAAAAGGTAAAAAAAGTCTTCAGTTTTCATTTCTTTATGACATCATCTGCATTACATAGTGCAATGTGATCTGAAATGAATAATTGATGTCATTGATTTTTACAAAGAGCCTTTTTTTGGTTTCCGCAGGATGTATTTTTGATTTGCTTCTCACTGGTGAGCCCGGCTTCATTTGAGAATGTAAGAGCAAAGGTTAGTATACAGAATGCTGATATTTGAATATGTGATCCCCAACAAGATGGAAACAAGAATATTTGTTTCGTGCTCTGTGTTAACTAAAGATTTTTTCTTGTAGTGGTACCCTGAGGTTCGCCACCACTGTCCAAACACCCCCATCATACTCGTGGGCACCAAACTTGATCTGCGGGATGATAAAGACACGATTGAACGTCTGCGGGATAAGAAACTAGCTCCCATCACTTATCCTCAAGGCCTTGCTATGGCAAGAGAGATTGGTAAGAATTGTATTCTGTGTATTGTAAATGTATTTTTGAAAAGCTTACATAGACATAGGGTCTGTAACAAAACCTAGGGAGTTGAGTTTAGTCTCCAGTTCGGTGATATTTAAATGACGCGTGGTGTTGCCACCTATATGGAGTGTTCCAAATCGGTCTCTTATGAAGCTTTGTTTCAGTTAGTATGCTGCCATAGAAGATATCAAGGCAGCTCACTAAGTTTTGAACACAGTAGTTTTGCAATTTGTGTTGTTAAAAAAATTCTATAATATATAATATAATTCTGTGGCCTTGATGCATTTTACCATGTATAGTGGCTCATTGGTTAATTTGTTTTTTTAGGTTCTGTGAAGTATCTGGAGTGCTCTGCCCTTACACAGAGGGGTTTAAAAACTGTGTTTGATGAGGCCATCCGTGCTGTTTTGTGCCCTCCACCTGTGAAGAAGAGGGGCAAAAAGTGTACTGTATTGTGAGGAGCAGTGCAACTAATTCCTTCATTGATATGTCATTTAAACAGTTGGGTCTTCCTCTTTAGCCCTGCTGTTATCTGCTTGTTATCAACAGATAGTAAATCCAACATTTGAGATGACAAACTGCAGAGACATACATTTCCATGGGATGTTTAATGTATCAGAGTTTGTTAAAGAAGAAGCATAGCTAACAAATGCAATCAGTTATTATTGAACATGGGCACTTCAAACCCATTTACCCTGATACTTATCATTTTACATTATCAGAGCTTATAATGTGGATATTTTGGGATTGTGGATATTCATATTTTATCTGCAAGTACTTTCCCTCTTGGGATTTGTGAATGTGTCAGAAGATTGTGTAAATACATATTGTGAATAGCTTTTGTGCTTTAAATGTGAGGCCATTGTCAACACTCTCACTTAAATTTTTAAGTATTTTAATTTCAGCTTTTATTGCCTGTCAAGCATTTGTACTGTACTTGTGTTTTCTTGTGCCTGCACTGTATGTGATTATTTTATATTCAGGGATGCAAACTACTTACCTTTCAGATAAAGCCACCTTTTTTTAAGCTAATTTGCCCAAATCGTCTGTTAAAATTTGCAGAATTTTTCTTTTTAAAATCACTAAGCATTTTAAAAGCTTTAAATACAAAAAAACAAATCAACTTATATATATATATATATATATATATATATATATATATATATCTCAATTTCACATCTGCTATTACTTTCTCACCGTTTCATCTCTCATGAGTTTGCATCCCTGTGTATTAAACAAAGAAAAACAGTTTCTTAAGATTGACAGAAATATGACACAAAGAAGTGAACAAAATGAAATTGTTTTTCCTAAAACTTCACATTTGGATATAATGTGTGAAAATGTGTATAGTGCAACTTCACCTGAAAGAAGATCATTTTGTGTGAACTGTGTACACCAAGTCTTTGTCTCGTATTCGTTTTTTCTCCGGATATGTTTGAAACATTATAAGATGTGCCATTATGAATTTTTGTGCAGGGCCTACTTGCCAAATTATCTTTAAACACTCAAAAAAAGAAAAATGCTCTTGCCTTTAAAGAATTAATATTTCTGTTTTACAAGCATAAAAATATGTGTATGTGTGCCAACTGAGTGATTATGTTTTGGTTTGAAATGAATTGATTTTATTGAACTAATGACTGAAAATTAAACTTAGACACTGGCAGATACACAACCTCAGTCCTCCTGTTCTATTGAAAACATTTGCACCTTTCAGTTCTTGTCAAAATAAACCAGTGTGTGTGTGATATCATTCTAAAGTCAATGCATTGATAAAGGGAACTCTTTGAATGTACTAGAGAAAGTACAAGCAATAAATTGGTGTGCAGTTGCCAGATATCTTTTACTCATAAATAAATAAATATATAAAATACTAGAGCTCATCAGTAAGAGAAAATTCTCTCATCATTTACTCGCCCTCATGCCATCACAGATGTGCTTGACGTTCTTTCTTCTGCAGAACACAAATTAAGGTTTTTAATAGAATATCTCAGCTCTGAAGGTCTTCTCATTGCCAGTGAATGGGTACCAAAACTTTGAAGATCTAAAAAGCACATAAAGTTAGCAAAAAAGTAATCCATACAACAACAGTGGTTAAATCTTCAGATGCAATATGATTTGTGAGGGTCAGAAACAGATGACCCACACAGAAATACGTTCTTTTTTTTCTTCATTTTTTTTTTTTTTTTTTACAATAAACCATAGCTTCTTTTGTTTTTGTCAATTCACATTCTTCTTGTATATCGCCACCTACTAGACAGAAAGGACCTACATATTCATCTTTTTCACACCCACACCTAACATATTACTTCAGAATACATAGATTAAACCACTGGATTACTTCTATACTGCCTTTATATGCCTTTGGGAGCTTTAAAATGTTGGTATGCATTTGCTTGTATTGTGAGGACATACAGAACTGAAATATTCAGTTCTTCTAAAAATCTTCAAAATCTTTGTGTTCAGGATTCCCCCCAACCCCCTGGAATCTACGCCGATGCTTGAAGCTGCAAAGTGCATCACCCAAACGTGAATGCAGCGCCTCGCGAAGTGTCAAGGTAGTGACGTCTCCACGCTACATCACGTTGACGACGCGCACTCTCATGCCCCGGATGTGTTTGTGTGCTCTGTTTCTGCAGAGGAGGAGGAGATGCCACTACCCGTGCAGGTCTTTAACTTTCAGGTAATTTCGCGCTTTTAAACGCTTTTCCAAACCTCGCACAACATGAGAGTGGGTAATAGTAGAATATTCAGTTGAAGTACCGCTGTTGACTGTGTTAATTACTTAGCTATCGGAGCCATTTTGCCCTGTTAGCTGGTCTAGCAGTAGCTGTAAGTCAGAGCGGCCCACAGGACGCGACAGACACTTAATAATAATAATAATAATAATATCATCATCATCATCATCATCAAGTTTAGCGGCAGCGCGCGTTTATCGGCGTGAGGAGCGAGACAAATGCCGTTACGACAGTGAATGCATCCAACAGCGCTGTTTTGGTTTACACCCAATCGGGCCCAAATTGTTTTTTTGGGGCTGTCTGCAAAACACTTGAATAGAAACTTTCTTTAACCGGCTAAGCGTGATTAGAAAGCTATCTCGTTAGCAAACTGCCTGTTTATTGTTAGTTAACCTGTTTTCATGAAATTCAACCTGTCTAATGAAATGCCTGTTATTTTAGGCATTATAGGACATTCTCTCGTACGTCCCAGGCGTGACCTATGATGCTCCTATTGCTTTTTAGGTAGGCAGCACAGCAGTGTTTGAGACTTTGAGTTGCTTATTTCTCAATCACCTGCTTTTATGTGGAATTTGGAGCTTTGAGCACTTGAGCCTGATCCAGCCCACATGACCAAAAGGAGTAATCATGGTCCAGCATCTCATCATTTATTGAGAGACCTGCCATTTTTAGAAAACTTGCTTGCTTTACGTCACACTGGACTGCCATTTATAAATCTTTGTAGTATAATGTAGTGAGTAAAGAATAAGAAACATCTTTATGCAACGTGATGAAGTCTTGAGTATGTTGGGTGTAGTTAAGTGTTAACAAATGAGGGATTGTCAACAAGGAGCATGGAGCCAATGGTTACAAATGTGTTCCATTGATTAAACAAAGCTCTTTGTTTGTATCACCACTTTGAACATTCTTCCTCAGGGCCGTAATCTCCATAGAGGTTGAGGGGGATATGCCCCCCCCCAATATTCATAATAGTGGTCTACTGATATGGGGGTTTATGAATAATTGAATTATTGAATAATGAATTATTTCATTTGGTCCCCATCAATACTGAATATGTCGCTACATCCTTGCATTTTAGATGATTTTTAATTTATGCGCTCATTTCAACAATATTGACTATTTTTGTTTGGAGCTGTGTAATGTTTTGGCCCTCTTGCAGGAGTGTTCTCAGGTAGGGTTGAGGGTAGGATCAGGGATTAAATAAATTTTCCAGACAGATCAGCCTCATCCTCGTTGGTAGAGTTGAACTTCTACCCTCAAAGAAGTGGGTCCGACCCATTCATGAAGTGTACAGATTTTCATAATTTTTTCTGTGGAGGACACACATTTTCTGGACGCATAGGCCGAAAATAATTATTTTAATTGAGACTTTGTTTGCAATAATTGAACAAATTCTAAATGTTATTATTAGGGGTACATGGAAACCATTTTTTTCTGTAACTACACATTTAATTAAAAATAGAGTAGACAGAAGAATTATATTAAAATGTGTAGCCCTATTAAGAAAATCCGTATTTTTTTCGCCAAGTTATAAGCAAAAACGCAGCATATAAGAAACACCTGTTCACATGAATCATAAATGTCTAAGACTTATACTTAGCTATTACTTGCTATATTTTTGTCTGAGTAAACAAATAGGCTGGTTGTATTCTACTCTTTAAGAGCATTCCAATGACATATGACACATGGCTATTTGATGAGTGTGATATTTTTACAGACTGCTATAATATGTACAGTGCAATTTCTTTATTTTGATAAATTATCAAAACAAAACACTTCTGATTTATCTGCTAATTTCAAAGCACTTGTTCAGTTTTAGTCATAATGCCTATATGCATTGGATAATAGAGCTTCTAAGCTTTCAAACAATACCTATTTTATGTTGGTCAAGACTGTTGTTATTAATATTTTGACAGTTTGGGCCAGCGGGCACATTCAAGCTTAAAGGATTAACTTCCCTACTGGATAATGCTGCAGCAAAATGAACAGTTGGCTAATTCCAGTGAAAATCTTCAGTGAACGTGAAGCTAGATCTATTGGCACATTCACCCACCCCCATCTCTTTTGTGTTTGTTTTAGTTGTGATATCACATTACTCAGTCAATTGAAATGTTATTATAATGTTATAATGTAATTTAATAATAATATAATTTTAGTTGTAATTTCTCAACTTTAAAACCCTCTGGTTTTTATTTTGTCAGAACATTCCAGGAAGAACTTTGAGCTGTGCTAAAAATAGTAGCGCTCACGAGTTGTGTGTGTCAAACAACAGAGCAAGCTGCTCATTCAGACGACATATTTACTTCTTAAACTTATCCTTTGTGATTAAAAAATATTGTATGGCTTCAAGAGACATTGAATATAATTCACGAGTCATATGGACTAATTTAATGATGCCTTTGTGCTTCTTTAATGTAATATCATATCTTGACAGTAATGGCTATGATACACAACACACATTATCTAAGCACTGAAAAATGCTCTTCATTAATGTGCAAATAACCAAGAGAGTGATCAATTCACTACTGGAGATATGTGACTTTAATGTACAACATAAACGATGCTATTTTTCCATGCGAGTGTTTCTGTTACCAGATTTTAAAGTAACAGTTTCTGTAAAACATGTCGGCCATGATTTTCAGCATTTTTTTCTCTTTTGGCCAAAAACTTTTGCTGGCCAAAATATCAATGCATTCCTAAGATTAATCTTTATATAATATTTATAGAACTTTTTATTGCCCCAGAGTGTTTAGTAATCTGTAGAGAATTGTGTTGAATGTGTAACAACTATACATGGTGTGAAATGTTGTATTTGTTTATTAACAGGGGTCAGTAGAACCCATGCAGATAGATGCTGACCCTCAGGAAGACCAGCAGAATGCGCCTGACACCAACTATGTTGTGGAAAACCCGACTCTGGTATGCCGCACATATACTTGACATGGTCTTATTATGTCTTTTGTTTAACGGTCCACAAAATTGTGTACTTGCTTCCTAAATCTTTAGCTATTTAAAGTTATTAAATAATATCTAAGGTGCTATATGTAATATTTTACTGTACTAAATCATAAAATGTCCACAATATGCCATTAGAGAATTAGGAAACATGCTAAGTTGAAATACTAGCTTCTCCGATAACAATGCTACAGCCAGTGTATTCTACTTTGAAGTTTCCATTCTGGGCCGGAATTTTTTGCTTATGTTTTGGCCTGTGTGATCCCACCTACTCACCAATAGTATTTCGACACAGCCGGGTTGCCAGATTTGAACAAGTTTGCTGGCAAATAACACTGCATGCCGCAGCCATGGAAGCCAACAAACAAACTGGATCAGAGATAACAGATTCCACCCGACCTAAAAATCCTCGCCATCCATCTAAAAACCACGATGACCAGAGGCGTAGTAAAACAAGGATAAATATTGGAGAAGCCTTTGGAAGATGGAGACACCTTAAAGCCCAGAAATCCTTTAAAACGGACGTTGAGTTGGCTAATTTGCGTCAACATTCTGGCAACCCTTATGAGCTTTGAGTCTGTGGCGGGGCAGACAACTGCAATATTTAGAATTTCAAAACTCTTATTGTTAATCTTACATAGCACCTTTAAGCCATTTTGAACAAAATTGGAATGTAGGTTCCTCCTGGATCATTGGATAGGAAATTGTTTGGGGATTGGGTGCGTTCTGAGAGATGTGTTTTTTTTTTTTTTTAGGATCTAGAGCAGTATGCCTCCAGCTACAGTGGGCTGATGCGGATTGAGAGACTGCAGTTTATAGCAGACCACTGCCCCCAGCTACGAGTGGAAGCACTGAAGATGGCCCTGTCCTTTGTCCAAAGAACCTTTAATGTTGACGTCTATGAAGAAATCCATCGCAAACTCACTGAAGCCACAAGGCAAATATAACACAGCATTCCAACATATTTTGATTTAGTTTCCTCATGGAAAGATAACATGCATGATTCCCTTTGTACTCATGAAATATTTTTGTGCACATAGGGAAGTGCAAGGCATCCCTGATGCGGTACCGGAGGGGGCAGTAGAACCCCCTCCTCTCGACACAGCCTGGGCAGAATCCACCAGAAAAAAAGCCCTGCTCAAACTGGAGAAGCTGGATACTGATCTTAAGAACTACAAGGGAAACTCCATCAAAGAAAGCATAAGGTGTGGCCACACTGGCTGTGTCAGTTTTTTTTATTTTATTTTTTTTGCTGTTGATGCAGTGCCTTTTACATTTGGATGCCTGTTGCTTTTATTTAGTACAGGATGTGTGACATAAAGAATACATTTTTAACATGCATTAGACTAGATTCTTGTTAATCCAAAATGCTCTTATTCCTTACTTTTGTTCAGGAGAGGTCATGATGACCTTGGAGATCATTATCTTGACTGTGGTGACCTCAGCAATGCCCTGAAATGCTACTCCCGAGCCAGAGACTACTGCACTAGCGCCAAGCATGTCATCAACATGTGTCTTAATGTAATCAAGGTATGGACTTATTGCCCTTTATCATCATGCAATTTTAATGATGATAATTTTTATGACAGGATATTCCTATTTTGGTTTTCTTAATGCTTAGTTTCAGGCTTAAAATATAAAAAGTATTATTTAGAATACTTGTATTTATGGATGCTCTCACAACTCATCCAAATATCTTTCATATTTTATAGGTTAGCGTTTACCTCCAAAACTGGTCACATGTACTTAGCTATGTCAGCAAGGCTGAATCCACACCAGAGATAGCAGAGGTATGTGCAACTTGTCATTCTGGTTTACTTATTCATAAGATTTCAAAGAGAATTACTCTTTGTTAATCACTTTTTTATCTTTGCATTCTAGCAACGAGGAGAGCGAGATAGTCAAAACCAAGCTGTTCTAACCAAACTAAAATGTGCTGCAGGCAAGTGTAAAATTACACAAATTATGAATGATTATTTAATTTTATACTTAAAATCTGTAATTTACTGTCTTAATATTTTGATGTACTTATAGCAAGCTGTGATTCACATTGTTAAGTGGTCAGTGGTCAATTCCTATGATTTGTACAATGGCTTTTATCAGTTGTCTTGATCATCTTTCTCCTCTGATCATCTTAGGACTGGCAGAACTTGCCTCAAGAAAGTATAAACCGGCTGCCAAATGCTTCTTGCAGGCCTCTTTTGACCACTGCGACTTCCCTGAGGTTGGTGTCATTATTGACCCTGTTCCATTGCCAGTCGAGATATTTCTATTAATATAGCAAGTTGTGGTGAAAGATGTAGTGTGTTACTGCATGTTATGTAATTAGATGCTTTTTTTATTATTTATTTTTTAGCTTCTTTCCCCCAGTAATGTAGCAGTGTATGGTGGAATGTGTGCCCTGGCTACATTTGACAGACAGGAACTGCAGCGAAACGTCATCTCAAGCAGGTAACCTTTCTTGTGCTTGATGAACAGGAATCACAAAAGGCATATAAAAAGTGAATAGCTTCTGGCTATGTTTACATGTGGATAAAACCTCACTGAATTGTCTCAATTTTTCTCTAGCTCCTTTAAATTATTTTTAGAGTTGGAACCCCAAGTACGTGATATTATCTTCAAGTTTTACGAGTCAAAGTATGCATCTTGTCTTAAAATGCTGGATGAAATTAAGGTAATTTTATTAAAACGTTTATTTGCTAGGTTTTGACTTGTACTTTGACTTGTTCCAGACACTGAATTCTTTCTATTGTGTTTTTAGTTACATTATGAGCCTCGAGTATTTTTTTCTTCTGCTTTATAGGATAATCTCCTTCTAGACATGTACCTGGCCCCTCATGTTAGAACACTGTATACACAAATCAGGAATAGAGCCCTCATACAGGTACAAACATGGATATGTGCTTTTGGTTCTGAGTTTTATTTAGATGCTGAACATGAACTAAAATTTTAAGAACATTTAATTGATTTGGTTAGTTTAAATTAGTATGATTTTGTTTGTTGTAGATTGTATGTGCCGTTTGCTTTTGAGATACAATTATATCAGTTAAAATATGTTAAATGGACAGTCCATAGCCAAATTTGGCATAGTTATTTTGAGATTAAATAGAGAATGTGATAAAGTTGAACTAAAATAATCAGTGGCCTCCACTGTTTGCTAAAAAATATAAGCTTAGTATGAGAGCGAATATGACCAATTCATTCAATCTTTTATTTCTCCCTTGTAGTACTTTAGCCCCTATGTGTCAGCAGATATGAACAAAATGGCAGTGGCCTTTAATACCACAGTGGCAGCTCTAGAGGATGAATTGACACAGCTGATCCTGGAGGGCCTGATCAATGCCCGTATCGACTCCCACAGCAAGGCAGGGCTGCACTCTGACATCCCATTCATCCCACGTTTATCACCCTGATAATTTAAACTAGGGATTTCCAGGCCTGGAAAAGTCATGGAAATTTTATAGTGACTTAAAATTTTTCTAGTTATGGTCTACTCTAACATATTTCATAGGCTAGAAATTGCTCTTCACGAGTACAACCCCTATAAAGTGATTTAAAAAAATAAAATAAATCCTAATCCATTAATCTGAACAACTGGAAAATCATGGACATTCCTTGGTCAAAAGGTGTGCAAACTCTGCATATAAATGTGCAATTATTCATAAGCTGGTTATTGTTTCTTTTTTATTCATCCTTGTCTGTTGTTTTGAGGATGAGCTGCACCTGTGAATTGAGTACCATATTTTCATCCTCTGTTTGTAGATCTTGTATGCTAGGGATGTGGATCAGAGAAGCACAACTTTTGAAAAGTCTCTACAGATGGGCAAAGAGTTTCAGAGACGAGCAAAAGCAATGATCCTGCGGGCAGCTGTGCTTCGTAATCAGATACACGTCAAGGTAACAGGGTCCCCAGGGTAACGTGTCCTCGCTCTGCTCTGTTCTTCATCTCACCATCCCCTGACCATCTCCTTCCCTGTCCCTTCAGCATGAATCTCTCAGAGCTCTTTGTTTCAAAGGAAAATTTAAAGCATGCAATTATTAACGCAGTAATACATTTGAGGATGCTTCTTGGGGTGATATATTAATGTAATGCGGTGAAATTATGGTTGAATCTACAGAGGTGGGGGACTCGGCTCAAGTCGCAAATTTAAGGACTTTTTTTCAGAAACACTGCTTTAACTCACACACTCACTAATGTCAGACCGTCTTGCTTCTCTCTGACATTTTCTCTGCTGCATGTGTGGGTGGGGCAAGTTGACGAGTCTGACAGGCAGTTGAGGAGGAAAGGAAATGCGCACACGCAGATGAGATTCTCCGTACGTTTACGTTTTTTTTTGTAGATAAGCAAATGTACATGGTATGCTAATGCTCAATTATCATACCATGTTATACCGTGAAACTGGTATACCGCTGCAACCCTAGTGCCACAGAAGATATGAAAAACAAAACATATATACATGGAATCAACATTTAGCATTTAATCCCAACCGACCCCCAACAAACACTCACTTGGTCACATGAGCATATTCACAAAAAAACAAAATACATTTTTTATATATATATCTCACACACATCTACACTACTGGTCAAAAGTTTTGAAACACTCATTCTTTATTATAATATTAATGTCATCAAAACTATGGAATAGCATAAAAGGGAATTATGTTGTGACTAAAACTCCAAAATAAATCAAAACTGTGTTATATTTTAGAATCTTCAAAATAGTCACCCTTTGCCTTGAATTTGCATACATGTACTCTTAACATTTTCTCAACCAACTTCTTGAGGTATCACGCTGGGATGCTTTTTAAACTGTGTTGAAGGAGTTCACATCAATACTGGGCAATTATTGGCTGCGTTTCTGTATTATTTGGTCAACAATTTAAAAAAAAAAAAAAATTATTATTATATTTAGTTTTATAATGAAATAAATGAATATGGTGGCACAATTATATTTTTGTCTACAAAACTAATTTCAAACATGTAAGCTTATGCCTTCAAATCAAAAGATTTTTAAGATCATGAGAAAGATTTCAGTCAAGTGTTTCAAAAGTTTTGACCTGTAGTGTACATCTAAACCTCTCTCTCTGTTAACTCTCCTTGAGAGCCCTCCAAGAACACCAACGACTTACCCCATTTCCCAACGAACAAATCCAAATTACAGAGTATACTAAATACCATTTCTTCACACGCCGCCACCCTCCTCCGCTTCACTCCTGAAATGGGGGTGCTCCAGCCGACTTCCATCCCCTCAAAACAATCTGTCTGGCAACCATCACACTGGTCAGGACCCAGCTCTTTATATTTATTTCCCACATCGATGACCTCCCCATCGCCCAAAACATAGAGTCTTGGGCAAAATGAAATCTGAGTGCCCAACATGTCACACACACTACATGAACCTTCATCCAAAACCCCTGGGCAGTGTCTCCAAAAAACATGGACAGTGTCTCCTTCCTCCGATTGGCATCACCAGCAGGTGGGTGTGTCATTAAGACCAAGACTATACGATCTAGATGGGGTCCAATAGAATCAATGTATAATCTTGAATTGCATAAGGTGCACCCTTGCATCTAGATGCAGACTTGATGTTTTTTAAATCCTAGCCCACACTCCTTCCTTCATTACCAAGTGTAAATCATTCCCTTGAATCCTTGATTGCTCAAGTCTGGTGCTTCTATTAAAAAATTTGTAAGAGAGAATTACACAACAGAAGATTATCTATAAAACAGACTCCAGTCAATAAGCGAAATAAACACACACACAAAAAACATGTAGATTCATCCACTTAACTGTCTTTTGCGTGTGCCTCCACAAAACAAGCTCCAGCCGCTTAGCAGAACCAGCACAAAAAACGGGCCGTTCAGTTCTTCGGACAGTCAAACTCACTCCAATGTCCTGCAAGAAATATTCTACAAAATCAACTCCAGCCAATTAGAGGCATAAGCATCCAAAATGAGTAGATTCATCCACAAGCTGTCCCGAAGAAATTATTCTACACAAAACAAACTCCAGCCGTTAGGCGGAACCAGCACAAAAAGAAACTAAAAGGCACCCAGTTTTCTCGGACAGTCGAGTGTGTGTTTAGTGAGACCGTTCCACTAGGCAGCAACATGAAAATCACCAAATGGCTTACTCTAATGTCTTTATGTAGGATAATGCTTTCTGTGGGCATATCAATTCTTTACAGCCATCCTTAGTATCTATTCTCAGTTTTGCCGGAAACATCAGGGCAAAAGCAATCTTCCATTGATGTAAGCGATTCTTGCATTCCTTGAATCGATCACGTTTCTCTCTTGTCAAGTTCACAAAGTATGGGAACAAGAAAATGTAGTGGTTCCTACAAGAAAGCCTTCCTTTACTCTTAGCCTCACATAAGATCTTTATTTATCGGGCCTGTATCCCTCTGTTAGCTCGCTCGTTTTCCAGCTTATGGCCTGCTATGACAAGCAGACTCGGGAGGAGCCCATCTAGGAATTTCACCATATCTCTGCCTTGCTCATGCTCAGGAATTCCAACAATTCGGATGCTGTTTCATCGATTACAATTCTCCAAATCCTCCAGTTTTTCTCAAACGTGTAACAAATCTATCTTGGTCGCTAGCGGATTAGCATCTAATTCCCTCTCCGATGACTCCAGATAATCGATCAATTTCTCGACGTCTGACAATCTTGTAATCAACTCAGAGATTTTCATCTCCATGGAAGTGATCAATTAACATATCGCAGCAAGATCCTCTTAAGTCTGCAACGACCTTCATCAGCATTGCCGACACCAGATTTCTTTCAGTTCACCATTCAAATTGAGTCCGAGGCTTTCGAGCTGTTTTCTCAGGGTAATTAACTTGAGGACGTAAGTGTCATTTAATGTCTCCAGAGCCCGAGGATTTTGATTTTGCATTTTCTTCCTGGTACAGTTAAGAATCAGGGTGTATCGAATTTCACTGGTTTATGACACAAATGGCAATAAAATTAGCAAAGTGCGCAGAGCTCATTGTTCACGGGTCTGCTCGTCGCATGGCATCATTTTTATATTTTCCTTAAAGTGAGAATCTACTAACAACAAACAATTTACGTAAAACAGTGAAGCATTAGCTCTTTGCTATATGTGCTGTATAAATAGGCTTTTCTTGCCATGATGACATCTGATTAATTTTCATAAAATTAGAACAAAAATCTGCTTGTTTATTATGAAAGGCTTGTTACATGCTGCTTAATGAAGCTCAATTTAGATGGAAAAACGTCTTACAGCAGCTCGTTATCTTGTCCTGACACAAACCTGGTTTAGCTGAACCATCTGAATCATATAACAGACAGCTGAAGATAGTTTCACTATGCTTAATTTTTGTTTTCTGCGGTGTGTTTATGCAAAAGATGCCAGTATCTGTAGCAGTTTACTCCAGCTCTAGAGATAAATATTTCTCTCTAGCACACGTATGCTTACACAATCACTTAGCTAGGTGTAAGATAACTAGCACAAAGATTCAGAGCTCAGTCCGGATGTAATCGACCTTCGGTCTGGATCCGGACCAGAGTCCACCTATTGAGTACACCTGCTGTAGGATTTCTTGATAAACTTGGGAATTCCCTTTTCTCTTGCTGACTGCAAGCAGTCAGGCCCCGAAGCTGCAAAGTAGGCCAAAATCATGATGCTGCCTCCACCGTAACCATTTGAATGTTTTCATGTTGGTGTGTGGTGCCCATTTTACGCCATATGTAATACTGCGTGTTGTTCCCAAACAATTCAACCCTAGTTTCATCAGTCCACAAAACATTTTCCCAGCAGCGTTGTGGAGTGTCAAGGTGGTCTTTGGCAAACTACAGACAGTCACCAATGTTTTTGTTGGAAAGAAACAGCTTACTTCGTGGTGTCCTGCCATGGACACTGTGCCTACGTATTGTTTTCCTTATAGTAGACTCATGAACGGAGATATTAACCAGTTCCAAAGATTCCTTCAAGTCTTTAGCTGTCACTCTAGGAGAACCCTTTTTTTTTTTTTTAGACAAATGCAGGTAATTCCAAAGGGTTCACATACATTGTCATGCCACTGTTCATGTAAAAACTAGTGTACAGGATAGGGAGAGAATCTTTAGTTACTAGATTTTGATTTGCAAATTGCAAATCTTTGATTTAAGGTTCCTCATCAAATTCTAACGTTTCTACTTAAAAGTTTTGATACGTCAATATAAATAGAATAAGCAGAGAAAAAAAACATTGATTTTGTTCTGTATAAAATAAATTAAAACCTCAAGTTAAAGAAACCAAGCTCTCTGAGGTGTCTTGATGTTTTGTTTTTGAAAAGGAATTAAAAAGCATCACTCAAAGAAACATGAAAAATTTTCCATTATCCCCCATTTTCATCCCCATGATCATTCTGTCATCTTCCATTCAGTCTGTTTTTCTCGCTGTACATGATGCTTCTCACTGATTCCTCTCATTCCTTTCACAGTCCCCTCCAAGAGAAGGCAGTCAAGGGGAGCTCACACCTGCCAACAGCCAAACACGAATGAGCACCAACATGTGAAGACTCAACCAGATGCCTCTACTAGGAAAGTACATGGGGCCACTGCCGCAACTAAGGTCCCTGCTTAAAAATCAGTTGTTTCCCTGCTGAAGAGAAAAATCACAATCTAAAGACTTTATTTAAGTTGGGAAGAAGATATCTATTGTCTGTATTAAAGACAAGCACACCCTGTTGCTCAAAAATGAAAAGAGCATTTAAAAAAAAGGGGGAAAAAATGAGAAAAAGAGAAATGCGGCACTTAAGCTGAACTGGCCTGTTGTTCTTTGTAAAGGATGCACTTTCCTCTGTATCTTGTGACAAACCTTGATTACACATTGAGAAACCTCATCACAAAACATGCTTTTAAAATAAACATACATTCAAAAAGATGTTTCAAAATTGAAAGGTTCTTTCTCCATCCAGGTGCTGGTCTTGCATTGACTAACATAAAATTAAGACTCATTTACTAACTCTGCTACATTTCTCTCTCTCATGTATTCGGTTTTAATAAGATTGTTACTCCTGTGAATTATCATGAGCGGGACAATGCTAAACAAAGAGAAGACTTGACTCTCTTACAAGGCTTTGAATAAACTATACAGCAAATTTAATATATATATATATATATATATTAGTGTCTTTGGTCATCTTATTAGAAAAGAAGGGCAAGAGAAATTATTTAACTTCAAAACCTTAAAAATGTATTTGAACAAACATTCCAAGCTGCTTGATCACCACTGTAAGTATATGATGTTGATGAGGGAACAATGTTGCCAGTAAACCCTATCCAAACAGATCAACCACAGCTCTTTAGACATCCTCAACTACATTTAGGGCAGTAAGGGATTTATTTAAGAATGTTTTTGAGGGAAAGACCCACAATTATATAAAAAGGCACTGAGCTGAAGTCATTGCTTATCCTGATACTGAAAAGTAACAGTGAGACACAAAATGAACTGATATGTTGCCATACAATACAACCGAAATTAACAACGTTGAACTTGTTATAATAGGGTTACATTTTTCAAATAAGAGACTAACTCCTAATAAACAAAATGGTAAAAGGCAAAGGGCAACACAAAACTATGGCATTTGATTTCTGGTCATTTGTTAGTAGTCATCTTTATCAGACAATTGTGTTTTAAAAATACAGTTACTTTAAATGTACTCAGTCTGGAACCTTTTTAATTTAATTGATCTGAGTGTAAGATTTAAAAATCACTGCATTACAATGTGATTTTGTCAGCCCAGGATAGTAGTCAGAACAAATCCATGAAGTAGAAATTAGTTTATATAATGTTTGAAAAATGTTAAAATAAAAGGTGTTTAATTGTGGCTTCACCATACAACTATCAAATCTTTCAATAAAGGAAGACAATAAATATTGTAAGAAAGTAAAAATTTAAGTCTGCTAGAGCACCTGCTATTCTTTTGGGTGAAGATCTCCATCAGTGTATTTAAACAAAGTCCCAAGATAAAAGTCCAGTTAAAAATCATTTAGAATATGAATGTATTCACCGAACTGCAGTGCAGAGTGGCAGTTAATTAAAGGGATAGTTCATACCAAAATTAAACTTCTCTCTTAATTTACTCACCATCATGCCATACCAGATGTGTATAACTTTCTTCTGCTGAACACACAACAATTTTAGAATAATATTCTCACCCAAAACTGATTGGATCACTTCAGAAGACCTGGATTGAACCACTGGAATCATAAGGATTACTTTTATGCTGACTTTATCTGCTTTTTGAAGCTTCAAAGACCTGACCACCATTCACCTCAATTGAATGGACCTACAGAGCTGAGATATTCTTCTGAAATCTTTGTTTGTGTTTAGCAGAAGGAAAAAAAGTCACATCTAGGATGGCAAGATGATTAAATGATGAGAATTTTCATTTTAGGATGAACCATCCCTTTAAAGACACTGAACGAGAACTTCTCTACTTGTGCAGAAAAACAGATGAACTAGCAATATGTAACAGCAGCACAGTGGTATAATCACAACTCATACCAAAACAAGCAGATGTACCTTTAACTTAATGTCTGGTGTAATGTATGACAGAGGCTCTTGAGTATTTGGTTAATTTAGTATCTTGTATATATTCACTATTCCATCTGTGCCGAAATGGTCCAATTAACATTTAAAAAAAAAAAAAAAAAAAGAGAGAGAGAAGCAACCAGGTTTGGCACCAACTGCAATTGTTAGTTTTCAGTTCAGCACAGCAGTGGAAACGGATTTCAAACAAAATTTCCGAGAGGTAAATCATTTAAGTCTTCAGATCCCATTGTCACCCAGATCTAGTATACAATCGTCCTTTATGCCAGGGGTTGCTGATCGTGGACTGCAGATGAAAGATCAATCTGACTACTGGGTTTCTTGTTAGTCAGCCCACTGCTTGTGTCTGAGTTGCACTGTCTCAAGGCCTTGGTTTTGAATCTCAAGCCATGACCTGCAAACCAAAATTAACACAAGGGATATAGTTGTTACTCACCCAACAGAAAATGGTGACTGCTGGTCCAACGTCCACATGCTATGATCATATAACCTGCCAAACGGCAGTGTTGTAATTTTACTATATACTATTTGCTATATAAAAGTACATTTAAATGTTATCAAAAAACAATATTTCAACAATTTCAATATTGGCCCCTAAGAATATTCAATTAGGCCATATTATAGCTAATTAACATTAAAAAAAAACAATTCTTTATGGTTTAAAACTGAGAATCTATACATCTCCAAACAAACTTGTTAAACTCAGTATTTCCATAATGTACAGCCTCTGTGTGAAGTAACTGCAAGTATTACTGATCACGTCACTTTGTGGTTCATATGCAGTGCAGTGCAAACAACAGCAGACTGTTAATAAACTAACTTGGACAATCAGCCACTTCCTTGAAAGCCTTTCTCTTGCAGCACCCACGGCACAAGTTGAAGACACATTTATTCCCCTGTTGGAGGAATAGAATATCAGTTTATGGTCCTTACAAATGGTGCCAAACACATTAATTTGAGTATTATGCTTTAAGTTAATAAAACACATGGAATGGACATTAAACTATTAACACTCCTTATGTATGGGTTATTTTTGACCCATTTAAGATTAAAACGCAGTGAAAAACTAATCTTTATCTTAAATTTCATCAAAATGCCTTTGGATTATCCTCAACACTGACTAACTGAATATGTAAATTATAATATTTTTTGTCGTAGGTATCAGCTTATTTTAAGTACTGGATTTACTGTATATCTATTGTATAGGTGTAGTACCACAACTCAAATAGGCAGTGCTCTTTCCAGTTAAAATGCTACAATAGAAGCCTGTATTCAGTGTGAAAACATGTTGGTAAGCCTATGCAAATTTTCATGTTCATAATTAAAATACAAGTGTGCTGTAAATTTAACGAACTCTATATGGGTAATTTATTACCCCAAACATCACAGGTGCCATTATATTCAAACATAACAGAAAGGTTAAAAGAATAAGGTAATACGGACTTACTTTAGGGTTGCCACACTGCTCACACTTGATGTATTTTGCTGAAGAATACAAAGCAGCAGCATACATTAAATCAAAACAATTTAGGCTACCTGATATCTCATATGCAATGCTCCCAATAAATCAATGGTAATATTGTTCACCATTAGCAGGCTAATCACGTTATGATAATGTCTACCATTCTGCCAAGCATAATCATTTGTTTCAGAGAGAGAGAGAGAGAGAGAGAGAGAGAGAGAAACAACTCAAAAGGGTTTATAACAAATGAGGGTGAGAAAATAAGAAAACACAGAATTAAAATTTTTGGGTGAAAGGCCCCAAGTGGTCTAGTGATAGTTTAGAAACTTTATAGTCAATATGGAAGCATAAATGTTGTGATATTGCACCAAATGTTTAGTGCAATATCACAACATTTATGCTTCCATATTGACTATAAAGCTTTCTAAACTATTAGCATACATACTTTTCCTTTTTTTTTTAGCCTAAGAAATCTTAAGTAATATCTCTTTACGTTTCAGCTCTGGGCAGAAGTTCTTGTGAGGGTTACGGGCTTTCTTCTTCTGTTTATTCTTGGATAGAGAGTCATTTGAACCATCATTGTCCTCTAGTGGCCTCTTCACACTCACAGCTTTCCTCTCTTGTGCTTTCTGCCCATTTTCAGTGCTTGGATCCTTAGGTCTGCAAAATATAGCAGTTTCACATTTAAGTGCCCATGGGTGCACTGTAACCAGCTTTCCCATTCAAACTAGTTTATACTTCCATTACTGACAGAAGTGTAAAAAATGATGTTACATTTGTAGACAGCACTATCCTTTGCTTTGCTTGACAAATCTTAACAGTGTCTGTTTCAAATGTAAATGATGTAATGTAAAATGCAATAATTCATATTAGCTTGTTACAAACGATCCAAGCAGTATGCATGTTCTCACGCTGGTCTGATGTACGGTTGACAGATCCAGTGCGGGAAGGGTAGTCCAGTTTGATTCCATTCAGACTCCTCTTTAACCATCTCCTCCTGTAAGAGTAAAAATCATTAAGTTATCTTATGTGATCCCTGCTCCCATAAACTTCGCTCTTCTGAACCCATAAGTCTAATGGGTTTTTTTGCATTAAGGCTAATGTAAAAATGCTTTCGTTCTTGGGATACGGAGAAGCTTAATTTACGATTGAAACTGAATTTAAAAATCCACTTACCTGACAGCGAATTTTGAGCTGTCTGTTAACTTCTGTTATTCCAGCTATGTTTTTTGCTTTGGCTAACTCCTCCCTCAGGTCTTGATGTATCTGTAGCCTGTTGTTATAAAGTAGAGCTGTCAAAAATAACACGCTAACACATGCAATTAATTTAAAATGTTAACAGTTACTTTTTTTTTCCTCCCCAATTTGGAATCCAATTCCCAATGCACTTTAAGTCCTCATGGTGGCATAGTAACTCGCCTCAATCAAGGTGGCAGAGGACGAATCTCGGTTGCCTCTGCGTCTGAAATGTCAATCCGTACATTTTACCACAGAGACAGCGCGTGTGGAGGCCCACGCTATTCTCCGCAGCATCCACGCACAACTCAACATGCACCCCACTGAAACCGAGAACCACAAGGGGTCCACAAGGAGTTTACCCCATGTGACTCTACCCTCCCTAGCAACTGGGCCAATTTGGTTGCTTAGGAGACCTGGCTGGTTTCAAACTTGTGACTCTAGGGTTGGTAGTCAGTGTCAACACTCACTGAGCTACCCAGGCCCCTGTTAATGTTTCGTAATCGGGGTTTTATTCCCATATCATTGAACATAACTCTACTACTGGCCTATTTCCCCTGCTCTATTTTTTTTGTTGTTGGTCTATGTACTCAGGCATCAGACGATTTCTTTTAGAGCGTCTCACTTTGGTTGTCAAGTCTCACTAATTTTAAGCACCTCTATTCATAAGTGTGTTGTATTTAGGACGCTGTGCCAAGTTAAACGTAGTTTAAAACTGTGAAAACCCCCGTCTCAAGATCCCTGCATTATATTGCACTCAGTCCAATTGTCAATGAGTGCAAGAGCAAGTCAACTGTGGAAGGCTGTGCTGCCTGCTCATCGATTTGATGAGGTGTGTTGCCTGTCCAGTTGAAGCTTTGACTTCCCACAGCTGCATCAATGTGGTACAATGTGGTAGCACTGCTTGATGGATTGAGCATTAAGGCCACCGTAGTCAGGAGCCTCGCGGAGTAAAACGATCTGTGCTTCAACATTGGATTTGTGGTAGAGGAATAAACTGAAAAAGTGAGTGTATTGTTTTGTATTTTATATGTTACAACTGAACAATGTTGAGAGTTATTGTGAAAGAGTCGAATAAAGTTTGACTTATCTGTGTTTTGTTTCATTTAATGCGCCTTATAACCCGGTGCGCTTTATGTATGAAAATAGACCCGTTAGCAGTCGATCATTGATATTGCGCCTTATAACCCGGTGCGCTTTACAGCTGAAAAATACGGTACATAAAGCTTGAATTGCTCTGATGGTAGGAACATTCATTATTTTATTCCAGAAATGTACATACAGGTCAGAGGCATGATTAATTGCATTCATTTTTAATGCGTTATTTTTCATATAATTAATCACACTAAATTATCGGGTTAAATCGACAGCCGTACTTAATTTGATGATTCTATTCAAAGATATAAAAATCTTAATACAAACCAAGCCCACTTTCTTCCACAAAAGAAACTTTTGCATTGTGTGAACAGTGTCTTAAATCAGTAGTGCTCTGAGAACATACGTGTGGTGCCATAGTTTGAAGAGGTGGGCGCGGACATAAGACAGACTGCAGGGTGGATGTTTCTGCACCACCTCCAGGTACTCCTCAGCCATCTCCCACACAGGTGGACTACAGCCCTCAAACAGGGAAGGATTGTGCAGATTTCCCTCTGTGGATATAACATTTTCATATAAATATTAAGAGTATTGTATACTATCAAATTGTTTTGAGCAAGATATCAGAAGATAAGAGGATAATGCTACCTGCACTCATAACCCCTTGTACTCCAGTCTCCTCCATGCAGCGCTGTACATCACTCAAGTGCTGGATGTTTCCATTGGCAAAAACAGGAATGTTTACAGCCTCCCTACACAAGGTGAAAATGTACCATTTAATTAAAATCAGAACCACAAACACACTAAGACAAACTCCTGCAAAAGGCTAACTTAGAAACTAAGAACTAGAAACATCAAAAATACAAACAGCCAGTAAAAAGTGTTATCTATATCTTACTGTACAGCTTTGATGTGCTTCCAACTTGCAATACCAGTCAAAGCCCCCTTTTGATCCTTGGTTCTCCCATGGACTGTGAGGAGCTATAAAAGATGTGCAACTCTGCATAAGGAACCAATCAGCAGCTTGGTTCAAGAAGCTATGAATCAAATTAGAGGATTGTGGTAATGTACAGCTTACAGATCTAGTCACCAAACACAGTGTTGTTGAAAATTTAATTCCAGGTCCTTTGACACCACAAAACAAACCAAAGCACTTTACCTGGCATCCGGCCTTTTCCAGCATTTTGGCATACTTGACTGTTTTCTCAATCTCTGGGAAGACCCGGATTTTGCAAGTGATGGGCACAGAAAGTTTTTCATCAGCCAATTTAACTGGGGTGGGGAAAGGACACACGCACTTAAATAAGTTACATATTCTTTGCAAGATTCAGAACTTTAACAAACAGTTTAAATAGTATGACTTACTCATTTTCTCAAGAAGGTCCCATTCATCTTGAAGAAACACACCATAATGGCCTTAGAAAGAACCGCAAAAATTAAATGAGCATTTATGGACACATTATGCTAAAATATGAGATTAATGTAAAAAACAAAAAATAATTGTATATATATATATATATATATATATATATATATATAAATTAAATTTCAGGGTCATTTTTGAAAAATGTTGACTTTCCGACTCAAAAAATATTGAAAGCATCACAAAACATACACCACTGATCAGACTAAAATCAATAAATCATTCCATTAAATCATTTTTATTTTCTTCAATAAAAATCTTTCACATGACATTTTAACAGTGTACCACCAATTACATTATTCAATGAACCATGTAAAAATTACCATTCCAATGTAAATTAATAACTTTTTACACACATGGTGGGGAAATCACTGAATTTTGACCTTAGAAGTTTTTCCCCCACCAACTTTTTGCATTTCAAAATAAAAGTTTTTAACCATTGGCAACACCAATGACAAAATCAATAGACAAACATTTGTTATTATTATTATTATTTAAATTATTAATTACTTATTTTGTTTTGCCTGTTTGCACGATGCTTGACTTGAGAAAACAAAAGGAGTAAAAAAAATAAATATACAGTAAATAACTGTAAATGTCATAGAAGTGGCATAGCAGATGGAGGGGATAAGGGTTTTTTCAGGCAAATGACACATTTTCTAAAACATAAGCAAGCCAAAATAGTCAAACCATCTCATATAATTTAATAAAAGGTTAGGATATAGAACTATGCCTTTTAAATAGGGTTTCTAGACCATTTTAAACATTTTTCATGACTGGGGTCAGGGGACATGTTTGTTATGTTTTGATAATGACCCTTTCCCTATTGCAAGGACCAAACTCCACCTCTATATCTCCCCCATTACAAAGGTAATACCAGTGTGTTGACTGAGTTTTGGTACCTCTTTTTGCAATCATCTGGGGGCAGCCCAAATTCAGATCAATGGCATCACAGTAATCCTGGGCGAGCAGAGCTGCCTGGATAAACACCTCAGGATCATTGGCACAGAACTGCATGGAGATGCCAAATTAAAAATTAGTCTGACCCTCACTAGAGGAGTGTGGATGTTTAGTCCTGCCAAAGTTCAAAGCAGAAAGTGACAATCTTGTGCCAAAGGATCTGAGCAGTGCATGGACTCACCTGTGTGATGAGGGGTCGGTCTTCTTGGCTTACTTCGTTATACAGGTTCTCACGGCGGTAGTTTGCATCTCTAACGAACACTTGTGCGTGCAGCATGGGAGTGTAGCAGAGCTCTGCGCCATGTCTGCGACTCAACAGCCTCCAGGCGAGCTCGCTCTGGTCCACCATGGGCGCGACCACGTACCGTGCACACTTCAGAGTGCTTCTCCAAAACTCAAACCCACGAGGTTTCGTCATGACAGCTGCTATACAGTTAGATAATCTATAAACACAATCAAAAGCAACATATACGTAGATAATAGCCATATATTTCCTAACTCAAGCGCCGGTCATTCTCAGATGTGCTGTCTAGGTAGGCAGCTCTCTAGGTTTTGAGACATATACTGTGTCACTATGTTAGCATAGCAATCTAGTTTAACTGTGTAACTTAATAAACATTATTATAGCACATTGGTATTGATAGATTGTTCTTTTTGGTGTGTGTGTGTTCTTATACAAAACATTAGGTGAAGACTATTTTTCAAAAGAACTTAAAGAGCCTAACACCATTTTGTTATTGCTTAAAACCAAACTGTTCATATTAAGGATGTTTGTCAGAACGTATAATGATATAAAAGGCATGCATATGTTAACCAGGACATGACATGGCTTTAAAAATGACATCTGATAATAATGCTATGAGAGCAGAATACTTACATTAGGTATTGAAACAGCCTCAAACAGCAGCTCTGTTCGGCACATGAAGTGTTGTGTGTGTCTCAGTAAATTACATCCGTGTGAAAACAATTACACTGTAGATGTAGTCCCGATACACATACTGTCTGAAATAATACAATTACTCTCTTTATGGAACAGACTATTAAAAGTGCTGTAAGGAATTCTTTATGTAATGGTATAGTTCATATGCCATTGTCTGAACCTTGAACGGACCACACCGAACCTCACCGAAATTACCGGCCAGGTTGAACTGCGATGCACCTCTCTGATCTCTGCCTGCATCACCTCGGTCTATTGATGGACTACACATTGAAATGGAATACATAGACAATCAACTGCCAACAAAACCCTTCATCGGCCAATTAACAATGACAATTCCATCTATGTGAACAAAGACATTAGTCATTAATCTTACAGTTCATACAAAATCTATGTTTAAACAATGTCCCTGAACGGATACTTAGTTTGATAATTTTAAACCATGACTTGCACTATACATAATAATATTTACATTATATTCATGATGTTAGTCAGAGGGGAACTGGCCCCCACAGTGGGCCTTGTTTCTCCCAAGGTTATTTTTCTCCCATTAACCAACATCTTATGGAGTTTTGTGTTCTTTGCCACAGTCACCTTCAGCTTGCTCACTGGGGTTATAAATGCAATTATTATTTAATTATTTATTTTTAAACACAATTCAAAATCGTATTTTATCTAATTACACAATGATGACTCATCGACATTATAGACATTACAGTTTTATCTTTGTTAATGCATGATTTTCTGTAAAGCTGCTTTGAAACGATGTGTGTTGTGAAAGGCACAATACAAATAAAATTGACTTGACTTATACAGAAAATGACCATTCTCTGTGAAAGATATAACTGAAATTAGTGTCCTGAGATATCTTACCAGTCTCAGTGACAGAACTAGACTGTGTAAACAGCAAACTAAAATGTTGATCAGCCTATCAGAAGACTTTGATGTGCTTTCTGCCTGTCAATCATTTTGCGATTTTTCATTGTGTAGTAGTTAAAGCGGAACATTCAGGTTTAATGTCATATATCAGATTCATAACAATTGTCAGTTGAGGGCGCAGTTGAGTTATTTTGATGTTGTGTTTGATAACCATTGGAATATGTATACACCGATCAGCCACATTAAAACCACTTGCCTAATATTGGGTAGGCCTATAGGTCCCCCTCATGACGCCAACCCGCATATCAGAAGACCACTCTGAGATGGTGTTCTTCTCATCACAATTGTACAGAGTGGTCATTTGAGTTACCGTAGGCTTTCTGTCAGCTCAAACCAGTCTGGCCATTCTCTGTTGACCTTTCTCATAAACAAGGCATTTCTGTCCGCAGAATTCTTTTGTAAGGGGGTCGAATTTGTATACACATTTTCGTTTTGCATTTGACTAATGGAAAGGAAATCAGAAGAGCATGTTGGGAGATTAAGGTATAATTATATTTTTGTTTCAATGATTATTTTCTAATCAATCAGTAATTTGCAGATGTCATGCAGTGAAATAACCATTCTCCTCACTGCCCAGTAGGTGGCGATATGCTTTTTGGAGCTTCAAATTTTTGGTCACCATTCACTTGCATTTTATGGACCTACAGATCTGAAATATTCTTTTAAAAATCTTAGTTTGTATTCTGCAGAAGAAAGTCTTACACATATGTGATGGCATGAGGGTGAGTAAATGATGAGAGAATTTTCCTTATTGGGTGAACTATCTCTTTAAGGTATAATCATATTTTTGTTTCTTTGAATATTTTCTAATCAATCACAGTCATTTACAGATGTCACGCAGTGAAATAATCAATTTTCACATGCACCAAAATTGACCATTACATTGATGCACCGTTTTATATTTTGTTAAGCATTCAGTTGTACACAATTGTGGTTTTGTTTGAGGAATCTGTATCTGAAATTTCTGATTAACGAGATATAAGAATATGTAAGGTTCTTTGATGTTACACAAATGATAAAAATATATTTTTGAAACAATTATTTAAAATACGTTTGAATACATTACAAATAATATATAATAGATGGCTCTTAGAGACTTTGACACGGCAAGGAAAACAAATAAACAAAGTAAGTGCTTCTCCGGTGCTTCACTGTACCAAGTGTTTAAGATCAAAAGCTGAACAAATAAGTCTTTTACTATTTGAATTCAACTGAATGCAAACAACTTTCAGCTATAATACAACATAGATTGAGAAGCACTTTGACATGTGTTGCCTGCATGGGTGTGCACTGGTTGTGTAATCAATGTTATCTATCTCTACACTTCTCTTTATTAGTAATAGAATCAACAGACGTTCCTCTTGTTTCAGGAAATGTGTGTTTACAGAGTACACCTGTTAAATAAACTCCAGTTAAGTCATAGTAGCTATAGAAGAACATTCTCATAACTCTCTTGTATGCCCTTGTTTATATCTAAAAATAAAAAAGTCTTGTTTATCACAGCTCTAACGCAGTGTTTTGGAGAGAGACCTGGTCTTTAATAAATCTGGTACCACTATTAGAGTGGGCGTTCACAAACTTGGCGCATTGCTCTCAACGTGACTGAGCACATGCAAAGGAAAGCTGAGTAATTCAGTCATGTGACTCCCACCCATGAGGCCACAAGTATTGGCTGAGCTCTGACCAATCATGGTAGACTGAATACAATATCAGCTTTTGTGGGTGTTACCATAGAAAGATGTTTCGTGTTTCAGACAGGGTAGCCTACTTTAAATCCTGAGAAAAGCTGTTTTGTCAAAAGAAAGCTTATACTTGATATTTTGTCATTTTGAAAAAGTATTGTTCTCTCACCAAACACATTTGGGCAACTAACAGCATCTTAGCATCAGTAAAAACACCTTATAAGAAAATATGTGTCATTATTTCCATGTTACTATAAAACTTGACATTTCTGTGTCTCCATGAGCATTTGTTAGGAATGATTTTTAATACTTCATATCGATATGTAATTCTTTACATGGCTTCAGGTGCTAATTTCAAAATAACACACCAAGTAAAGCTGTCAATACAGTTTGTAAGCCTGTAATACTTTTGTAATATGAAATGTCATTGCAAGTGTTTCAGACTATGGCCTTTCCACATCTTAATAATGATACAAACTGTGCAGTTGTTGTAGATAGATTAATTTACTTGTATCTTTTATTGTAAATTGCTTTGATAAAAGAGGATCTATCAAATGAATGGAAATGTAATGATAACTACATATTTAAGTGTTGTAACTGAAATGTTGTTATTAATTTATCTTTGTTATTACTTATTTGATTAAAGACTAAATGATGACATACTGTATTTTGAGCTGTTAAATATAAGAATCCATTAAAGATTCAGTTTACAACTAGTAGCAGAACTCCTAGAACATATATGCATTTCCAGTCTACTTTTTTATGATAGAAGATTAGTGAGCCTTTTTAAAATTATATAATTATTTTTGAGATAGGGATGTTAATTATGTGTTTAACAGTAACCCGTTTCGACTTTGGTTTTGGTATCACAAACTGGTTTTGCAAGTTTACTTCCTGATGCATAATGAACACACCCACTGAACACTTGTGGACAAAGTTAGCACTTTTCAGTATTTAACTCAGGCAAGAAGCTTTACATAAGCTTTTCTAATCTAATACAAATATATAGGAAAACGCTTTACTGACGTATAAAAACATACTTAAAGTAATATTCCAAGTTTAATTCAAGTTAAATTCAATCGACAGCATTTGAGGCATAATGTTGATTACCACAAAAAATAATTTCGACTCGTTCGTCCCTTTCTTTAAAAAAAGCAAAAATTTAAGTTACTGTGAGACACTTATAATGGAAGGTAATGGGGACAATTTTTGGAGTGTTTAAAGACAGGAATGTGACTATTATAATCTTATAAAAGTACTTACATTAATTTTTCTGTTAAAACGAATTTATTATTTGAGCTTTAAAGTTTTTTAAATCATAATTTTTACAGTCAATTTAGGGTTTGCCTATACAATGTTGAGCGAGTTTGCCACACTAAAATCATGTTAACACACATATTGTTTATGTCTTATGACTATACTTGTAAAACAGTGAGTATAAATGTTAATGTATTGGCCCCATTCACTTCCATTGCAACTGTAACCGATTTTTGCTTCTTTTTTTTTTTTTTTTAAGAAAAGGAGGGACAAGTCTAAATACATTTTTGTTGGAATATTATGCCACAAATGCTGTCGATAAATCTTAACTTGTATTGAATATTAAACGGGAGCTATTAACATTTAAAAAGACTAAATTGAAATCCAAGCATAGGTTTTGTTGCGTCAACGCGTCTGCTACTGGAAGTGACGTCACTGCGTCCGCTGGATTATTCAACTGATGGAGCTTCTGTTGCAGTATAGCTATCCAGAGAGTAAATGGTAGATTCGGGGTCAGCAGAGATAGGAGGGAGTCGCTCTCAAAATCCGACTTCATCCTTTTTTAAACAAACGATTTTTAGGGTAAAACTTACTGGAGCATAAAGTTTACACTTCACTCTTTTTATCGAGCCTAGTATTTTTATAGTCACCTATTCGGAATGTTTGAAAACGACTGGTGAAAATTGGATCGCTACTGTGAAGGGAATTAGCAAGCTAGCAAGCTGTTTAAGGGGATTCTAACTGGGAGAGACAGAAGAATAGACGGATAACAAAGGACACATTTTCGTTGGGTTCTTGGCTTTTACCGAACATATATAATTTTAATAAGTCCTGTTCAAGCTAGCCTTATTGCTAGCTTTGTTATTTAGTCGTTTATCATGGAATTGAGAGTAGGAAACCGATACAGACTGGGAAGGAAGATTGGCTCTGGATCCTTTGGTGACATTTATTTGGGTAAGTAGTCGTTCGTTTTTATTTTCGTCTATTGATAGTGTCAGTACTAACTGTCCGAAAGTGAAAGATGCTACACATCATATTTTGTTTTGAAACGTCAAACAGATTCCTCACGTCCCTCAGTCGTAACAACCAGTCAGCTGCTATTGAAGCGCCCCCCATAAACACCACAGTTTTGATATTTGTTACAAGTTATTAGACCAATTTTTAGTGAGAAAATAATATAAAGAGTATTACTTAATAATAACAAATATAAAAACACAACCAGCCTGGTTTCATTTGCTACAATTACAGTTTTTGCTTGTTATATATTATAGATTAATATTGTAATCCGGTAAACTGCTGTTATAAGCATCTGTGTTTCAAAATAACATCGAAGAGATTTGCCACTAGCTCAGTTTCTGACATATTACATCTCTATAGTAGTTCCCTATCAGTAACTGCACAGTTCTGTGTTTTGGTGTCTGTCTTGTCAGCTGCATTTTAATGTATTCGGATGCTTGTCATAATCAGTTAAAATGTTGTGTTGGAGGATTCAATAATCTCATATTTGAAATCTGTAGGCTGCCTTTTAGATGAGCATTTTGAAGTGATGTCCAAATAGATCCTGTCAAAGACGGTCTGAAGAGGAGTTGAGCCTGCATTATGTTAAAATTGGTGATATGTCATTTTGCCCCTTGTATTTACATTCTGTGTCCTTGTTATAATTGACAGGACACATTCTGTGGAGAATAGCCTATCAATATCTAGCGTAACAAACTTATCTTACAGGAAGGTTTCCATGAAATGCATAATATCTGACCTTTGACTGATGGTCAGGCACTGAATGAACTTGTCTTGGGCAAACTCAAAATGTGAAGTTCTACCTTGTCAAAACACTTTATATTGAGTTTGTATTGCATGCTGATGCTTGTGTGACCAGATCTTTGCAAGCACTTGCCGATGTTATACTGCAGAGCTGTTCCTACATGTTGGCTGTAGTTTAGTGCAAAGCAAGCAAAGGGTTTTAATTCTAAGGACCTTTTCAAGAGGACCGTTAGGCTTTATCTTAACTTGCTGGCAATTTCCCTTTGCATGCAAGTTTCAACTTAGCATCCACAGGGTCTTGTGAAAGGTGCAGATGATGTAATTTTTGTTTCAACATTGCTTTTGGGGGCCTTAGGGGCAGCTGCCTAAAATGCAACTCTCTAATATGTCAGCGTGATGAAGATTTTATACGTTGCCAGTATGTCCTAGGTATAGGACCAATCTTTGTGATATTTGGTAATATTTTGAATTGTTTATAGGTTGACTCATGATACTCAGTTTAACAACTCAGTTTGATATATAGAATGCATAAGGCACAATGGTACTTGGTGGTTTTATGAGCTTTGTGCTCTTGCACAACTCTTCACCATGTCTTTTTTTCATTTTGCAGTTGGAGTAGTAGTGCTGTGATCTCATTGCTGGCCTGTTCTGTTTATGATACATTCTCAGCAATACTCTGGTGGAGAATGCTCCACGCCTCCTCTCTGTACATCATTCCAGCAACAGTTTAAAAACAACCATTAGTTCCAAAGCAAATATCCTAAATCAGAATTGATTAACTGCCCTGTGTGTTCTTGCAAAGTTACCCAACACATTTGCAGAAGTCTGTTGATGTTTCCAAACAAGTGGAAAAAAGTTGATCAGCTGGTTTCTGTGTGGCTGTTTACATAAAACACTTTTGTTTCTGTTTGCTGCAGAAGTGCACAATCTCAGAGGCTGTCACGCCTCAACTCTGCACACTAGTGTTGGGTTACAGATCTTATCCGTGTTGTTTGGGATTAATTGTCATAAATATAACCCCAGTGTGTGAATTACAATGTGCCTAAATGTTGTTATGCAACAGTGGTGATTCAGCTGGTGTACTGAAAACAGCCGTGTCCATGTACTCTGTAAGGGGCTTATGTAAAGGCTCCCAATATCCCCACACCTGGGGAGGCAGAGCCTGATGAGCTCCAGCAGGGGCTAAAGGGGGCCAGGCTGACCTGATCAACAACACATGCTCTCTCTCCACCAAGCCTCTTAAATGTACAGTGCTGGCCTGCCTATGTGCACCAGATTGGGGTAAATTGTACTCTAGCTATCATGAAAACACAGGCTATCTGGTTGTGTGCGTATCTTATAGCTTGTTAATATGTTGAACCTTTTCATAGAGTTAGACCAAGATCATATTTGATTGCCTTTTGCCTGCATGGTCTGAGGTGAAGCCAGATCAGCACAGTGACCCAATCAATGAGACTACAATAACCACTTTATCACCATCAGGCTTAGCAATTTTTGAGCTTGGTGAGGAATGCTTCCAGTAGCATTTCCACTTGAGCACGGTTTGGTTCGGCATGAATATAAATGTAGTAATATTCTTTGTAAAACACATCCTCAAATGCTGTATCACAGATCTAATCGTTTTTCCCGTGTTTCCAAAGTTTTAGTGGGATATATCGAAGGGCTAGTGCCCTTTTAAGTAGGCAATAGGCGTTATTTATGTCATAGCCACGAACCATGAAAGTTGCTTTCAAAGATATAAGTCCACTCTGCAGCCAGGTTGGTAACGCTTCCAGGCAGCTTTTTTCTGTGGATACCAGCAACGTAAAAGTGCAGCTCCTATCTACATGAATGGGGATAGACAAAAATCTCCAAAATGTTTGGTCAAGATTACAATCAAATAACATTGTTCAAATCAGCAGTAAAATATAGCTACAATAGTATCATAAATTGTGCGTCTAACTAAAAATAGTTTTTTTTTTTCAGATTGGTCCAGCTAATGCACATGCACGTTCTCTAATTAAATGACAAGTGATGTCTGTGTCTTAAAGGTAATTGGCGCTCTTAACTGTAAGGTGGGACTTCCTTTTCTACATCCACCATATAGGCCTAGAGCTGTTCAGCAGTGATTTCAATCTGTAGGCAAACCTGGACGGCTAATTCACCATGGATTCGCTCAGGAATTTCCTATGGTGTTTTATAATGGTGGTTTTAAAAATCATGAGTAAAATAATGTCTGTGGTAAACATTACTTGACAATATGTTTTGTTCTTCAACATAAATTATACACTTTCATATGGCAAACATGAATTTTGAAGCTGCCGTGTATTTAAAAAAGTAAAATAATGTAATTCATTATGGCTTAAAAAATTTTAGGCATGAAAATGTGTAATTTATGTTGTAGAATAAAATGTCCACGTATCATCAAGTAATGTTTACCACAGACCTTTTTTTACTCATAAGTTGAAAAACCCCATTATAAAAACCCATAGGAAAATTCAGAGGGAACCATGGCAAATTATCTTCTGGGTTTGTGGACTACAACCTGAATAGCTCTATTGGGAGTTCAAATTTTTCCCATTTATTTTTCTGGTCCATCTCTGGCTAAACGTTCTCTAGCTCAGTAGTCAGGACAAGGGCCATCTACAATGACCCATCTATACGATAGTGTCTTTAATACACTAATATTGTTAATAGTGTTTAAATGTGTGACCTTGTAATTGTGTTGCAGGTAACTGAGTCATCAATTTTGTCCCAATGTTCAGTGGAATAACACCCTTATAATGATGAATAATATTATAATAATAATAAAAGAGATACATAAACAAATAGACTTTTATATATTTATATATATATATATATATATATATATATATATATATATATATACTGTGTGTGTATATATATATATATATATAAGTCTTTTTTTTATTTTATTATTTATTACAGTGGTGTCAAATCTATAAATTCCATTTGTTTGACTTTGTGTAACTAAACAGGATCTACAGGACCCACACTGTTTCCACATACTATTCTCTTTTACTAGTGATGCATATTTAGTAGTGGTGTAAATCGGCAGTTTCATCACTATACCATCTTGTATCGATTCTCTTAGCCAGCGATCCAATGTTTGCCGGTACCTCAAAGTCTGCCAAGTTGCGATTTCGATTCAGTGGTCTGCGATAGATATTATGTGCCTGTTTTACTCACATTTATTATCTCACTAATGAAACCAAAATATAATTCGAATATTTTATTGAGCTCTGTGAAAATTGTAAGTCCAGTATCCAGATTGGGACATCCACAACAATATAAGGTACTTAAGTTTTTGAAAAAAAAAAAAATTATAGTAAGGATGTTTATATGTACAGTGGTGTGAAAAAGTGTTTGCCCCCTTCCTCATTTCCTGTTCCTTTGCATGTTTGTCACACTTAAGTGTTTCGGAACATCAAACCAATTTAAACAATAGTCAAGGACAACACAAGTAAACACAAAATGCAATTTGTAAATGAAGGTGTTTATTATTAAAGGTGAAAAAAAATCCAAACCATCATGGCCCTGTGTGAAAAAGTGATTGCCCCCCTTGTTAAAACATACTATAACTGTGGTTGTCCACACCTGAGTTCAATTTCTCTAGCCACACCCAGGCCTGATTATTGCCACACCTGTTCACAATCAAGGCATCACTTAAATAGGAGCTGCTTGACACAGTAAGGTCCACCAGAAGATCCTTAAAAGCTACACATCATGCCGAGACACAAAGAAATTCAGGAACAATTGAGAAAGAAAGTAATTGAGATCTATCAGTCTGGAAAGGGTTATAAAGCCATTTCCAAAGCTTTGGGAATCCAGCGAACCACAGTGAGAGCCATTATCCACAAATGGCGAAGACATGGAACAGTGGTGAACCTTCCCAGGAGTGGCCGGCCGCCCAAAATTACCCCAAGAGCGCAGCGACGACTCATCCAAGAGGTCACAAAAGACCCCACAACAACGTCCAAAGAACTGCAGGCCTCACTTGCCTCAGTTAAGGTCAGCGTTCATGCCTCCACCATCAGGAAAAGACTGGGCAAAAATGGCCTGCATGGCAGAGTTCCAAGGAGAAAACCACTGCTGAGCAAAAAGAACATCAAAGCTCGTCTCAATTTCTCCACAACACATCTTGATGATCCCCAAGACTTTTGGGACAACATTCTGTGGACCGATGAGACAAAAGTGGAACTCTTTGGAAGGTGTGTGTCCAAGTATATCTGGCGTAGAAGGAACACTTTCATAAAAAGAACATTATACCAACAGTAAAATATGGTGGTGGTAGTGTGATGGTCTGGGGCTGTTTTGCTGCTTCAGGACCTGGAAGACTTGCCGTGATAAAAGGAACTATGAATTCTGCTGTCTACCAAGAGATCCTGAAGGAGAATGTCCGACCATCTGTTCGTGTACTCAAGCTGAAACGAACTTGGGTTCTGCAGCAGGACAATGATCCTAAACACACCAGCAAGTCCACCACCGAATGGCTGAAGAAAAACAAAATGAAGACTTTGGAGTGGCCTAGCCAAAGTCCTGACCTGAATCCTATTGAGATGTTGTGGTATGACCTTAAAAAGGCCGTTCATGCTCGAAAACCCTCTAATGTAACTGAATTAGGACAATTCTGCAAAGATGAGTGGGCCAAAATTCCTCCAGGACGCTGTAAAAGCCTCATTGCACGTTATCGCAAACGCTTGGTTGCAGTTGTTGCTGCTAAGCGTGGCCCAACCAGTTATTAGGTTTAGGGGGCAATCACTTTTTCACACAGGGCCATGATGGTTTGGATTTTTTTTCACCTTTAATAATAAACACCTTCATTTACAAATTGCATTTTGTGTTTACTTGTGTTGTCCTTGACTATTGTTTAAATTGGTTTGATGTTCCGAAACACTTAAGTGTGACAAACATGCAAAGGAACAGGAAATGAGGAAGGGGGCAAACACTTTTTCACACCACTGTAGATGTGAATAGTCTTGTAATTGGTGTTGGATGGGTGCTTTTTTTCCCGTTCAGAATTTTGTGGCTGTTTAGACTTTTGAATTGGTTGAAGAGCTCCGTAGCACTTTAAAAAAGAAAATTCTCATGTAGAATTCAAATAATTGTATGCGCCACGATATCAAGAGAAGCCTGATTTAATTGCACAATCATAAGCGCTTTTCTGTTACTGGAGCTTGTATCCCTGTTTACGTTCACACACCGAGCAGAATGCAACTTCATGCTTCAGTCACTCCTCACACATCCGTGCCCCACATGAGAAGCATATTTGCACTTATAAAATTAGATTCATATCATAAGGTTGCTGCATCGCATGACGGAATTGCGTACGGACGTGGCTGCCATTAGTGTCAAAATAAAGGTGCATCTAAAAAAAAATCCTCTGTTTACGCGTTGTATCGATGAAATTGCATTGTTGGATATTTCATTGGATTTGATGGATCGTTACACCCCTGATATTTAGCAAATCTCTCACTTATTGAATTTTGAAACTAAACGCAAGTATCCATCTGTATTCACACTGCACAAACCAACAAACTTGCAGTCATGCAAAAAATGTTTTACAGTAAATGCACATGATTGAGATGAGTGCAACCAGTTTGTTCTCCAGACAGGCACAGGCCTAACCCTCATTCCCTCTGGAGAGATCCGGCTCTGGAGTGAGCGATGGGGGTTGAGAAGCAAGGCAGCTGCCTGCATTTGGGGGGTTTATCTGAGTTTGATTGATCTCCAAGATTGCATCATGGATGGCTTCCCCAGGAATAGGGATGTAACAGTTTATGGTATACCTCGGTTGTAAAACAGATGGTTTTTATACAGATAACATCTCATTCACGGTATTACATTAATATAGAGTCAGATTTTTTTTCTGATCTTTTCTTAAATCAAATCAGTTCAATTAAGTCATAATCGGCTACATTTACACAGCATCATATAAACTTAATGAGATAAAATAAATCTCTAAATTGTGACTTCCTCACTTGGTCTTTTTTTGTTTAAGTTTAGCTATAACTAAATATGAAAGCAATGCACCTTAATACTGTGATACCACAACTAGTGGTCGGCAGGTATGGGATTTTTTTTAATGGCCGATGCAGATATCCAGAGAGCACAGTGGCCCACAGGCCATATATCACACAATTTAATATAGTAAATAACATTTAAAAAAATGCTAAAAAAACCCCCCTCTTATTTAGCACTATATTTACTCAATTTCACACAAAACTTTAACCTTGTACAAAATAAATAATTATATTGTATTTTAAATGGTAGATAGCCGTTTCTTTTGATTTGTTTAGTCATCAAATTTGAGTAATATATTTGCACCTAAAGAAATTCTTGATATTAGGAAGAAAATAACAGTACACACAGTAGTCCAACAACCATGGATGGCATGTCCACATTAGCAGTTGCATTTTCTCAAAGACAGAATCAAACCCATTGTACATATAGTGCATAGAGAATAAGACATTTACTTATGGCACACATGAAGCACTTACTTTGAAGTTGGACTCACGTGCTTGTGAGGATCCAGCGTGAGCGGCAATCTCCTGACAGTTTAAATGGCCTGGATCGCCTGCTTGGATTGTCACGGAGTGATCATCATGATTTGTGGATCAGAGGAACTTTTGATCCTGATCCTAAAGTTTTTGATTCTGGCTGATAGAATGCGCGCTTCAAAGGAACATATTAGATGAGCGCTCGATGGGAAGAAAATACTGGATTTTTGTGAGGTTTGTGAATTACATCTGTTTAAACGAGGTGTCTGCAAATTTGCAAATGGTATGCAATAAAATTTTATTGATATTTGTCTTATCATTAGAAAAGTAAGTTAAAAGAGACTGGGAACTGTTGAGGAGAGGCTAATTGAATACATGGTTTAGAGGTAAATAAATGAGCGCTCCACATGATGCTGGATCTGCTCAAGTTTTGTGAGGTTTATTGCATATGTTTAAACGAGATATTAGCATATTTGCAGACATATATGATATTAGTTTTATTGATATTTGCCTTTTTATCATTAGACAAGACATTTAAAATAAGAGCGCATAAACATTCTGACCTGTGGACAGATTTACTAGCACAGTCTTTGGTCCGTTTTGAAATGTTGCGAACCGAACCTAGTAGAAAATGTAAAAAACGTGTTGAACATTGTAAAAATGTTAGCCCCCGTTTTGGAACAATCAAACAAGTAACAGATCTAAAAATGCCCTTAAGCTCAAGAGACCTAACTGGCTGTGTGTTGTGTGATGGATATGCAGTTACTAGATGGACATCATAAGCATTATAATCATTCCTTTGCTATTGAATTGCATGCTCATATGCGGCTTAGTTAAGGGTTGGCTCTTGTGGATGTAATGAAAGGATATGTCTCAACATGCCCTGTGTGTTGTCAGTATAGGGGAGAAAGAACAGTCTCTCTGTTAAATGTGCCCAGGCAAAACAAATTCCATTGAACATATCTTGAGTATCTACACTGTAATCTATAGGTTTTCACCAGGAGTTGTGGTGCAACACGTTCATAGAGGCATGAATGGGTAAATATCAACAGAAGACATCTTATGATCAATGTAAAGCGTACACCTTAGACTTGATCATGTCGAATAAAGCGAGCATATTTAAGTAATTGTAGATTCGGTAATTACATTTATATAGAAGAAAATGTCTAAATGGATCCTTGTTTGTTTGCATGGGCCACTGGCTGTCTGAGAACATAGACTTTGTTTGTTGAGAAGTCTGATCAGGTGTCTGGGCTTTGCTCATTATGCTAATATGCCTTCAGTGGATCTGATGCGTAGCTGTCTCTGTTTCCCATTGAATGCACTCGTAATGCAAGGCTTAAAAAGTCAGGGCAATCAAGCCATGCAGCCTGCCCTCACTGGTGTGTGACAGGAAAATCTTGCCATCCCCAACAATGGACTATGTCCAATTTAGATGCAATGGGACTGGTGTGAGCTGCCATTCACACTCACAAACAGCAGTAAATCCAGGCAAGAGCCTTTTAAATAATCCCAATCTCAGGCCACAAAGTGATTTGCTCAAACTTGGACTTTTGAGGGTGTTGTTTCTTGTACAATAGTAAAAATAGAAATGCACTGATTTATTGGCCAAACATTGTTATAAGCTGATAAAATCAACTATCCACACATCTGCCAAAAAACACCTGATGATCAGGGCCAATTATTTCCTGTAAAACACCTACAACCCATGCCGTGTGATTTAAAAAAAAAATTATCTATTTTGTGGAATTGCTTAACATTTGGTGACTGTGACTTCAGAGTTGCAATTAAATGCTTTGCACTGCTAGAATTTCCCAAGGTGGAACTACCGTTAAAATGTTTAACACAACCAAAGTCCCTTTCAAGGCAAGTCATTTACCATCTTGGTAAAGCTCCCGGGCAGCTATTTTCTGTGGATACAAGCTGCATAAGAGTGCAGCTCCTATCTACTTGAATTGGGAAAGACTGAAATCTGCTAAAAGGCTGGTCAAGTTTTACGAACAAAGAAAATATTTCAAATCAGCATAGTAAAATCTGACAACAATGGTATCATAAATTTTGCTGCTTTAGCTCTGATCACACAGCAAAAAAAACAAAAAAAACAACCTAAAGGCTATTTAAATCTCTGACATAACTAATTTGATTATTCATAAAGCAATATTAGTTTTTAAACTAAAGTGGAGGGGCTGAAATGAATAGTTGATGTCATCGACAACGTTGACAATAAAAAATTGTCTATTAAAATGTTCATTGTCGAATAGGGTTTGATTCATTTAACTCAACATGAGATCACATTAAACTCTAATGATTAAACAAACTCTAACGCGTGAGAGCAGCACTGCAGCATGTGCCTGACTGAGATGAGGAAGAATTACACAGCTCACAGTCCCCAGATGCCATCTAAACTTTACAAACAGCTTCAGGTGATTTAGATTGCAAAGTGTGATGGAATTCTAATGCAAAAATACAAAATAAGTAAATACAGAAACGCTTTCGTTGTGGAATATACGTGTCGAGCATCTTTAAAGGAAACACCATGGTTTTACATCTTTAATGCAGTTATATTTAATGCATTATAGCTTTATTAAAGTTCAAATAATACAGAAGCAGATCATGTAAATAAATACAAACTCCAAAACTGGCATTTCTCTGTGCGAGCATCCTCTTCTAGGAGTCTAGGGAGCGTCTGAAGCTGCACCCGGCTGATGCACACGCTGCCGTGCGGATGCTCATCCCTTGAGTACGTGCTTAATGCAGCTAGAATAAAGTGATGCTTGCGACTTATTGAGTCATAATATATGTCACTGAGCATTTCTTATCGTGATGACAATTGGAGAGTTTGTTTTTTGTGAGTTATAGATGGATTGAAGTGAATAGAAAGGTGAGAGATGAAGTCTTCGCCCCATTATACACTTGAGTTGTTTTTGTTTTAGCTTGTTTTCCAATATAAATATCTAAAACTCCTTTAAAACACTGTTAATTATCTTTAGCAGCTACACTGCAGAAGAGTATTTTTTTTTGTCTGAGAATGTTGAATATAATATTAAAAATACAAATCTTTTAAAATATCAAAAAATCTTTTAAAATATGCATTCACCTGAGAAGCAGCATATGAGATATTTAGACTTGCTTTTAGAGAATAAATCTTGAATATAAATATATTTTGTCTTTATTGCACTCGCAGAAGTATAACCAACTAAATAATACACTTGTATACAAAATATACTTTATTTAAGATACATTCTCTTAAAGCAAGTCTAAATATCTTATGTTGCTTCTCAAGTAAATTTATCTTGTTTTAAGGATTTTTAGACTATTTTAAATGGAAAACAAGACAAAAACACTTGATTTTTTGCAGTTCATTTATTCAATGAATTAAGTATTTTTTCCCTTTAATTCAGTGAATGTCTTTTAGAGGTATTTTTAAAAGATGATTTTGTCCTCTGTATTAAACGTGCTTACAAACAATAAAAAGTCAGGCACAAGCTGAATAATCAGTTAAGAGCTGATGATTAATCGTTGCAATAATAGCCGAATTGTCGAATAATTGTTGTAATATTTGTTAGATTAATCGATTATCAAAATAGCCATTAGTTGCAGCCCTATTGTATACCACTCTTTCATGTGGCAGTGCCCACAGTATGGTTTCAGGAACTGTGGGAAAACAGCTGTGATTGAAAAGGGACATGGTCACCACAGAGACTTTTATTCTACATAGTAGTTGCCCTTATGTTTACCATAGTTCTTCCATTGTTTTAACAGAAGCATTTGTAATTAGGCCTGTCACGATAACTACTTTTGTTGGACGACATATTGTCCCAGAAATAATTGCAATTAAATTAGAGTAGTGAACTTAATTCTTAAGAGTATTCAGACGGGAAGTCGGGAAGGCCCCCTTCATCTCCAACTTCAGTTTTTGTGCTCTGCTCTGAAAACAGTGCAGAAAGACAGTAAATCATTACTCACCCTCAAGCCTGTATAAATTTCTCTCTTCTGAGAAACACAAAATTAGATTTTTGGCAGAATGTTAGTCACAGTCACTATTCACTGTCACTGCATCATTTTTTTTTCTCCATTAAATAAGTGAATCAAGACTGAAACTAACATTCTCCCAAACATCTCCTTTTGAGTTCCACAGAAGATAGAATGTTAGACCGGTTTGGGACAACATAAAGGCGCATAATGATGACAGAAATTTGGGTAACACTTTACAATAATGTTCATGAACATTAGCTATCATGAAGTAACAATGAACAATGTTTTACAGCATCTTCGTTAATGTTAGTTACTGAAAAAAATACAATTGTTCATTGTTAGTTCATAGTGCATGAACTAATGTTAACATATACAACTTTTTATTTTAATGTATGAAAATGTATTAATATACTGAATGTTGGAATTAACATGAGCCAAGATTAATAAATAATATAAAAGTGGTTATTGTTAGTTTGGGTAAACAATCTCTGAGAGCACAAGTCAGTTCTCACCAGTTGCATTAAAAACAGCTGTTTAATACCGACAGAATGCATTGAAAATGTCAAAAGATAAAGTCCTGAGAGAACCTTGCTGCTAAATCAGTTATGTTGTATATTCAAAACAGATATGTAGATTAAAGATAGATAATGCTTTCAATGTGTATGATTTATTAATGTTGTAGTATTCGTATTTTTATAATGTATATTGTTATATACTTATTAAAATTGACTTTCACATGGCAGAGAAAGCTACCTGAGCCCCGCCTCCAAAAGAAAAAAAAAAGAGCAGACAGAAGCACGACTGGCTAAAATGTTGGTGACATTCTTATGTAAAAAAAAAACATGCATGTAAACACAATGTGCAATATCGAGGTCCATATATTGTACAATAACTCGATAACCTAATTATTGTGACAGGCTTATTTGTAATGCCATAATCACAGAAGACCATGGATGGTTCAGTGGTTAGGTAGTTAGTCTTTCTTAAAAAATAAACTGTGTATTTGTTATGAAAACAAAATCTGTCACCGTAGCTCACGTATCGAGGAAAGCCTGGATGATGTGCAGACCTGCATGCACCAGAGATATAGTAAGTTCGAGCGCATCTATGATGGTCGCACGACACGAAAAAGTGAAGCTCTGTGATTACTTTCTGGATGCACTGTAAATTTGCTATGAAGGAAAAACCCTGTCTTTCTTGCTTTTTTTCCATGAACCATGGGAGGTTGGGGCTTGTATTGGGCTTTGTAGGGTACGTCCTGTGAAGCTGGTGCTACTTGCACCTCATAGCCGTTTTTCAAATTGGAAATAAATCGTTGTAATTCAGGAGAAGATGGAACTTTGTAGTGGCCGGAAGTAGATACACAGTACATGTATGGAAGCGTTTTAATACCTCGAGAACTGGTAAAACTGTACATATACCGGTTTTATATATGCAATTTGGAACAAAAGGGGATAGAGGTTCCTTTTTTATTCCAATAAACTTCAGTTTATTTGGGTCGTGGGAGTTCCGATGTTCTCCGCTCCCTGATGTCATAGGATTATAAACTTTTTCCTCCATATCATGCAGCCCTAGTTACTTAATATAAACAAACAAATATTGTTATAGCAGTGACCAGGATGAGTTGGGTTAGTGTTGTCGCCATGTCGAGATGACGCTGTTTTCTTCAATGCAAAAGCAAAACCTCTTTGTTTGGACTCCTAAAATCAGACGAATTGAAGTATCAATGTTTAAAATTTTTTTACTACTATTCCTCAGCAGTACAACCACAAACAATGCAGATTTTTCAAGTTGGTTACTCCTGAAAGATGGTGCAGTTCCCACTTTGTTGGGACAATCTAGCACTTCAGGATCACAACCTTTAAGCATGCTTGATTATTTGTGGATTTATCTGCTGCAGAGAGTTCAAAGTTGGAGTTTGTGTTGTGGGTACGGTATACACCAAGTGCACAGATGTAGGCCTCTGCTAACCTGCTAGCTAATGTTATTGTTTTGAAATAGTTCTGCTAGTTTGATAAAGGATTTTAAAAGAGATTTTAAAAGACACTAGATGAAAATGATGTGCCTGGGTTTTTGTCTTTGGACAAAAAATACACAGAACGAAGCAAAAGAAAACTTAAACTTGCATAATCTCTATCAACTTAAGTGTACAAATATTTATTCTACAAGTTCTCAAATTTAAATCGACATGGTCATTTTCTTTCAGGGCACGCACACTCGTGAGCACAACGCACTGTAAAAGACGAGGCTGAATCCAGCATTTTAATTGCCAGCTTCTTATTCAGTTTAAGGATTGCGCCACTCAGGTTCTTCGCCACTGCACAACTCGATCTCTGTCGAGTAAAATCTGACTATTTACTTGCCAGTGGGAAATAAAATGCATATTTTAGTCTCAGATCGAAATATGGTTGCATATGTGAGTGATTTACTTGCCATGTAGAGGGATGCTATATCGTAATATATATCATTATCATTATATAAAGTTACTCATATCATGATATAAGATTTTGGTCATATTGCCCACCCCATCTGTATGCATCGCTTGTCAATGAGCACTTTTACATGAACGATTTTACGCTGATTATGCTTAAGCTCACAACGTGTAAGGTCATGTTAAATGTCTTAAAATATGTACTTTATCAGGTAAAGTAATAAACAGTTTAAGCAAAAAACTATGGGTGCACACAGATTTTTGCCCATCACCCTGTTTTTGTTTTCCATGTAAACACCTTTACCGGCTTATCTATTGTGTACAAGTGTTGTCAGATATCAAGTCAAAATGGTTTGCTTGCGTTGTCAGACTTGTTAAAAAAAGATTTTTGGTTGCTGTTAGCAGATTGGTTTACATGTAAACGCTCTGTGATTACAACTGTCAGTCATTTGTTTTTGTATAGCTATGTTGTTAACACGAAGCATCACAGGTTTAAATATTTTAATGATTAAATATTAATTGGCTGCCAAAGGTTTGGAATAATGTACCGATTTTGCTGTTTTGGATGAAAATTGGCACTTTAATTCACCAAAGTGGCATTCAACTGATCACAAAGTATAGTCAGGACATTACTGATGTAAAAAAAAAAAAAAAAAAAACGCTCCACTATTTGAAAGTTTTTTTTTTACATTTTTTTTTTTAATCAAATCTAGACAGGCCCCATTTCCAGCAACCATCAATCCAACACCTTATCCTTGAGTAATCATGCTTAAATTGCTAATTTGGTACTAGAAAATCACATTCCATTATATATCAAACACAGCTGAAAGTTATTTGGTTCGTTAAATTAAGCTTAACATCTTTTTGTTTGTTTGTTTTTTTAGCACTCTGGACTTCTAAAAGTAAAGTCTTGTTAAAACATTTTTCACACTCTCTCTGCTTTAATTTATCCATGTCCAACAGTGTATCAGCCCTCTACATTGCAAGGAAATCATTTGCATATGCAGCCAGATTTCACACTATGCAACTAAAGTCTTATTAGCCAATGGCTAGTAAATATTTTGGTTTCACTTGCAATTAATTAAGTTGTGTCGTAACAGAGAAGAACTTTAGGCACCGAGATTCTGTCACTGCATGCTAAAGAAATTTAACTTGTTTGGCTACAGTGGGTCCTGAGTTGTTGTGATAATGCTGTCACCATAACATTAGTTGAGCTGTGATATGCCATAGTTACATTTAGTGTGCTTCCACACTAGCACTTTTTGTGAGCACCTGGGGGCAAATTATGTCAAAGTTTGGTTAGTTTGGATAGTGAACGCTGTTTTCTGAACCCAGGTGCGTGCTCACAAACTGCACCCAGGTCCGCTTGAAAAGGTGGTCTGGGGTACGGTTCATGTGAACTTCAGTACGGTTCGCTGCTGATATGATCACAATCATACCAAATCGCAGAAGTGAACTGCTTGTGATGACGTTAATTTGCGTCTTTGCAGACTTGCGATCGCAATTATTATGGGAATGCATTTCTCATCCCTGCTTGTGTCCAAATTCATCGACTTCAGAGAGCAGTTCACATTCTTCACATCTCTAGCAATGCATCCGCAAGTTCTCGGCAGACAAATGCTAATATTCATCACATCATTGCACATTCAGTGCATCTGCGGGAGACAAACATAAGTGTTGTTCAGTGCATGGCAAGTTTTTGTAGTAAATCCAAAGAGACAAACTTTAATACATAACACAGTGACATCGTCTCGAGTTGTTACCTAGATAATGTGGTAAATAGTTGCCGCTTTTACTCATGTTGATGACGTAATTGGACCATGGTTCTGACCCAAAAAATATGATGTGAACATGAGAGACCAGCGGGGAGGGGTGAGGAAACTAACTCTGGTTCAGTCCAAGCAATCGAACCAATTGTTAAAGCACACTAACATTGCATTTAATTTTTTTTTCTATGGACTGTTTTCACAACATTCTCCATTTTACATCATGGCAACAGACCAGTGTAACGCACCTGTTGGATGACTGTTGAAAGGTTAAAAGTGTTGCAAAACTTGAGAGTCTGTAGATCTGAATTTGAGAACTTGTACAATAAATATTTGAACACTTAATTCAATACATATAATGTGAGTAAATGAAATGTTTGACTCCATATTCCATATAATGTGTGTCCAAATATGAGATCCACATGCTCTATTTAAATTTTTTAGTGTGTCACTTAATATCCTTTTGTTATTTACAGTCAGTTGTTGATCAAAAAGTGAAAAACATTAATAATGACTCTAAAATTAATAAAGGTGCAATCATACATTATGACACTTTAACTTAACAAACACTGTATATTAATATTTAATAGGCTCCTACCGTCTATGCAGAAGTTTGGTAAAAAAAAAACTGTGCAAAGCCCTGCCCCATAAACCAATTTTTTTTTTTTTGCATCGTATTCTTGATATAGTAACTCTTAAATGTTAAATGTGGAATTCTATTTTCATTAATGGGTTCCAACCTTGTGAATGTTTTGTTAAAATGTGTATGAAATTTCAAACGGTGACAACATCTTGTATCATTATTATAATTACGATTTCATGACATAATATAAATTGATAGAATGTAAGATTTCAACATTTAAAAAAAGCTAAAATGTGATTTAAGAATGATGAAAAGCTAAATGAAATAAAATCTACACACATACTATAGCACGTGAAGTCAAATGTATGAATACTTATATATATATATATATATATATATATATATAATGTGTATGTGAAGATGCAACTTCCTGATGGTCTTAATTTTTTTTTTCAGTTGCATTACGCTTGTCTGGCAATAGACATGAATGGTTTTATTTCACTCTTTGATTAGACCATCATAGTTTCTTTCATGTAATAATTCGTATTTTTAGATGGATTTTCATAGTCTGGAGTCTGTTCCAAAACCTAGTGAGCTGCCACCGGAGGCAGCACTTTAAGACATCATAGGTGCACTTCTGATGCGACGTATCTTAATCGTACTGCCTCCTAAGATTAGTCGTATTGGCCAATGTGGGTCCTGTTCAGTTAGTATGCTGCCATGGAAGACTGCTGTCTATACTAGGCAGGAGACAGTGAAGCAGCTCACTAAGTTTTGGAACAGACCCTGGGTCTGAAACAAAGCTAATATAAATAAAAGTAATTTGAAAGTACCAAAAATAAATGATGGTCTGGTTAAAAGGTCAGCATTAATGTGACCTTTAGAACAAGAAGGAATGTAAAAAAAAAAAAAATCTTAATAGTAAAATCAACCCCTGGCACATGAAAATGCCCGAAGTTGAAGAAACCGATTTTTTTTATTTTTTTTATTTTATTTATTTTTTTTTTTTTTTATATTATTGGCTGTGTTTAAATGAATTCCCTTTAAAACATTGCCATTATTGCCTTACACATTCGAAAGATGACTTTGCTCATTGCTTCTCATTCCACAACTTTTTTGAGTGTCATGCCACAAGCATTGTGTAGTTAATACAGCGGACCAAGTTCAAATTTGTCAAACTTTTAAAACCGCATCTCAGAATTCCTGCATTCTGTTCCATTTTGCTCCGTCTAGCTGCGTATTTATGTAAACGAGCTCTAAATTATCTGTTTTCTAGGACAAAGTGTTTAGACCAGGTTTCACCATTCCCATATAGTCGAACTGGCATGCTGCCCCAAGCCGGAAGAGTGGCATTGGGTTTAGCTAATACGTCAGCTGCAAGACTGAGTGTGATGGGGGAGATTCATGATTGCTTTTTACCAACCTTTTCATCCTGCCTTTTATGTCACATCCCTCACATGCGCTTATCTTGGGCTTTGGAAATGCCACGGTGTTACTGTTGTGCTCCTTATCGGTTTAACTGGGTGTCTGTTACAGCAGTAGAAATTGAATGTTTTTAGCAGCATCTATTCAGGATGTTTGGATGAGGCAGATGGTGGTTCAGATAGGAGGTGGTATAGCAGTATGCGTAGATAATTGTGCCCACTCACACTAGAAAGCTGTGCTTGTGAGTCAACAATTAGATGTGCAGAAATATTTAATCATGGTGGGCATGCATATTTTTATTTATTATTATATATATATATATATATATATATATATATATATATATATATATAATGCTCCAATGACTCATAATGCACTGAAAGCTAAAGCTTATTTAGACACTGCAAAGCCTCTCTAGTTCAGTGGATTTATTGTTCTCTTCAGTATGCGTGAGCGGTACATCACATAGGTACATGTATAGATATTTTTATGTTTAGATTAGAAAACACAACCTCATGTTGTTCCAAACCTTTATGATTTTCTTTACTCCGTGAACTGCAAAAGATGTTAGGCAGAATGTTAGACTCTGTCACTATTCACTTTAGGAGTGCCTTATTTTCTATACAGTGAAAATAGTCTCTGTATACATAAGTAAATCATGCAGGTTTCAATAAATAGTGTAGAATAAATAGTGACAATTTTAGTTTGTGCATTTAGTTTTTCCATTAAATCTTCCTGCAGACATGTGAGATTCCGGTTCATATAGATATATTTTGGTTATAATGTCCCTTTTGCTTACCTAAAAAAAATCTCTCTGCTGATGCTGTTAATTATTCAAGGGAACTTCTAACTAGATTGTAAAGCGATTTAAGGGGCAAGGAGGAGGCGAGAACCGGCTTGGCAATATAAATAATAGTTTTAATAATAAACTGAACGAAAAACACACAAACATAAACACAGAGCAGCTCCATGTCATTCTCTTTCGAACCGTCGTCACCGGCTACCTTTATCCCTTGCGTGCCCCCATCAGGCTGATTGGGCATGCATTGTTCCAGCGGGCCCCTCTCTCCTCCACTTTACATAGATAAATTACAAAAATATGTTTATAAAAATATAATTTATCATTAGTTTTCCTTCATTGCATATATTATTGCATATTGTGTTACATGTTTGTTTACATTAATAATTTGCACTATTTACAAGTAGCTTATTTACATTGATTTGTAGAACATGCGCTTAAACAGTACTGTAACTTTAAGAATACCTGCAGTTCAGCGAGTGATACAGAAGTGTTTCAGCTGAGCGCACATTAATGAGAACTTCTCTACAGCATCCGTATTACAGTATGTATGATTAGAATTAAATGTTTATTTTTGATCAACTGACAGTAAAGAACATAAAAGATATTAATAGAGACATTTTTCTGTGATTAATGGATTGCATGGATCTCATCTTTGGACACGGAAAGATTCATACCAAACTTTTACTTTCAACACGCAGTGAAAGGCTAAAGCTCTTCATCACTATACTACACACTGTTTGTGAGTGAAATCTGAACATTTAACATCCAATGACTAATCACATATTTTTTTGTTGCATAGTGTGTAATTTAGCCACATATGAGATTTTTTTATTTGCACTGTAGAGAGTTGCTGCATAGAGTTAAAGATTAGTCTTGGGTTGTTCGATTTGAGATCATTAAAATTAAGATTGCAATGCATCGGAAAATCTATTTTTACCCAGCCCTATTCTCCATAGATTTACTCATATCTGTTCGATGATTTACAATGCAATTGACTGTCTCTCATCTTTCCTCTTTCTCTCCCACCTTTTCTGATATACAGGGACAGACATCTCTGTGGGGGAAGAAGTAGCCATCAAGCTAGAATGTGTGAAAACGAAGCACCCACAGCTGCACATTGAGAGCAAGATCTACAAGATGATGCAAGGAGGCGGTATGTGTGTTCCCACTCAATCAACAGTTACTCGTGTTCTCCATCAGGCTTCCCCGTTAATATAGAAATATGAGTCACAAGCACACACACACATAGACCTTCCACTCCTGCTGCATAGACAAGAGCCAGTGTTTACTTGCTCTTCAAAAAAAAAGCTCTTCAAAGTAAATTCTATAGAAACATTTAGTGTGAAGATTAAATTTACCCTGTAAGTCTGAGGTATAATAGTGTTCAAGAAATTTATAAAGATAAAACAGATTTTGGTCAGATTTATCCATTTGTCCTTCCACCCTATCACACAAAAGACATTCTGTGATGCAGCTAATTTATGCTTATCAAACTAATTTATTTTGAGTAATTTGTTTGAGCCAAAATCTATGTCTGGAGGGAAGGCATAGATCACGGTTCACCATTTTCTAGACAGTGTGTCACAAAGGAAGCTGTTAATGTGGAGTGTTCCAAAATAATGTGTGGACAGTGGGTGGCCAACCAATTGTGACCAATCCTTCTCAAAACATCAGTTAGTGAATCAACACATTCTAATAATCAGAGTGGCATTATGAGATCTCAGACAAATCTCTGCATTCTGTCAGCACCAATGAATCTCCTCATTGGCTGAATATTTAGCCGTATGTGGTATAAAACGAGGGCTGTATCTATGGACCGTATCATTGGTGGTGCTTGTAATTTTAGCATCATATGGACCAGCATTCAGGAACAAAATGGTGAGATTACATGCACATGTTGATAGTGCTAAAAAAAGAAGATAGAAATCATATTCTAAAAAAAAAACATGTTTACATGAGATTTTAAATATTCAGTGTAAGATCATGCATGTAAACACACTCATTGTTGACAGTTTAGATATTTTTTTAAAATAATGATTGTGGTAAAAATGTATGTTAGTAAGGCCATCAGGTATTTGTAATTTGTGCTTCCTTATTGTCTGTATGACTCAATTCATCCAGTTGCTACACACTAATGGCTGTCATAAATGGCAGTATGAATATACATGAGGTGCCTGAAGGATGTCCCCCACCAACCCCAGCTGGGTTTGGCCTTGAATGTTTTTATTGTAGATAAATAAATGACAGTCTTGTCAGGGGCGTTTTGCAGTTCCAGCAGCAGACGTGTGGCCTCTACGGCGTTTGCCTTCAAACATGTTGAGTCCCAGCATGACTGAACATGCATGCCGCTCGTACAGCAGCAGCCTAATGTTACGATGACATCCGTGCCACAACAGACCGACATTCTGAGTGAACTTCCCTCTCTGTGCTTGTGCTCTCTGAGATCACATGAATCCCGGGCCAGATGGTGTGTGCAGAGGGAGTGGGTTTGAGGGGGGAGGGGCGGGCCCTCTGCATTCCATTTCTCAACTGAGTCTCTTATACTACTCCCAGCCTTATTTAGCTCAGCAATAACAAGCAAGCACAGTGACAAGCCACTAACTTTACAAAGAGAAAAGATGTGTTCATGCCAGTTTTAGAAATATTTTTTTTTTTTTAAGATGTGGGTGTTGATTTTAAAGCAATATTCCGGGTTTAATAAAGGTTAAGCTCAATCGACAGCATTTGTGGGCATAATGTTGATTCCCACAAAAATTCGACTCATACCTCCTTTAAAAAAAAAATACAAAAATAAAACTACTGTTTAAGCAAGCTCAAATAATACACAAGTTTTAACTGAATAATTAATGTAAATGCTTTTATAAATTATAGGCTTCACAGTTATGCCTTTTTAAACCCTCCAAAACTTGGCCTCTATTCACTTTCATTGTAAGTGCCTTACTGTGACGTCAAGTTTTGCTTTTTTTTAAAGAAATTGAAATATTTTTTTGTGGTACACAAATGCCACACTATGCCACAAATGCTTTTGATTGAGCTTAACTTGTTTTGAAACCAGAATAGTTCTTCAAGCTGCAGATTGTTTGCCTTGGCATGCAAAACGGACAATGTGTCATCCTTTTATGTCAAACAATGAATATATTAAATTTCACTTAAATTATCAGTCTGAACAAAAAGATAGAATGTTACCTATAAAAACAAATCGACATCAACTTGACTCTTATGCAATATCTAACTAAAAATTATTTGATGTTGCACATAGGGAATTCATTAAAAGGGAATTTTTCTGCCAGTAGCGTTTAAATATCAGATGGATTTTTTTTTTTTTGTCACTTTTTGTGGCTTTTTTTTGTTTGTTTTGTTTTTGGTTAATATCTGACCCCGGTGTATGTATGTGCATGTGTTACATGCATGCATCAAGGAAAGTAGTAAGCAGCCTTGAATGTTGTGATTCTATTTCTAAATATTTTGTGGTTGGAATTTGCACACTTGTAAATGTCCATACATGGAGGCAAGGGATTTTTATATTTCAATTCATATTAATATAGACCATGTCATAGACATCCTGGAGAATGGAAAGGCATGCTGGACTGCTCAGACCGCGAGATATTTTTAACCTCTTGAGCTTGCGCATGAATGTCCGACCTGGAAAATGTTTTCTGCAAAAAGCACTGTGCATTTGAGACCTGTGCTATATTGTATTTGTATTTTTTTTTTTTTTAGGCTATGTGTTGCATGAGTGAGGAGAATTCTTCAAATCATTGAACATTTTTAAAAACTCAGGCCTTCTCATCACATTGTTCTCTTCCACTTCATTAGTTTTCATTGCCAATTTGAATTTGGGGTATTCTATGTTATGAATACTTGTAGATTCACATTCTCCTTAATGTGGCATACAATGTAAATTAATTGTTTTAATTTGTAGATTGATATAAATGTAGCATTTAGTTAAAGCTGGTTACTGAAGCTATTTTGCTTAAACTGTTTAATCGAATTACATAAGGCTTCTTTGTTCTCTTGGAAGTTTGGTCTATACAAACATTATATCAGTACGAACTCAATTTAATTACATTATAGCGTTGTGACAGCTGGCTTTTCTGGCCAGCATGTAGCTGAATTGTGAGAGGGGCAAGATTAATGGTCATGAAGTGATCTAATTGGGTATCGGCTCTCCTTCCGCAACAGCCTACATCTTTCCCTCTATCACCTCAAGGTCGTCTGAGAGATGTGCTTTTATGGCCGATGCTTTAGTGCCTATTCTGGGGGTGACCAACCAGGACTACTGCTTTATCCTAGCTGAAGCTCTGCCTGGTTTTTTATCACATCACTGTTCTAACTGAAACAATTGCCCACACACTCACTTCTGAACCTAGCCAGCTGAGGAAATGAGTTTATGCTGTAGGTCACCCTCAGCCTCTGAGAGTCCTGTAAAGAGACCTACACGTATGACAGTCAAGCTTAGACATAAACTAATAAATCCTAGACAAATGCTTTGGTTGGCAGAAATTTCTTTCACAAACCACTTTACATTCTTTACCCAAACATACAAAAGTAGATCTGATGTTAGTATTCACTTTCTTTGCATCCTTTTTCAATTCAATGAAAGTGAATAGTGACTGAGGCCAATCTGTCAAATATTCCTTTTGTGTTCCATGAAAGAATGTCAAATGGGCTTGGAACAACAGAGTGAGTTTCTTCAGAATCTCTTAATTTTCATTCTGTAGATCTGTGGGAAAAATGCTTCTGTAGTAATTATAATGTATTTTTTCTTTTACAGTTGGAATTCCAACAATCAAATGGTGTGGAGCAGAGGGAGATTACAATGTGATGGTGATGGAACTGCTGGGACCCAGTCTGGAGGATCTCTTCAACTTCTGCTCTCGCAAATTCAGCCTTAAGACTGTTCTTCTGCTGGCTGACCAGATGGTAAGGCTGGAGACATGATCATCCCTGACCTTTGTCCCCTCCACCCGACCCACCTTTTGTCATAGGAGACCAAAAAAGTGATAATGACACCAAGAAGTTGTGCTCTTGTGACATGCTTCACTGTTATTCATTCAGCTGTTTTATATAGACACCTGTAACCTTTCATTTTGTGTTGAGTATTAAATTCGAAGGGGCATCATAAAAGGCCTTCTTGTTAAATGGATTTTATGCATTCAATGCTTTATTTGAATTGGTGTGTTGGTTATGCATGGAGTCTTTGCCAATTGTTTTGCTCCTCCCTTTTTCGTTCTCTTTCATTTGACCGTCTAATCCTGTTCTCTGTTCGATCATCAGATCAGCCGTATTGAGTACATCCACTCTAAGAACTTCATCCACAGAGATGTCAAGCCAGACAACTTCCTTATGGGCCTGGGGAAGAAAGGCAACCTTGTTTACATCATTGACTTTGGCCTGGCCAAGAAGTACAGAGATGCTCGCACTCACCAGCACATCCCTTACCGCGAGAACAAAAACTTGACTGGAACAGCTCGCTACGCTTCTATCAACACTCATTTGGGAATAGGTACCCTGACACACGTCGTATTGAACCAGATTTTAGAAACCGCCTGTAGAGGCCATGCCATCTGTTGCAAGGCTCCCTGTTCTTCTATTATATTTGAAAAAGGACTGTTTGGGAGTTTAAAATGTATATTTCCTATTGACACAATAAAACTGAAGATATAAATAACTATCGCAAATGTTTCTAAATGTTTGTTTTTGGCTGTTTTACAATGGCTTCAAACATGACCCATCCTTCTAAGAAGCTGTTTTTTTTACTAAATCAAGGCTTATAATTCTTTTCTTTTAAATAATCGTATCATAAACTTCACTAAGGTTGTCCACAAAAAAAAACAGACATTACTACAGTAATAACATTTTGGGGTTGAATTGCAAACTGAAATTACTATTTTGAGATATATACTGTATAAACTGTTATCATGATGTAAAAGTACTTGCACCGTGATATAAGATTTTAGTCATACCGCCCACTCCTAACATTTATAACATAAGCCAGACAAATGACTATGATACAAGATAGGACATACTGGGTGAATCTTGTCCTAAGAATAATATAGGCATCATGCTGACTTTTATTTTCTTTGGTATTTTCTCTCACAGAGCAGTCCAGACGAGATGACTTGGAGTCTCTTGGCTATGTGCTCATGTACTTCAACCTGGGCTCTCTGCCATGGCAGGGTCTGAAGGCGGCCACAAAGAGACAGAAGTATGAGCGCATCAGTGAAAAGAAAATGTCCACTCCCATTGAAGTCCTGTGCAAAGGATACCCATGTAAGCTACTGCCAAAGTTTTAATTGCTTTTACAGTGGGATCGTAAAGAGCTGTTAATAATAGGTTTACAACATGATCTCCATTTCAGCTGAATTTGCCACATATCTCAACTTTTGCCGCTCCCTTCGTTTTGATGACAAGCCTGACTACTCTTACCTGAGACAGCTCTTTAGGAACCTTTTCCACCGGCAGGGCTTTTCATACGACTACGTTTTTGACTGGAATATGCTCAAATTTGTGAGTATTTTGCATAGATGACTTTGCGTAGTCGCTATATTTGTTAATCTGTTGTTTGTTTGACTCACGACTTTCCAAACACGTATGACGATCGTTTTTCCATGGAGCATAAAAGGAGATGTTAGGGACTGACCACTTCAGTCACCATTCACTTTCATTGTATGGAATAAAGATGCATTGAAAGTGATAGTGACTGTGTTCATCAGTCCCTAACATTCTGCCTTTTGTTTTCCACACAAGAAAGTCAGTCATATGGCTGAGGGTGAGTAAATGATGACAGAATTTTCAGGTTTCATTTAATTATCCCTTTAAAGATTAACTGCTTCATTCATGGTGTGTTGTGGTGTTCAGGGTGCAAACAGAGCAGCAGAAGATCCAGAGAGAGAGTTGAGGGATCGGGAGGAAAGATTGCGGCATGGGCGGAATCCCACTGCCCGTGGCATGATGCCTTCTGGCTCAGGTAGACCCAGAGGAACACAAGAAGTAGCACCGCCCACACCCCTCACGCCAACCTCGCACACAGGTAAAGATATTCAGCACATTAGTGCTGCTCTACTGGCACTTGTTTGTTTTTTTGCTGTTTTCTTTTTTGAAATTCTGGAAAATAAGCCATCATATTTGAGGCTCAAGCGTCTGAGGACATTTTTCTGTTTGTTTGTACATAAGTATATTGTTTGGATTTGGAAAAGGTGAAGGCTTTTCTCTCTCTTCACTGCTTCACATCAAGGCAGATTTCTATTCATCAGCTACTTTTTATATCATATTGTTTTTCTGAGCTGAGAGGAAGTGGTTAAAGGTTTGCAAACTCTTTCCCTTAACAGGAAGCTTGTTAGACATCAACAATTGACTGAAATTTTCTGACGTGTGAGTGGATGTTTACACAGAAGACATTTAATCAGTGACATTATTGACGTTAGTCTCGTTGGCATTAAGAAACTGGGTGTGAAAGAATATGCCTGTAAACAGATTCATAAACCCACCATATGTCAAATCTGCCAAAGGCCTTTTAAACTTCAGTTAGCATTACTGTCTTTTAATCAAATAACACTTTAGGCCTGTTCACACCAAATCGGTGACGATTTTGTGAGACGAACTTCTGATGGAAGGTCTTTTCACAGATTCCATATAAACATGAAATGAAAAACTATTTCACCCCTGTACAGTAGGCAGCGCTGTTGATGATCTTAAAATGTATACCAGTCTGCTCTCCACACTTTGAGCTGTTAGAGATAAATATAGCCTAATGAACACTGTTAAATCATTTATTTACCTTATTCAGCATATCAGTTTCAATGTTCTTTCCATGGTATTGATGCATTTTGAAGAGTATATAATCTGTGTTTTTAATGCAAGTAAAGAGGACTGTTGCATAAATATGTCGTATTTATAATTGCACATTGTATTTATCTACGTGTATCTCCAAAACCCAACTTTTACTTTTTATAATGCCTGGATAAAATAACACAAGGTACATGATATAAATACATGTGGAATAATGTACATTAAGACTGTATTATACAGTTTATTATAAAATAGGAGGCATATATTAAAAATAATATAAAAGACGAATACTGTCTTAGTGCCTTTTCTTTAAATTATTGTAATACTTTGTTATATTATCCTTGCAAAAAAAAATAGCAGTGTGGTTCTGCAGTTAGTTTGTCTAAATCTATCCATCCATCGTCAACCGCTTATCCTGTACAGGGTCGCGGGGGGCTGGAGCCTATCCCAGCTAACATTGGGCGAAAGGCAGGGTACACCCTGGACAGGTCGCCAGTCCATCGCAGGGCCACACATATACAAACAACCACTCACACTCACATCCACACCTAGGGCAATTTTTGGGAGACATCAATTAACCTATCCTGCTTTGGATGGTGGGAGGAAGCCGGAGCACCCGGAGAGAACCCACGCAGACACGGGGAGAACATGCAAACTCCACACAGAATGGCCGGGGCAACCGGGATTTGAACCCACGACCTTCTTGCTGTGAGGCGACAGTGCTAACCGCTGCACCACCGTGCCGCCCGGTTGTCCAAATCTAATCTTTTGTAAAAAAAAATCTTTATATGGGATTTTACTACTTAGTCCAGATGAATTGCTGAACCTCGCTGCTATTTTTAATGCCATGAGAATATGACAGGCACAGTGATATAATAAATAATGCACATTAAAACAAAACACCATAAGCAGATTTTCAAAAACAGAACGGTTTATTTTTGCAGTACCAAGGGTTCATGAACTGCAGCTATTTTTATGTATATCATTTTTGTTTGTGTATCAGCTGCACGTCCAATGCCTGTGTTTGCCAGCTGATTTAGCACCACCAACATGCTAGATTGAGCAGCTGCAGCAACTGAAAAAAAATCTGTTATCTCATTGGTCTGTTAGTTTTCATTACAGTCCGAAGGAAAAACGATTGGAATGCTCTCCAATGACATTTGAATTGTCGGAGGATGGTTTGTTGGACTTTGTACGAATAGCTCCATCGAAATCCATATTTGTCATACAGAAGCTCATTCGGAACGAACATTCGTACCGGAAAAAACTGGTTTGATGTGAACAGGCCTTTACAGTGATGTGAAAGTCCTGATTATTTATTTTTTTGTGTATTTTTCATACTAAATTGTTTTAGTTCTTCAAATGAGATATAACATAAAACAAATGCAAAATGAGTAAACAAAATACAGTTTTCAAAAATATATTTTTAATTGAAGCAAAAAGTTATCAAACACCTTTTATCACTCTGTGATTAAAAAAAAAACTTACTGCCCCTTTAGTGGCAACAACCACAACCAAATGCTCCCGATAACTGGAGATCAGTCTTTCATTATGTATGCAGTTTCATAAATACTTTTCTCACACAGGCCTGGTTGGTATTGGATTACTTTTTTGCTTCAATAAATAACATTCTCATTTAGAAAATGTATTTTGTGTTTACTCAGATGAATTTTGAATTTTTTAAACGATTTAGTATGAGATATACACAAAAACAAACCCAGAAGAAATCAGGATGGGGGCAAATACTTTTTCACAACACTGTATTCTCTGTGGAGCCCTGAGTTCAATGTAATGCAGTTTTTCTAGTTTGGTGTAATTACGTTGATGTGCAGAAGGTCCACGTTAGTATACAGAAGCATATTTTTTTTTTTTGTTTTTTTTTTTAGGAATGGAGCGAGATAGGAAGGTCAGCATGAGATTGCACCGCGGAGCCCCCGTCAACATTTCCTCCTCTGATCTAACTGGCCGACAGGACACCTCACGCATGTCCACGTCACAGGTACCAACTTTTCCTAAGATGAAACTAGCATTTGTGCCCAAGGTTGACTGTGTTTGGCAGTGGTGTCAGTGTCTGGCCTTGGCCCTACTGCTCTTAAATGGCCCTTTGTCTTTATATCATGTCCATTTCGACCACAAAAGCTTCATAAACAGACTCGCTGTTCTCAATTACTATCCAGAAGTGCGACAAGGACTTCAAAAAAAATGATAGGGAGCGATTTGCCATGTAATTGTGATCATATGGAGGTTGTGTCTGCTGTGGGCTGGCCTGTTATGAAGCCTGTAAATGTAGCTTACCAAAGCACACTTCGAGGCGTTTTTAAGGCTATGCTGTGTTGGGATGGGCACGAGTTCTCGAATATTCAGAATTCGAAAATCAACTATACAACAACCTGTCAAAGAGGGTCCTTATTTTAAATTCTGATAAATTACTTTGTTGACAAACATGGTAGTGCTAAAAATCACAAAGATGTCTCATATCGACCAAACTGATATACAATGCTGCAATGCTGACGTTTGTTCTACAGGTTGACGAGAATCAAGAGTGTAATTTACAGATTTTTGAACACCTGTCTCTGCAAAGGTTTGCCAAACAAGTTTTATTATCATGTTAAATAGGAACTTTAACTCATTAAAGGGTATTGTGGATTAAAAGTGAATGTTTATCATTGACTTCCCGGGGGCCGACATGTTTGCGTGACATCACAACCTGCATCTCTGCAAAACTGAAGTTGAAGTTTCCAATTTGGAGTCCAACCTAAAGTGCTGTTTCATTGCACTTTTCCCAGTATGAAGTTGAAAATTCAGAGTTGAATGGAAAACAGCATAATAATCACAGCAATAAACTCCCAACACAGCGCACTGCACACGATTGTCTGTAGCAAAGAAAGCGCTTAACACTCTGGAGAAGCATGCACACACAACAGGCGAATTCTTCATTTAAAACAGCAGCTGAATGGAAAAGAAAGCATGGTGATCAAAACTCTTCAGCTTAACACGGCGTAGAATATACACAATGATTATTGCGTGTCCGTTCAAGCTAACCGCGGTTTGCAAATGCACAGTTCAGCTAACCGTGAAACAGTGGTGCGTGCTTATTTAGGTTATAAATTAGGTTACTATAACCTGAAGGAAGAGCAGAGGGACTCGCTTTCTGAGCTTTCTTTTATTGTGTTGGCACAAATTTTCACATAATGACAAAATATAATGCATTATATTCTGATTAATGCCATCTTTTGTGCTTTTTTTATAGCAGATTACATTATAGCAGCCTATATTAATGAATAGTAGATACACTGGAACAGCGAGATGCAATGCAGCAGCCAAAGACTTTGTCCATCCCTAATGCTGTGTAGCCATTCTTCTACATTGATTGAAAAAATGCAGAAGACTTAAGTGAATGGCTAGATTGTTATTCGAAAGATACAAGAAGTGTCTTTATTTGTGCTTTTTAAAGTGTTTATAGTTTATATTTAATGAGTTTTCATTAGGGTTTTCAAGGATTTTGCAGGGCACATTGTGTTACTGCTGCCATGTATTTAGAATATTTTATGCATAGTTTAAAACGTGTACATTCCTGAAATGCTGTCCACAGTCATAATTCTGTTTACAGAATCTCTGATGATTTGAATATTTGCCATCTTACTGTAACAATAACACCTTTTATTCAGATTCACATTTTGAGGTGATGACAACATTGTTGATTTCTTTGCAAATATATTTGTTTCCCCCTCCGCCAACCTTCCCACCCACCTCAGAATAGCATTCCTTTTGATCAGCACGGCAAGTAGATGCTCGCCATGTTCTGATGTGAAATACAGCATTGGGTGAGTGACAGTTTGGTACAATGTTTTTCTTTTTCTTTTCTGGACTACCTTCACGTCCCTGCACTCAGTAATAGACTCCCTGTCCCACATCACTGCTGTATGGCTGTTACGCAGCACATCACTCACGTAAGGCTCAACCACAAGGAATGAAGAAAGACTACATTATTTCTGGCTCTAATTCAGACAAAATGCTCTGTCATGGTGTTATTCAAATACTGACACTACCATAGCTGTCATACTTGCATATTCGATTCTGGTTTCATCCTGGTTAACAATGTATGACCTCACGCCACACTTAAATGACTCTGATGGTATTTTTAATCCCTAAAAAAAAAACAGTCATAACACCAGATGATGTGATTCGTTTCTCACAGATGAACAGTTCTGTTATCCTCTGAGCCATTTTAACAGAATCTGAAGTGTTGGGGTGTAGCTTTTTTTTTTTTAAACAAAAAGTGCTAAAGCATCTGTCTCAAATGGTCCAGAAATGTTTCCCTGCAGGATAAAACAGTGTTGACAGCATAATTTCAACCATAATGGGCCAGAGGATGCATTTGGAACATTATATTTCTTTTTAATCATTATATTATAAATCGTATATCTTATGTCATTTTAATGTCCCTTGGTGCTGACCAAATGTCTTAAGTGTGTAAGCTTGCATAACTTAATATCTCAGTGCTTAAATTTAATATTAATTCACTGATCAGTGTGATCAACAAAATTACAGAAAGCACTGTATGGTTTGTCTGCCATGAAAATAACTAATGCATTGAAAAAAATATTGGCATATGCACACTAAACCATCTGCCACCAAATACTCCAGAGCAACTACTAGCAGCCTTTTTGCTCCATACACACAATTGACAACACCATGTACTCATAGATTAATGTTGAGAAACTAATAATTAAAGGGATAGTTCACCCAAAAAGGAACATTTTTGTTATGATTAACAACTGTGTTGTTCAAAATGTATATGACATACCCTTTATCTATGGAACACAAAATTAGATGTAAGGCATGTTAGCTTCAGTCCCAATCTAGATTCATTGTGTCGTTTTTGCCATACAATGAAAGTGAATAGTGACTAATTCTGTCATTCTGCCTAACATCTCTTTTTGTGTTCCACTGAAGAAAGTCATACAGGTTTTGCACAGCATGAGTGCGTAAATGACAGAACTTTCATTTTGGATAAACTATCCCTTTAAACAATAGTTTATCAGGCTTATCGTAGTGTTTAGAGAGCTGACACAAAATCAGTATTGGAAGCTGAAAAGAGCTCTACATACAGATGTGTTGCTGCCATGCAGTAGAGCGCTGTGTATTGTGTGCTGTGCAGTGCCCTCTTCCTGTGAGTATGTGTTTGTACACTCTATAATCTGATAGTGTCACACTATTAACCCCTGGTATTTGGTTTGGCCCGCTGGCTCTCTGGCATGCAGTGTGATCACCTGCACTTGCTCCTGCACCCACTTATCAAGGCAGCTTTACACTTACCCAAAATTAAAAATTCTGTCATTTACTCACCGTCATGTTATTCCAAACCCATATGATTTCCTTCTGTGGAACACGAAAGGAGATGTTAGACAGAATGATAGCCTTAACTCACCATATACATTTATTGTTTTTATGGTGACTGAGATTTAACATGCTGCATAATATCTCCTTTTGTATTCCTTTGAAGTAAGTCATACAGGAAAACATGAGAGTGAGTAAATTAATGATAGAATTTACATTTTAGGTGAATTATTCTTTTTAACGGCCTTTAACTTTTAGTTTTTTAAAGTGTAAACTGCTGCGTAAGAAATCAGTTTACAGAAAACTGCTGCCTTTATTATTGTTTTTGCCCTGAATGCAATTTGATGCTTTGTTAAATCTCATTTATGCTCATCTGTCTCCACTGGTATGTAGTGTAATCTTTCAAGCAGTGCTGCTGTAAACTGTCTCAGATTTACTGAATGGCTCACCTCTGCAGTTCTTTTGTTCTCTCTGTAACATCAGAGATGGATTTACCCCTGTCCTTTTGAGAGGAGCTGTAATGTGATTGGCTGAATTCACTGCCCCGTAATCCTCATGGGCCCCCTGCACTGCCTCAGCTTTGACAAGGGAACATGAAAAATTGATCTCCACCTTGTAATTAATCACCTCCAGATTTTATTGTGCGTCTGAAGGTACAAGACACAATTAGATGTTGCCCCCCCCCCCCCCCACTCTTGAAATAGTCAGCCGTTTGTGTTCCAGTGTGGAAACAAAAATTCCCCATGTTATAAACCATGTGCCTCTGGATGTTTCCTTCCCTCTCCTACCACATACTTCCCTGTTGTGGTAGGCAATGGGGGGAGCTCTAAAGACTGCCCCAGGACCATTTGTAATTTTTAGAATAATAGAATAAAATCTTAACAATTCTCTCAAAGAAAATAAAACTTGCTATGGCACTATCAAACTGAGATTACTTGTTTGGAATTGGGACAATTGACAATTTACTGAACAATGGCTATGTTGACACAACAGCAGAATGGAGTGCAGCTGTATGGTTAGGGAAGTAAAAATATCATTATTTTTCTCCATAGGCAAATTGATTTTTAACGATAGCTAGCAAAGCTTTAAAGACAGACCTACTGCAAATTATGAGGTTGTTAATCAATGGTAAATGCTTCTGTTGAAGCCATCATTCTGCATTATTTCAAGTTAATTTTTAAGAGATCATTTTTAATAGTGGAATTTCTCTTGAAGATCTGCACAACTGAAGGGAAATGATCCACCAATAATCACAGTAAACAAAGCACGCCAAAAGAGCTCTGCAGCGACCACACACTTCCATGACGTGTGAACTTTAAAAAATGTATCGTTTTGTTTTTAAATTTGAATATGCCATTTGCAATTTTTCATGGGATTGTAGTTCATTCCCTCACTACAGACGTTGAGTACACAGTCTTGTACCATTTGTCTTTTTTGTCTTATTTTCAAATACTTATCTGCTTCAAATCAAAGTCAGTAATGTTGTAATTCACTTTTTGGTTCATGGGTTTAGAATTTTTTAATGAAATTGCTATTTAAAAAATGAATGGAAATAATACTTCTGTAACCATAAAGTGGTCTGGCACTGTTGCCCTATCAGTGGTCAGCCCTATTTGCAGTGCAAAATATTGTTATGTTAATACAGTTTGATTATAAGTGTGAGTTACAACTGCGTTCTATAAGTGACTACCTTAAATTTACTGGAGTCACAACTGATTTTTTTGTATTTATTTTTTTATCCCCTTTTCTCCCAATTTGGAATGCCCAATTCCCACTACTTAGAAGGTCCTTATGGTGATGCGGTTACTCATCTCAATCCAGGTGGTGGAGGACAAGTCTCAGTTGCCTCCACTTCTGAGACAGTCAAATCGCACATTTTATCATGTGGCTCGCTGTGCGTGACACTGCAGAGACTCACAGCATGGGAGGCTCATTCTACTCTCCGCGATCCACACACATCTTACCACGCACCCCATTCAGAGCAAGAACCCCTAATCGTGGCCACGAGCAGTTTACCCCATGTGACTCCACCCTCACAATCAACCGGGCCAATTTGGTTGCTTTGGAGACCTGGCTGGGGTCACACAGCACGTCCTGGATTTGGTCTCGCGACTCCAGGGGTGGTAGTAAGTGTCAATACTTGCTGAGCTACCCAGACCTCGAGTCATAACTGATTTTGATTTTGAGTTTGTTTGTGAGCACTTTACGAACAGGACCGCAGTCGACCACTAGTTTTCTATCAATCACATGCATGTGACATCAAATCTAAGATGGGTGTATGTTTCATGTTGTTATTTTTTGTTTGTTTTTTTGCACACTATGACTAATGTTAGTGTTATTTTTTTAACGTCTTATTTGTAAAATAACCTGAATAAGGGGTATTGTGTGGTTGTAGAGCGAATGTTTGGGTGGAGATGGGAATACAAGGACAAAAATGGAGCCAGAGAGTTTGAGCACTCATCTGAGAGGATGACAGCAGTGGGAGTGTCCCGAAATGCCGAATGGTTTCAAAAAACTTATAGATGCAATACAGTCTTGATGTTTTGTATTGTTCTGTCACTATGGTTACCAGCATTACTTGTGAGTTATAGAAAGGTATAAACTTTGAAACTTGTCCATACAGATACTATTCAGTCTGCTCCAGTCTGTTGTATGTGCAGGACAATTTGAGTCACGCCTGTTGTGATTCCCAAACATTGACTGTGTGAACGTAGCCATTCCAAAATTGCAATGTAGAAGTCTGTGTAAGTTGCTACTAGGAAGCTGTGAACAGTGACAATCTCAGTTTGGTTTGTCAAGTATTGTTTCCATCTAAAACTAACTGGTTTGTCTGGCTCTCTTCCTCCATTCCAGGCTCTTTCTCGTGTCACCCCAAGTGGCCTGCAGTCTGCTGTACCTCGATGAGACCCTACGCACGCCTCAAGAGCAGACCAACCTACAGCCCTGATCTGCACTAGTACTTGTCCAGCAGCCTCTATCCATGTGAAATCAACCTCAGCAAATCAAATCTAAAAAGAAACTTTATTTCCTCCTTCCTCTTGATGCAATTAAATACTCTTGAGAGTTACACAAACTCAAGAAATGGACAGTTTTTTGTTTTGGCACATCACACTCCAACATGTTCATACCTACACATGCACAAAACTTAAGACACCTAGGCACATAAATGGTGCTTGTTAACATTGCTTTCTGCCAGAAGATCACTGGCGGAGGGACGGGGGTCGTGATTCTTTGGCCATCGTTGCCTTTGACTCAATACACCACCTGCCGTCCAGGGGCCTTTTCACAAACGGAGCATTTTGGTTGAAGCCACGTACAACTGCTCTGATACTCCGGCTCACCTTCTCCTGTTGCAAAAAAATCACTTTGAAACAGCTTGAAATGCAGCTGTCCTGATAGCCATTGACATTTTGCTTACCATTAACCTTTTTAATTGGCCTTTTGTTTGTGTACAACAGATTAAATTGATTTCACACTGGCTTCAGTCCTTTGCAGGTGAATCTTTTTCTCTTATTTTATTTTTTTGTTTTAACAGCATTAAAAAGCTTACTGAAAATGACATGCAGAATTAAATGGATTTGAAAGCCTGTCAGTTCATGTGTCAGGATGAAGGCTATGTCCTTTTTATGTATTTTTATAGTTTATCATGTGAAAGGCCAGGCTAAGAAACGTACAGCAAAACAAAGGTTTGTAAATGGCACCAAAATACCACCACCTTACCATTACACATATTAAAATGAGATTTTTAGTTATTTTTTATTTTTTTGCACCAAACAACCTGGCCCACTTTATCAACTTCCTCATTGATTTTATTGCATTCCCTTAAGCTTTTCATTTGTTTCTTGAAAGCTGTGAAATGCCTGTATTGTAGAGATGTTGATGTTATTAATGTTGCTCTGTTTCTTTTAACCCCCCTCCCCCCAAACTAAGGTTAGTACTTTTAAAACAAAGGGGTGCATACATGGCTGGATTAAGACTGTTGGACAGTGTCCACATCTTTCTAAACCTTGGGTATGAACATAAAAAAATCTTGTTCTAACCTGAGACTTCAACATACTGTATATTGGGAGAGACTGGCACGTTGTTTGTTTAAATGTGTATTTGGGTTCAGAAATGGATGTCCTGAGCCCAGCTTGTCTCAATTCAAATGACACCCCAGCCATCATTGAAGCCATTTTCTTTTTCTTTTTGACTGACACTCTTAGAAATTGAGATGCAAGTTTTTATTTTTCAATCTTTATTTACAGAGTATTACTTACTACTTTCCCCTTGTTTCAGAAGTGTGATTCCTTGACTTACTGGTGCTGTAAGTCACAGAGGAAGTGGATGGCAACCTGTCTTTCCATATCATTCTGCATTGTAGAGTGTAGGCTTTTTCTGTAGTCATGTGGGGGGTGGGGGGCTAGTGAAATTCTGTTGTCATGTATATAGGATGTTTCTAGTGATGGCAAAGTACAATTTTTCATAGCCACTGTCTGTGTGTGTGTATGTATTGTGAGTATGGGAAAAGGCTAGTTATTAGAGAGGTGAGAGGGACTTTGTACCGTTCTAGATTTGCTCAGTTAGTATACTTTTATCTTCACTGGTGGTCTCACAGAAACACTTGCTCCAGTACTGTTGTTTGTTTTAATGTAGGCACAAGAACACTCTTGTCTGGGATTGACCATCATTTTCTGGTTCATTCTACACATGACTGCTTGGCCAGTCCTTCTGCATCACACAAGCATCACACTGTGCTGTATCGGGTGAAATTATGGAAATCTTCCTTCCCTGGGAGATTTTATTTCTCATTTGTATTGCCACTGTATTTGTGTATTTTAAAATGTGTAAATAAATTAATAAGTACTTGTAAGTCTTGTTTGTTTCTCTTATTTCTGTGGTTTTATTTTTCTGTACACCTTGGTACTTTGGTACCCTAAACATCTTTTGATGTTGAGTTGAGATAGATGGGGCTAATCAAACACTTCAGCAAGTGTAGGTGAGTCCACAAATTGTTTTCCTGTATTTTCTTTACCTTTTATTATATACAGTTTTATCGCACCAAGCCACAGAAGGAAAGGATACATGTAAACCGCACCATCTGGGACAATTATGTGTCAACATTTATTTGTTTTTTTTGTTTTCCATACACGGAGATAAAGTCATCATATTATATTATCTGAAAATTTAAACCAATTGTACATTTGAAAGTGAACGGTAAATGACCCCACCATGTATATAAAAAAAAATGCACATTGCAAAGTCAAAGCAGAGTATTTTTAAGTCTGTTTCCGTTTTTGTTTTTTTTGTTTTTTTTCCTAGAAAGAATAAATAGCTGTTATATCTGAATTTGGTATGTCCTCTGTTGTCTATATTTACTAGTTAATCTCAAATAGGCACAGTGGAAAGGCATTGTGGCTGATTCTGGGGGCTACAGAGTCCATGCTTATATTTGCTGCACTGATGAAATCTTTGTCTTTGAGGTGGTGAGTAGTTAAAAGATGTTGGTCATTAAAGTAATCCAAATGGTACAAGCGGAGCTCTCTCTGCTAGTATAAAATTAGAACCACTTGTGCTGTCAAACCTCATTCCCTTCACAGTAAATCAATGGGATAACCCCTGCATGCTTTTCTGTGATCATTGTTTTCTAATGAAAAGCAGCAATTTAGCCAAATTTGAAAATTTGGGTTCTTGTCAAAAGAAAAAGAAAAAGAAAAAAACTACATGCAAATTGCGGAAGTGCTCTTCATATAAATGCAGAGATGCCTACTCTCTCTGTTACTATGCTGACAAAATCTGAGCATAGCTGTAAAAAGTTAAGAGCATTCCTTGTTCATTATAAATTAAGCTCATTTAACAACATTTGTGGCATAATTAATTACCACAAAAAGTTATTTTGACTAATCTCTCCTTTATTTAAGTAAATTAAAATAAAAAAATATGTGGTTACACTAAGGCACTTACAATGAAAGTGAATGAGGCCAGTCCATAAATGCTAAAATACACATAGTTTCAAAGGTATAGCAGCAGGATGTAAACATTGTACAACATGATTTAAAATCTGCTATTAAATTTATGTGTAAAGTTATATGCAATACAAATTTGTTGTCATGACAACAAAACTCCTGGTATTGGATATAACTGCACAAGTTAGAAAGTGATTTTATCACACTAAAATCATGTTAACATGTTATGTTGTTTACATCTTGTGGCTATACTTTTGAAACTGCATTTTAGTGTTTATTGACTGGCCCCATTCACTTCCAATTGTAAGTGTCTTACTGTAACTGCTTTTATAAATGAGAGGTGAGATGAACGTTTTCTTATGGAAATTAACAGTATGTCAGAAGTGAATGAATGTAACAGTATTGATCTTTGCTTAATAAAAATGACATTTTCAGACATCTACTAAAGCCAATGGAACACACTACTCACAAAAAAGAAAAAGCATTTTACATATTGCATGAGGTCCCAATATGTAATAGTTCATAAATAGCCAAGTCTTTGAAATGCATGTACTTTTACAGAAGTACTTACATTGAAGGTGCATTATGTGAGAAAAGTGGAAACTCTTCTGATATCAGTAAATAGCAATAGTATATCAACTACACAATAGCACACATGAATATTGCTATTCTCTTCAATCCTCTTATTTATGCCTTGCCAACCTCCTCTAAATGAGAAAACTCTTCATCTTTGGCCTTCACTGGTCAGTTTCTGGACTACAGGGGATGTTTTTATTCTGCTCATCTTTATCTTTAAGTAATGTTTCCACCTCGTTCCCACCGTTACACTCTCAGGTCTCAGATTACCCGCGTCCTTCTGTTTTTCTGAGTTTCCATTGGCCTTTTGTAGCTCCTCTACAGGTGCTGTACTGGATACGTTCTTCACCTCAACTGTCTCTCCAGCCTCCACTGCAGTCTCTGGTGCCTCTGGCATCTTTTTAATGAACAAGAAGTTACAAATGGCCAGCCCTAGTGCAGATATCACAACCTCACTCCCAGCCATCAGGATGACAAACCTGTACTACTTAGTGGAGTCCAAGAGACGCCCTAGATATGATAGAAAAAAATGTGGAGAAAAAAGACTTCAATTGTTTTAAAGGATTCTTAATAGATTATTGTAAGTCTAGTTTACAGAGACATTGGGAAAACTCTGCTTGTATAAACTAGATTTTTACTATTTCTGTAGAAAACGTGCTTTTTTTTTTTTTTTGGATGTACTTAGCATAGATATCCATTCATAGATATGGCTCTGATCCCTCCTTCAAAGCAAGTCTATGAAATTTTTTCCCCCTTTTAATGTCTGCCCAGTCAAAATCGTAAATCTCATCGCTTAAAAGTAATAGCACACCATACTTATGGATAGTGGTTTGTTTAAATCCCTATCCCAAAGTATGAGCAATAATAGAAGTGATTATTACAGTAGTAATAAACCACTAATTATAAATAAAATACTTACCAGCAGAGTGAGGCCCAACCAAAACAGCAATGGCATTGAGCAGGAGAACTAAACCAATGGCGCTTGAGAACTTTTCTGTGCCGACAACTGTCATGAGAACCTCAAACTGCAAGGCTCCCACAATGCCATAAGAGATGCCAAAAAAGATGCAGAACACCACCAGAGAAGCATAGTCATTAGACACTGACCCCACCAGACCATTGAATAATAGAGAAACTAAAGAGTTAGGTCCAACGTAGATGAACCCACCTTAGTCCTGCAATGATGCCACACTGGGGTGTAAAGTAACAAATTACAAATACTCACATTTCTATAATTAACTACTTTTCCCAAGAATTGTACTTTAAGTAGTTTAAAAATGTTATACTTTTATTTTTACTTGAGTGTATTTTAAGTGCTGTATTTTCCCACCGTCTGTGTTCACTACTTCCCTGTCCTGATTTTATATTTATCCATCAATGTGATTGGCTCGTGACTCCCATCAAATCACACACTTGAACAGCAGCTGTAGATCTGGCGCCAACTGTGGAGGATGCCTCAAGCACAGTTCAACACCTGAAAGGGCTTTTCGCAGGGAAAAAGTTGCTTGCCTGTGTCATGCTCAAGCCAGATATCAGCATTAATCGTGCATCTAATTTGAAGAAACGTATCGAGTTAAATTTCATAATTCTGCTTACTACATTCTGTGTGTCTATAACGTAGCCTGTAATTTATCTATTTATACCTGAGATCATTGGGCTGCTGTGAGAGATAAATACAATTATATCAATAGGGCTGGGCAATAAAATTATCTAGATGTTTATCGGAAAAAAGAGAAATGTCCTCAATCAAACTTTTGAGCAGTTTTCTATATTTAGCCTATGTTTTCAATCTAGAACAGGGGTGTTCATTACATCAATCACGATAGCAATAGCACCACTGGTTGGTTGATCTATATGAAATATAAAAGATTGACTTTTTATTTCCTGATGTCTTTAACTGCGTGCTGTTTGATTGACAGGTGGCTAATGTTTGAGCACTAATGCGCCTAAATGGTCAAATACATATTATAATTTCACAAATGCCCGTCTTGATGAGGAATTAATGTAAACGCAGTCGGTTTGGTATACAGTGAGCGTAAACACTGCGACAAAAAGTGTATTTGCATCAAGTATTACTGTAATAGAATAAAACAGTGCTTATTTTTAATAATAATATTTTTTTATAATATTGTTGGATTTTTAATAATACCGACCCCTGATGTAGAGTGTAATTAGTATAATAAATTACCCGGAAATTAGAGATGATAAAATAATTTATAATTATGCTTAGCTTTAACAAAGATAGAAAAGTGTCAACATATGCAGAGCAATACCTCAGCAGAACATTCCACCAGTCTCAAACTTCAGAAAATTGTGCATCATGCATGAGAATGAGAACACGATTATTTCTGAGCTTGAAAGATACAAGAACTAAATCAGTGTTGAACATTACATCTCAAAAGGAGGACAATGTGGCCCCATGTGCTACTTAAAGGAAAATTCTCTCATCATTTACTCACACTCATACCGTCTGTCTATGACTTTCTTTCTTCAGAACACGAATTAAGATTTTTAGAAGAATATTTCAGCTCTGTGGGTCCATTCAATGTAAGTGAAGGGTGCCAAAATGTTGATGCTCCAAAAAGTACATAAAAGCAGCATAAAAGTAATACGTACAACTCCAGTGGTTAAATCTATGTCTTCAGAATTGATATGACAGGTGTGGGTGAGAAACAAATCAATATTTACGTTTAAAAGTTTTGCTAGAAATTCTTCTCTCTGCCCAGTAGGTGGCAATATGCATGAGGAATGTGAACCACCAAAAACACAAGAAGAAAAACATGAAATTTAAAGTAGAGATTGACTGAGCAGGGAGGAGAATTAGAAAAAAAAAAGGAATTAAATGTTTATATGTTTCTCACCACACTATTATATCACTTCTGGACACATGGATTAAACTATATTTTATGCTGATTTATGTGATTTGTGGAGCTTCAATATTTTAGCACCGATTCACTTTCACTGTATGAACCAAAAGAGCTGAGATATACTTCTAAAAATCTTCATTTGTGTTCTTCAGAACAAAGTAAAACATACACATCCAGGATGGCATGAGGGTGAGTAAATGATGAGAGAATTTTCATTTTTGAGTGAACTAGTCCTTTTTAAGTGTGATGTAGCCCCTGTACCAAACAAATTTTCCCATGCCTGCGTTACTTCCTCTATTGTGCAGGACATGATGTGCCTAATGATCCTGCTTATTTAGCATTTTTTGAACATGTTTTATGCACAACAATAATGCTCTGTTGGCATTAAGGGGAAACGGTGATCAGTGTATTGAAAATAACTTTTTAATCTTTTAATTTCTGTTATCATGTCTCCCATTTATTTTTTGGAATCAGATTCATGTAGTGCTTATCATAGATAAGTGATGTATTTGAAAAGTTGGCATACAGTGTTCATTATAATGGGGCATAGATTTTGCAACTCAGTACTCAATACTCTCTACTCATGAGTACTTTTAAATGAGCTACTCTTTTACTCTTACTTGAGTAGTTTCTAGGACAGCTACTTTTACTCTACTCACACTAAATTTTTTGGGAAGTAACAGTACTTGTACTTGATTATGATTTTTTCAGTACTCTTTCCACCCCTGGTTATAAGGACAACTGAGTATTACTCTTTTGCTTCCTGTTTGGAGCATGACATCCACCAGAATCTGCTTTCATTGTATGGAAAACATCTGCTTGGATATTCAGCTAAAGAACTTTGCATGTAAGTAACTTTTGTGTGACATGGAACAAGAAAAATTTTAAGGGTTTCATATAAGCATACAATGGTATTAATGACAGAAGTTTTAGTTGTGGGTAAACTCCTTTAAAGTTAGTTATCCAGATGTCATGAAAGCATTCCAGGTCATTTGGAGTAAGTGCTGTAGTTCAATGGATAGAGCAGGGTCTTTGCAACACCACCATGTCAGGCATCATCCATACTAATATGTGTTAGTTGCTGCATATTAAATAGCAGCAAAGCAGTCTGAGATGTGGCCTAGCTTTGACATGATTCATTAAGGTAGGCATACTGGTTGCAGTTGAAGTCTCTGGCCTGTGACAAAGGAGGCCGTTTTTTACTTCAGAAATTAAAATTCATAAAAAAATAAAAATTTTAAACCAAAATCCAAGTCATGTGAGATGTGTGTCAAGTATTTGTGAATATATTACAGGTGGTGACATCAGCAGGACACACGACCAAGAAGTTATATAGATTTGAAAATGTCAGAAATTCAGAAACAATACACATAATAATATTTCTAAAATACAAGTTGTGTAAGATGTTTGTCAGGTGTGTGTGAGTGCATTACAGGTGGTATAGCATCACTAGGTCACATGGCCTAGAAGTTATATAGATCTGAAAATGTCAAAAATTTATAAAATAAACAAAAAACACAATCAAAATTTCCACAATCAAAACTGTGTAAGATATGTAGTAGGTGTGTATAAATACATTACAGGAGATGTGTTTACCAACATAAACATTACACATGTAAAAAGAACCACTTCTTAATGTAGTCATGGAATAATGTTTCTGATATCTGTGCATTTTGAGACACTCCCTAACTTCGATTGCTCTTGTTGGGATCGCTGTTTCATGTTTTTCACTTTTGATGCTTAAAACAATTACTTTTATCGAATAAAATTACAATGACTTTTGCTTTAATTATTTACGGTGTTATCTAAACAAGAAACAGCACTGTTTTGCAATTACATACCAATTCATGTTAAAGGAAGTATAAAATGTCTAGCGAATATCCAATATAGAAACAACTACCACAGTCATGGGCGACATGGGCAAAGTGACTCCGGTACTTGGACCTACATGATGTGTGCAAACATTTATCATATTGTGGAGAGGCGTATTAACATAATTGTGGCACTACAACGTTTATCCACTTTCTCTGATTACTATATTGTGTTTTGGGAATATGAATAAAACATTGTTAACTGTAAATAGTACTTACTTATGAAATGATACCCTCCCACTTTTAAATGTTAATGTTGTTCACCATGTAGCATGTCGCTGTAAGCGAGAAAGAGAAAGCTGCATATCTCTGTCGGTGGACTGGGTCCTACAGTCTGCTGCTCACATCATGATTCATATTCATCCAAGCATGTGTCTGGCCTAGGTATTTCTTTCTGTATCTATCACACTGTGTAAAAATAACTTGCCTGTCATAGGGTACAGTAAATTAATACGTTTTAAAGCTGCAGAGCAGGAAATTAAGTACCAAGTTGTATGATTGCATTACTACGGTACTCTCTAATTTCTTAAAAGAACCATGGTTTTACCAAGCTACATGTCAAGTGAACGTGGAATTTCCATGGACCATGTCTAAAAAAACATTTGAATACCATGGTACATTTTAATAATAGAGAAAGTGGCATTTCCATAAGTGATGCATTTGTGATGCACCAGGTTTGAACATGTGAAAGCATGAATAAGATTTAAAGGTGCACTCAGTAATTCTAATCCAATACACTTTTTGTCAAATTCTGCAAATATGTCCTCACAGTCTGCTAGCTGTCCTTTCTGTGGGTGGGCTGAAAGAAATCTAGTATTTGTACACAGCCCTGGCTCTGTAAATAAGACAAAAACAAAGTGGATCAGACCAATCCACAAAACACTACTCCAGCCAATCAGCAACAGGGGGTGGTTCTTGCACGTGCACAGGATGGGGGTGGAGGCAGAGCAAGAGGAAAATCTGGCTGATGCGAACTTTCTAAACTCCAAGGAGGGCAAGTGACTGAGAAACAGACCAAGAGAAAAAGGTCAGATGAATATAAACTAAAAAAGAAGGATTATGATAAGTTGAGGGCTAGGAGCCACGTCAACATCGGTAAGGCTTTTCAGCGGTAGAGAGACCTCCGAGAGGAAAAAGGCTTGAAGACGGATGCAGAAGTTGTTCTTTTTCTTCTCAATAGGTGTGTAGCATAAATTTTGCCATGTTTCGCAGAACCCATATACAGTGCATCCGGAAAGTATTCACAGCGCTTCACTTTTTCCACATTTTGTTATGTTACAGCCTTATTCCAAAATGGATTAAATTCCTTATTTTCCTCAAAATTCTACAAACAATACCCCATAATGAAAATGTGAAAGAAGTTTGTTTGAAATATTCGCAAATGTATTACAAATAAAAACCGAAAAAATCACATGTACATAAGTATTCACAGCCTTTGCCATGACACTCAAATTTGAGCTCAGGTGCATCCTGTTTCCACTGATCATCCTTGAGATGTTTCTACAACTTGATTGGAGTCCACCTGTGGTAAATTCAGTTGATTGGACATGATTTGGAAAGGCACACACCTGCCTATATAAGGTCCCTCAGTTAACAGTGCATGTCAGAGCACAAACCAAGCCATGAAGTCAAAGGAATTGTCTGTAGATCTCCGAGACAGGATTGTATCGAGGCACAGATCTGGGGAAGGGTACAGAAAAAAATTCTGCAGCATTGAAGGTCCCAATGAGCACAGTGGTCTCCATCATCCGTAAATGGAAAAAGTTTGGAAGCACCAGGACTCTTCCTAAAGCTGGCCGCCCGGCCAAACTGAGCGATCGGAGGAGAAGGGCCTTAGTCAGGGAGGTGACCAAGAACCCGATGGTCACTCTGACAGAGCTCCAGCATTTCTCTGTGGAGAGAGGAGAAACTTCCATAAGATCAATCATCTCTGCAGCACTCCACCAATCAGGCCTGTATTGTAGAGTGGCCAGACGGAAGCCACTCCTCAGTAAAAGGCACATGACAGCCTGCCTTGAGTTTGCCAAAAGGCACCTGAAGGACTCTCAGACCATGAGAAACAAAATTCTCTGGTCTGATGAAACAAAGATTAATCTATTTTGCCTGAATGGCAAGCGTCATGTCTGGAGGAAATCAGGCACCGCTCATCACCTGGACAATATCATCCCTACAGTGAAGCATGGTGGTGGCAGCATCATGCTGTGGGGATGTTTTTCAGCGGCAGGAATTGGGAGACTAGTCAGGATCGAGGGAAAGATGAATGCAGCAATGTACAGAGACATTATTGATGAAAACCTGCTCCAGATCGCTCTGGACGTCAGACTGGGCGAAGGTTCATCTTCCAACAGGACAACGACCATAAGCACACAGCCAAGATAACAAAGGAGTGGCTACGGGACAACTCTGTGAATGTCCTTGAGTGGCCCAGCCAGAGCACAGACATGAACCCGATTGAACATCTCTGGAGAGATCTGAAAATGGCTGTGCACAGACACTCCCGATCCAACCTGATGGAGCTTGAGAGGTCCTGCAAAGAAGAATGGGAGAAACGGCCCAAAAATAGGTGTGCCAAGCTTGTAGCATCATACACAAAAATACTTGAGGCTGTAATTGGTGCCAAAGGTGCTTCAACCATGTGATTTTTGTATTTTTAAAAAAAAAATATATATATTTTTAAGAAATTTAAAAGATTTCAAACAAACTTCTTTCACGTTGTCATTATGGGGTATTGTTTGTAGAATTTTGAGGAAAATAATGAATTTAATCCATTTTGGAATAAGGCTGTAACATAAAATGTGGAAAAAGTGAAGAGCTGTGAATACTTTCTGGATGAACTGTATGCTGTTGTTGTGATGTTAGATTTTGTTGTGATTTTAGATAGCAGGAGAGATGTGAGTGTCTGCAGCTGGTGTGCGTAAAACCGTCTCACGTTCCTGAATTTGGGTGGGGCGGAGCTTCCAAAGAAGCACTGAAGGGAGGGGTGTGTTTGTTTTGGCAGTTGAGTTTCAACAGTGTTTCTCAGGAATCACTGAGTGCACCTTTAAGAGCTATGGCAAAAGCCAAGATTTTGCGAATCCTTTAAACCTGTGCAGATTCATCTCACATATTTAAAAGTCATCTGAATAAACAATTTGGGGACTCCTAAAGCATTGCTTTCCCTCAGATTGTTTGCCTCAGACTATCTGTTATGCAGTCAGAACCCATTGTCCTCATTGATAAATGATTGAACATCTACTCAGTTTACTGTCAAATAATACATAACTTGTTTTACACATAGATAACTAATATTGTCATTATATTCATCCCATATAGTCATATGGGAACTGGCTCCCCCAGCTGAGTCTGGTTTCTCCCAAGTTTATTTTTCTCCATTAACCAACATCTTATGGAGTTTTGGGTTCCTTGCCACAGTCACATTTGGCTTGCTCAATGGGGGCCTAAAGACAAATAATTTTTAAACTTGATTTTCAGTCGTTTTCATTTGAACTGCTCAATGAGGTCTTTAATCCATTACATAATGTACACCAGTAAAGCTGCTTTAAAACAAAGTGTGTTGTGAAAAGCACTATTCTAATAAAAATGACTTTTATTACTTCCAGATTATTACACCCAAAGTATACAATGGGTCATTAGTAAACTTAGATATTATTCACTAATACCTACACCCAGAAAGGACTGTTTATGATTTCTATAGCAGACCGCTTGGATATTTTCATTGTTTGAACATTGCAGTTCATTCTGAGCTTTGCAGTTCATTCTGAGATGCACCCGACTGCCCTCTAAAATCATCCTGCAGGGTATCAGTGGATTGATCAGTGCCATGATACAATCACAAACACACAGCCCACTCCTCTTTCTGGGTGCCAAACAGATCTAATGTGGGTCATATAAACATTTTGCCTAAAGCATCCACAGCAGCTGTCACAACTGAGTTTTCAAGCTTGAGCAAACTTTGAAATACTGTTCAATACATATGTTGTTGTTAACTATCTGGGTATATTCTATCAAAATATAAATTTAAATGTATAATACCCGTTCAACGAACCACAGCTTGAATATTCTCAATAACCAGTTATGGGAGCATAACAATTCAAGACCCTATAAGGGAAAGAAAGACAGGAAATGTCAAATGATAGTGATGACTCAACACTTTCTCTTGATCTGCCTCAATGAAGGAAATATTTACTAATATTAATAATACTACTATATATTCAATGTGTGCAAGGGATTTTAAGGAGTAAACAATGCTAATTTAAATATTAGATTGGAAATAATGATGGATGTAGTAGCTTTATGCATTTAATTTTTGCAAAAATATAATTTGTAATCAGGAAGTAGACTAAATGAAGTTTTATAACTTCTGAGGCTCAGACTGTGTAAATGGAGAAAACTTCCACAGGCTTTCATAGTATCCACAGACCTCTCCAGTCTGTTAAAAGCACTCAGTTCAGACTGCAAGCCCACATGACAACTGAAAGAAGAGAGAACCAGAAGAAAATCATTGTGCCTCAAATGAATGGACCATCATTCTAAACCAAACGAATAGATATGGGAGGTGTCATCCTCAATGAAGGAGACAAAAGGCATAAAGAGTTTCAATTGTTTAGCTCCCTTCTTATTCAGCTGAGGTGTACGTGCATATTTTTCTGCCTGGACACTGGGCTCTTTTTTTCACATACTAATAGATCTACCACAATTAAGGCTGCACGTGAACACAGTCTCGCTTTAAAGGGCACTCTCCAAGGGAGAATGTGCACTCATGCAATGCTTGTTTCTTTCAGTCCCTGGATATACATTATTTACAGGTAAAACAAGCTGTTTAGGTGCTTATAAATAAATAAGAATAATTTATTCAAAAATTATTCTGAGACTCCTTAGTTGTAATGTTGTCTTGTTTATTGTGTGTATAGTGAAATTACCTACCTTTGAGTCTCACTTCATTAACTTTACTGAGTTTATCTACCTGATCTGGCTTGACAAAAGAGACATCTGTGGATCATCTGGAGTCTGAGGTACATACAAATCTTGGTGAAGTTTTTTCCTGTGCATTGCATGGCATAATGTTTAGCAGCATTCTTTATTTACAATGGTTGTATAACTTTTCCAGAGGGTGTAAGTCAAACACGAGTAGGCTTTATGATACCGTTTAAAACAGCAGGTTTAATCCAATAGTCATAAATGAAACGCCGATTTCACACATACAGTTCTCATTAGTCTGCTCTACTTCCCTCTAGTGGCGATATACAACAAAGCATTCACATAGATTCTCTTAACGAAATGTGCTGCATTCATTCAGCCAATCAGAGTCGACGCGGAAGCTGACTGCCCGACTAATCTTGAGTGAGAGCTGACCCATTACTAAAGTAGTTTTTGAAAAATAAAATCTATTAAGTGCCTATCCGTTCATCTTTTTATAAATGGAAGGGGGTTCTACACCGAAGAGAAATGAACATATGGCTACCCGAAAACGAAAACTGGAGGAAACATCAAACATTAAGATTCCTAAAATCGAGGAGATCAGGTAACTTTGTCATTTGATTTGTGCCTTTTGATTGACGCACGTTCTCGATAGCTGTACATCATTTGAATCAAAGCTACGTTTTATTTGCGTTATAATAATATGTGATTTATGTTCAGTGGTTATTTGCCCAGCTCTGAGTCTTGTCTAGACCAGCCAGGCGATCAAAGTGTGCATGAAGTCATATCTTATAAACCATCAACATTACCAGGTACTGATGTCTGTATACTATATTTTAATATTAATGATATGTATATGATATATTTTGTAGTTTTATCTTTATAAAACATATTTATTCAACAAAGTTATATTTTTGACTATTGGCTGAAGGAGGTTGACACTATTTCTGTGATCTGACAGGAAGCCACTATGATCCTGACACAACTGAGCCCATTAGTGGCAGTCTGAAGTCCCTTGATGAGCTGTTGTCATGGAAAAGAAATGAAGCCAGTCCCTTTAACGTGGCCACTGTGCCTCTGGCTAGCAGGTATCCTCCACTAGCCAGCTGCCCCAGAAGGACATTGGTGTCCCATGACATGATGGGGGGCTACCGGGAGGACAGGTACTACTCAAAGTGTGATTTGGGTCTAAGTTTTTAAAGGTGCACTCTTTAATTTTTGTGTTTATGTCGTCTTGGACTTACAGTGACACCTGGCTGAATGGAAGTGGCATCGTTCAAATCGTTCGTTTTTAGTTAAAGATGCCATAGTAAAAATTCAGTATTCACAGTCAACCACGATATATTTATACATGAGTGAAAGTTTCCAAAAACAGGGTGGTTACTGAGATTAAGGCTGGATTCCATTAAACTTTTCCAACTTCCTACTACGAAAAAAGTGCAACAGAATGCCACTTGAAGTTGGAATCTCCGAAACGTTCACTTTTATTAAACAATATTGATAAACGAGTCAAATTGTCTACATTACATGATATTAAAGCTTGTTTAACAAACGTTTGCTGAGACAGGTGTTTACAACATGGTAAATTACCCTCTTTTTTGATAATTGTACATCTGTAACACAAGAGCTAGCTCTGCAGCATTGTTTATCAAAGTTGCTTGGAGAGATCTCTGGACAGTCGAACACCTTTCCAAGGTAACAGGAGCATTACAGTTTTGTGTCCTTACAAGTCATCATCTGTGCGTCTGGGAATGAAATACCTTTATGGTAGGATATTGGAGATATCAAGTAGGAATTTCCCACATCCGATTCTAAATGGAACACAGCATAAGTGAGTAATATTTGATTGGTCATGTGATTATAAAATGGCAGCCCCTGTTTGTGGACCCTCTCCGTGTTGAATAAAACAGCTTTTATAAGGTTACTGATATCACTGAAGTTTTCGTTTTAATGTGTGTGGTCATAATTCCCTACATATATTGCAAAATTATGATTCATGCCTTTAGGAGTTAAACTAATTTTAATGAGGTAAACATTACTGAGTGCACTTTTAAATATATTATGTATATGTAATGACAAGTTCTTAATATATTCTATATACACTCACCTAAAGGATTATTAGGAACACCTGTTCAATTTCTCATTAATGCAATTATCTAATCAACCAATCACATGGCAGTTGCTTCAATGCATTTAGGGGTGTGGTCCTGGTCAAGACAATCTCCTGAACTCCAAACTGAATGTCAGAATGGGAAAGAAAGGTGATTTAAGCAGTTTTGAGCGTGGCATGGTTGTTGGTGCCAGACGGGCCGGTCTGAGTATTTCACAATCTGCTCAGTTACTGGGATTTTCACGCACAACCATTTCTAGGGTTTACAAAGAATGGTGTGAAAAGGGAAAAACATCCAGTATGCGGCAGTCCTGTGGGCGAAAATGCCTTGTTGATGCTAGAGGTCAGAGGAGAATGGGCCGACTGATTCAAGCTGATAGAAGAGCAACTTTGACTGAATTAACCACTCGTTACAACTGAGGTATGCAGCAAAGCATTTGTGAAGCCACAACACGCACAACCTTGAGGCGGATGGGCTACAACAGCAGAAGACCCCACCGGGTACCACTCATCTCCACTACAAATAGGAAAAAGAGGCTACAATTTGCAAGAGCTCACCAAAATTGGACAGTTGAAGACTGGAAAAATGTTGCCTGGTCTGATGAGTCTCGATTTCTGTTGAGACATTCAGATGGTAGAGTCAGAATTTGGCGTAAACAGAATGAGAACATGGATCCATCATGCCTTGTTACCACTGTGCAGGCTGGTGGTGGTGGTGTAATGGTGTGGGGGATGTTTTCTTGGCACACTTTAGGCCCCTTAGTGCCAATTGGGCATCGTTTAAATGCCACGGCCTACCTGAGCATTGTTTCTGACCATGTCCATCCCTTTATGGCCACCATGTACCCATCCTCTGATGGCTACTTCCAGCAGGATAATGCACCATGTCACAAAGCTCGAATCATTTCAAATTGGTTTCTTGAACATGACAATGAGTTCACTGTACTAAAATGGCCCCAACAGTCAGCAGATCTCAACCCAATAGAGCATCTTTGGGATGTGGTGGAACGGGAGCTTCGTGCCCTGGATGTGCATCCCACAAATCTCCATCAACTGCAAGATGCTGTCCTATCAATATGGGCCAACATTTCTAAAGAATGCTTTCAGCACCTTGTTGAATCAATGCCACGTAGAATTAAGGCAGTTCTGAAGGCGAAAGGGGGTCAAACACAGTATTAGTATGGTGTTCCTAATAATCCTTTAGGTGAGTGTAGACTAGTGGTTTCTTATCTGGTTTTGCAACAGGACCCAGATTTAACATTTGACATCAAGTGACAACCCAACCCAGTAACAAATTTGTGTATCATACAAAAATATTCTTAAAATTAAAACATGTATTTATGAATATTAAATGAAGCAATATTCTGGGATAGCTGGGATAGAAGAAAGTATTTTAACTCTGCAAAAGTTGCATACTTCAGCTTTAAGGATGAGGGCGTCATACAACATTTGCACATTTACATCTGCCTATTTGCAGCAAAATACTGTTAAGTTTGACATCTACCACAAAAATATGGAAAGTGTTTTCTCTTCACTTTTAAAATTTGATAAGCTAAACTCTAGAAGCATGTGTCAGGGAATGAATTTCATCACAGACTTCAAAGGGAATAAAAACTCCACCGTGAACACCGTTGCCTCTCTCCCAGATGCTAGTTTCGAAGGAAATAACACCGCCCTCGCGGAGCTTGCGCGCAGCCTAAGCTACAGAGGTTAGTTCACTCTCCGTCTCTGTAGCGGACTTAACCCGATCCTTCTGAAGGGTGAATATCCATAAAGCCGCGGGCCCAGACAGCATTCAGGGCCGCGTCATCAGAGCATGCGCAAACCAACTGGCTGGTGTTTTTACTGACATTTTCAATCTTACCCTCTCCCTGTCTGTAGTCCTCTCATGCTTTAAAACTTCCACCAATGTGCCTGTATCAAAGCAACTCAAAATCACTTGCTTAAATGACTGGCTCTGAACCCCATCCTCAGCAAATGCTTTGAGAGGCTAATCAGAGATTACATCTGCTCTGTGCTCCCCACCTCACTGGACTCATTGGAGTTTGCATACCGCAACAACCGCTCCACTGATGATGCCATTGCATCAACAATACACACTGCTCTCTCCCATCTGGAAAAAAGGAACACGTATGTGAGAATGCTGTTTGTAGACTACAGCTCAGCATTTAACACCATAGTGCCCTCCAAGCTTGATGTGAAGCTCTGGGCTTAAACAGCTCTCTGTGCAGCTGGATCCTGATCTTCCTGTCAAGCAGACACCAGGTAGTCAGATTTGGCAGTAACATCTCCTCATCACTGACCCTCAACACTGGAGCCCCGCAGTGCTGTGTTCTCAACCCACTCCTGTATTCCCTGTACACACATGACTGTGTGGCAACACATAGCTCCAATGCCATCATTAAGTTTGCAGATAATACGACTGTTGTAGGTCTGATCACAATGATGAAACAATGATGAAACGGCCTGCAGAGAGGAGGTGCACACTGGTGTCAGGAGCACAACCTCTCCCTCAAAGTCAGTAAGACTAAAGAGCTTGTGGTGGACTTCAGGAGAAAAGACAGAAAACACCCCATCACCATCAATGGATCACTGGTCAAGAGAGTCAGCAGCTTCAAGTTCCTCGGTGTCCACATTACTGAGGAACTCACATGGTCCCTCCACACTGAGGCCATTGTGAAGAAGGCTCACCAGCGCCTCTTCTTCCTGAGACGGCTGAGGAAGTTTGGAATGAACCACCACATCCTCATACGGTTCTACACCAGTACTGTAGAGAGCATCCTGACTGGTTGCATCACCGCCCAGTACGGCACTGCCCACAACAGCAAAGCCCTGCAAACGATGGTGTGAACTGCCAGACACATCATCGGAGGTGAACTTCCCTCCCTCCAGGACATCTATACCAGATGGCGAGTGAAAAAAGCTTGAAGGATCATCAGAGACTCCAGCCACCCGAGCCATGGGCTGCTCTCACTGCTACTATCAGGCAGGTATTATCACACAGCATCAGGACCCGCACCAGCCGACTTCATGACAGTTTCTTCCCCCAAGCAGTCAGACTTTTGAACTCTTGATCGCTCAAGATACATATATCAGCCCCGCACTTTATTAGCCTCGGACTGGACTCTCATTTTAAACTTCTCTTAATAGCACACTGGCAACTGACTATCAGCCGACAGCTGAATGTCAACACAATACTTCATATTTATATCCACTGATTACATGGATTTGTCATACTTCTGTGTTGCTTGGAACTGCGCCCAAGACTTTCATCCACTGTTGCACTTGTGTATATGTTTGATTGACAATAAAGGGATTTGATTTTGATTTAATCAAATCTATGCATTATTAAATGGTTTGTTGTATTTTATTAATTTCATTTATTATTGCTTTTTACCCGCTCGTCACGATCCTGTCAGAACAGGTCTGTGGACTTTTAAATGTTTTATCGTGACCCACCAGTTGAGAATCACTGGGCTAGATAATGCCTTTCTTAGTTTGCTGTGGTTGGCAAACTTCATTTTGTTTATGGTCCTGTCCTTTTTTCTTAGGTTCATTCAAGGTGCAGAGGTGGAGATGCCATATGCCTTCTATCACTGGGACTACATTGACATCTTTAACTACTTTAGTCATCAGATGGTAACCATTCCTCCAGCAGTCTGGACTAATGCCGCACATAAGCATGGAGTGCTCTCTATAGGTGAGGCCCTTTTATGGGTTGCCTTTGATAAATGCTTAGTGTTAAACCAGAATGGATCTACTGATGTAATCCTATTCCCCTCTAAGGTACATTCATCACAGAGTGGACAGATGGAGAAAAGATATGCGAGACCTTCCTTGCAGATGAGGAGACTTACCGTGCAGCTGCCGATAAGCTGGTTCAGATCTCCCACTGCTATTGCTTTGACGGGTGGCTCATTAACATTGAAAATGTGCTGAGTGTGAGTAAACAATGCATACTGCCGCCCCCAAAAAGTATTTGGTAACTTAAAGGAATATTCCAGGTTCAATACATGTTAAGCTCAATCAACAGCATTTGTGGCATGATCTTGATTACCACAATTTTTTTTGACAGTTCCTAAATGTTAAAAGTATAGACATAAGACGTAAACAAAATGATGTTAACATGATTATAGTGTGATAAAATCACTTACTAACATTTTCTGTGTAAAGTTATAGCCAATTTTACAACTTTGTCAACAATGCAATGTCAAGAAACCCTATGACTGTAAAAATTGTGATTTAAACAAATTATTGCTCAAATAATACATGAGTTTTAACAGAAGAATTAATGTAGGTGGTTTTATAAAATTATAAGCTTCACATTTCTGCCTTTTTAAACCTTCCAAAAATTGGCCCCATTCACTTCCATTGTAAGTGCCTCACTGTAACCTCAATTTTCTTTCTTTTTTTTTTTAAAGAGGGTTGAATCAGTAATTTTTTGTTGTAATCAACATTATGCCACAGACGCTGTCGATTGAGCTTAACTTGCATTGAACCTGGGAAATCCCTTTAAGCCACACTTAAATGTGTATGAATGTCATTGCATTTCAAAATGTCAAATCAAGTGTCATTTATTTTAAAGATAGCACAAGCAAAACTTTTCAACCAAAGAAGTTTGAGTTTTCAATTATAAAAAAATAAATCTTTAAAATTTGGTATTGTTCAAATATGGCTCTGATAAGTGAAGTTAAATTTGGGCTAAGTGTCCATATACTTTTTGCGGCAACTCTGTCTGATTGGATTGAGGACTGTTAGGTCAATATGTGTATCTCTTTATAGCAGGACATTACGGTACTTTCTACCTTCTTTCTGAAAAATACTAGTGAACAGTTAAACCAAAAGTTTTGTACTTAACCCCAAATTTGACTTACTTTTCAGCAAACTGCTGTGAAGAATACTGCTCCCTTTCTGCGGTACCTCACAGACCAGATGCATGAGCGTGTTCCAGGCAGTGTGGTCATCTGGTATGACAGTGTACTGAAGAACGGCTCACTGAATTGGCAGAATGAACTCAATGATGATAACAGGCAAGTGGTGCTCTTGTGTTGTTCTAGAGGGGTAGATCCAGGTTTATGAAACTAATGTCATGATTCTGAAACTAACGTGTCAGATTTATACTGTAGGTTTTGCTCCTTTTGCACAATTTGACCATCAGCTTTCTCTTGTCATTTCAGAATGTTTTTTGATGCATGTGATGGAATTTTCACAAACTACAACTGGACAGAGCAGAGCCTGGAGTGGATGAAGACCTACCCTGCTGCTCAGGGCCGATTGGCCGACATCTATGTTGGTGTTGATGTATTTGCAAGAGGGAAGGTGATCGGAGGAAAGTTTGAGACCAATAAGGTAGGAGAAATTTTAGTTGAGAGTTAATGCATTTCAATGAGAGATTAATATTTCCAGGGTTCCCTCAGTCATGGAAAATATCTGGGAGTTTATCTGGGAGTTTAAATTTGTGATTTCCATGCCTGGAAAGTAATGGAAATTGATATAGAGATTCTATAGTGAATATTTTCATATAGTGAACAACATTTGTCAACATTTCATCTGCTTTAAAAACATCTCACCGACTAGATAATGCTCTTGAGTAAAACTTGCTCACAAGCCATAGTTATGGTGCGTTCAAGTCCTTCTGGGAAGTTTGTAAGACAAAGCCACGCATTAGGTGTGTAATGAATTACTATTTTATCTAGGGCTGTCAAACGATAAAAATATTTAATCATGATTAATCGCATAATTTGTTGTAGTTAATCACGATTAATCACAATATCTTTATAAAAATGAGTGGGCAAAATATGTTTCATCCAGATGTATTTTTTAGTCATCCACACAAAACCTACCCCACCAACAGAGTTGAACAACAGAAAATGATCATGGGAACTCAATTCAAATTATGTACAAAAAGTGTATTGTGTCAGGATTTATTTGCTGCTTTTTATGGAGTTTTGACAGACATAATCTTTCCAGGAGCACAGTGGAATTAAATAGCTCTGGTCATGTGACTGTTTGCACCACATTTACAATTGACAGCTCTGTGCAAAATACATCAAAAACTACTTTTAGACCCTAGTCACAGTTGTAACCAGTGGGATTAAATGGGCTACAGTGTAGATTACCTGCAGGGTTCCAGCAATGTCTCCAACTTCTTCATTGACTAGTGAACTATCAAACAGAAACACAACCTACTGTTTTTTTGACCATTAAAACATAGCAGTGTCTGACATATTAAAAGAAATGTCTGCGATGCCACAGAGGTTTAACTTTCCTGACAGTTTACAAAGTTGTATCCCTGACACTGGCAAAAGCAGTTCAAAAGCAATTCACTTCAGAATCACATCAAAACAGACTTGCGTTGCTGTCTTCTGAAGAAGGACATCAGGCATATGGTTTAAAACTCTTGCTTAAGCACATCGGGTGATTGACAGGTGAGTAGATCCCGATATTCATTCATAAACTCACACACGTCAACGGGAGAGTTTATTCATGATAATATGTAAACAAGCAAAAGTAGATGTGTTTTTGGTGATCCAATTAGAAGTGAACAGTTGAGACACATCACTGTTAGCTATAACTAGCTGTAATATATATTTCTTTTTTTTCTCCTTTCCTTTTGACCTCTTTTGTTTGGATTTAGAAGGACAGTATCTGGTTTAATGACACATCAATCATTAGCATATGTCAGTGTACTAAATGGAAAGAAAGAATGCACTAGCACACCATTTCTTTTAATTATACTACTTGCGTTTAATCTAAGCACAAACATGATCTTTAGAGCAGAATTCAAAGTTATTCAGTGAAATACCTCAAATAACCGAGCTGCAAATGTGCATGCTTAGTCCATCATTTTACAGCACAAAATAAACACAGAAATTAGATGACTGGATTTTTTCCAGTTTGTCCGGCAAACTTAATCATTCCCGGACATGTTGGCCATGCGCAGTCCAAGGCAGGTGGACTTGCCAGTGCATTCATGTTTCAAAGTTACGAGCTCTATCTGTGCTTTGCGGGCATGTTCTACTGCTATAATTCATTGATAAAATGCTTGGCGCAGGTCTCAACATAATGTTTCCCACCATCTGTTTTCCTGATGGTCAGTGCATGTGACATTAGCAGCGTTTGCGAGAATTGCTTCTCATGAACTACAGTTTAATCGATGGGTCATATGACGCGCTAATGCCATAAAAAAAAATTGTGGTGTTAAATGAATTTTGCATTAAAGATTTATTAAAGCATTAACTTCGACACAAATTTTATAAATTCGCAAATCGTTTATTTTAGTCAAATCCTTATATTGAATACTAGGTCAAAATGGTTCACAATTTCAGTTCGAATGATTCATTAGTGAATCACAATTATTCTTAAAAATCCATATCCAGAAACATCTGGAAAGGTCATGGAAAAGTCTATTTAACTTTGTTTAATTTTAATGGTTGTACATGCATGATATCTCTGTACATTTAAAGGAATAGTTCACCCAAAAATGTAAATTCTCTCATCATTTACTCACCCTCATGCCATTCTAGAAACATGGTTTTCTTTCATCTTCAGAATACAAATTTATATTTTTAGAAGAATATCTCTGCTCTGTAGGTCCTTACAATGCAAGTGAAAGGTGGCCAGAAATGTTAAGGTCCAAAAAGTACATAAAAGCAGCATAAAAGTAATCCATACAACTCCAGTGGTTAAATCTATGTCTTGTGGGTGAGAAACAGATCAATATTTAAGTACTTTTTTTCTATGAATCCCCTCCTTTGACTAGCCCCCTCCAGTAGGTGGCGATATGCATGAAGAATGTGAATTGCCAAAAAGCATAAGAAGAATGTGAAAGTGAAGATTTATTGTAAAAAAGGACTTAAATATTGATCTGTTATATATAGCTTCTGAAGACAGATTTAACCACTGGAGTCGTATGGACAGGCAACTTTTATGCCGCCTTAATGTGCTTTTTGGACCTTCATAGTTCTGTTCAACATTCACTTGCATGGTATGGACTTACAGAGAGATACTCTAAAAATCTTAATTTGTGTTCAGCAGAAGAAAGAAAGTCACACATCTGGAATAGCATGGGGTGAGTAAATGATGAGAGAATTTTCATTTTGGAGTGATCTATCCCTTTAGGTAGAGTAAACCTGTGTCATTTTAGCAAATTGGACATTCTCAACTCATTCCCCTGTTGATGTTTTCTTATTAGGCTCTGGAGCTGATTCGCAAGTATGAACTTTCAACAGCTATCTTTGCGCCTGGTTGGGTGTACGAATGCCACGACAAGGCAGATTTTCGCCAAAACCAGGAAAAGTATGTTCTTTAGAACGTAGTTACCAACTGATCACTTGGTCTGCAGATCCAAACATCATGATCACCTTTGTAAATTATCTCACATCTCTTCTCAGATTTTGGAGTTTGCTGTCGGGTTACCTTTATGTCCACCGTCCGTCCTCCGGTCTTCCATTCATTTCCTCATTCTGTCAGGGCTTTGGAAAAAGCCTCTATTGGAAAGGACAGGTTCTGTATACTAAACACAGAATCACAAACTTGCTAAGATTTGCTTTTAATACATTCACTTTAAATGCATTCCTTCCTTATGTGGTGTCAATGACAAAAAGTCTGAGATCCACATCTGGAGTCCACAAGACTTTATCTCAAATAGCTATAAATGTTTTATGCTCAATGAAATATGAAGTTTTCTAGCCTTCTCAAGAAAGGCAGCCTTCCTAGCAGAATCAGGTCTTGACTTTCAAATCAAAGCATTCTTGGTTATTACATATTTTGAAATGACATCTGGCATATGGTAAAAAATTAATTTTACTCTTTTCTTTTTTAGACACATTGTGACTTGCCCTTGCTTCACATGTGTGGTGTAGATGGGCAAGAATGTTGAGTGTAATTTCTAACTACCTGGACTGTGTAGGTGGAGATGGAGAGAAGCTGGTTCAATCTGAATGCTCAGGAGATCCAGCCTCTGTACCATTCTGAAACCATCGAGAAAGGGGGCTGGCTGAAAACCCGTAGCTGCTCAGAGGATGCTTGGATAGGAGGCAGCTCTCTGATGGTGGAGGGTATAATTCCATCTGGACTTCCTGAAGTCTGTGCAAGGTACTGTTAGTTTCTAGAGTTCAAATGAACTTGTATCGAAAGGTGTCACCAACACTTCCTTCTTTTCCCTTTGTAGGATATTTTCTCTCCATGTTCCCTTGGCTGCCAGAACATTTGTGTCTTTTGTCTACAAGCCACCTGTGGGGGTGAAGGTGTCCCTGGAGCTCAAAACAATAGATGTTCCTTTGTGCACTTTTGATGGGACAGAGGAAATACCATGTGAGTACCATTGCTCTGGCGGTGTTCATTAGAAAGTATTTGTTAGGCTTTGCTCAGGCAGGTAGCAACAATTTGGGCACCAGACTCTAATCTGTTTAGTTTTTTGTAGTCTGAAGAGCAAAAAAAAACAAAAAACATGAAATCCAACGATGATCGAAACCACATTCATATGTGGTTTTGAAAAAATTTTTTTGCAGTGTATCTCAGTCTGAATGCTCATATTTTAAGGACACCGCCTGGCCAAAAAAAAAGTTGCTGTTCGGATTTAAATAAGCAGATAATTAAGAGCCTATGATTGGATCATTATTTCAGTGATTAATACGTTTTAGCTGGCAACAATGATTTTAAGTCTAACTGATGCAGTGTGCAGCTTCTCATTTCTTAAACAACCGGATATGTTAGAAGACGTATCCCGTGGTCATGGAAAAGATGTTACTGTGTTTCAGAAGGGACTTACTGGCCTGCATCAAGCTAATAAAACAACAATGGAAAAAAAATCTTGAATGATCGTGATCGGAGATCGCTAAAATGCTTGAAGTCACATCGTAAAAAATCTGCATTAGAACTCTCGGCTATGTTTAATAGCGAAATTTAAGAGCATTTCCACATGCACAGTGTGAAGAGGACTTACAGAGAAGGCAGGAGAGGTGGGGGCTTAGCTGCTCTTTTTAAAGATGTCTATCAATGTAAGCAAATATCATTTGGGAATTACCCGTCTTTCGAATATCTGGGTATTGTGTTAAAAGGTGCTCCACGCGTTTTACTTATCATTATTTACAGGCCTCCAAAATACTCTCCAGCCTTTGCTGAGGACTTTACAGAACTGTTATCAACAATTACCTCAGAGTTTGACTGTTTTGCCATTGCTGGAGATTTTAACATTCACATAGATAATGCAGAAACCAATATGACAAAAGAAATCAAAACTGTTTTAAAAACGTTTGATCTGACTCAGCATGTACATGGACCCACACACAATCATGGACACACTCTAGATTTACTTATCAGTAAGGGTCTAAACATTTCATCAATTGTTATTAAGGATGTAGCACTGTCTGATCATTTCTGTATTTTCTTTGATATATTGATCTCTCCTGCCATTGAAGCTAGATCTGTGTCTGTCAAGAAGAGATGCTTAAATGAGAACACTAGTGTACTATTTATGAAGGCTATATCTTTAACACCAAGTATATCTGCTGACACTGTTGATTTTCTCCTTGATTCTTTTAACTCAAAAGTTAAAAGTGTAATTGATGAAATTGCTCCTGTGAAAGTGAGGAAGAAGAGTGGCAGTCAAAAAGCACCCTGGAGAAACTCAACAGCAGTGCAAAATATGAAAAGACAATGCAGAAAAGCAGAGCGCATTTGGCGGAAGACAAAACTTGTAGTCCATTATAATATCTACAAAGACAGCATCCATGCTTTTAATATGGAACTAGGCAAAGCTAGACAGTCTTTCTTCTCGAATATTATAAACAGCAACTTAAACAACACACACACTCTATTTGCGACTGTAGAGAGACTGACAAACCCCCCAAGCCAGATTCCCTGTGAACTGCTCTCAGACAGCAAGTGCAGTGAGTTTGCTTCTTTCTTCTCTGAGAAAATAAATAATATCAGAAAGTTGATCAGCACATCCTTGAGTTGTGCTGGGGTCAGACAAATCAAACCACAACCTGAGAAAGTGGTTACTTTGTCTGACTTCAAAGAAATTGATGGCAAAATTTTGGAAGAAACCGTACGGCACCTTAAAACATCAACCTGCGCCCTTGATGCACTTCCAACATCTTTTTTCAAAAGTGTGTTCAACTGTTTAGAAGCAGATCTCCTAGAAGTGATAAACTCCTCACTTCTCTCTGGGAGTTTTCCAAACTCCCTGAAAACTGCAGTTGTCAAGCCCCTCTTGAAAAAGAGCAATCTGGATAAGACCATATTAAGCAACTATAGACCGATCTCAAATCTTCCTTTCATAGGCAAGATCATTGAAAAAGTTGTCTTCAATCAACTGAACAAATTCTTGAACTCGAATGGATACTTTGACAATTTTCAATCTGGTTTCCGATCACATCACAGCACAGAGACAGCGCTCATAAAGATAATAAACGATATTCGCTTAAATACTGATACAGGCAAATTATCAGTACTGGTACTACTCGACCTCAGTGCTGCATTTGACACTGTCGATCACACCATACTTCTGGAAAGGCTGGAAAACTGGGTGGGGCTTTCTGGGATGGTCCTAAAATGGTTCAGGTCATACTTAGAAGGGAGAGGTTATTATGTGAGTATAGGAGACCATAAGTCTGAGTGGACGCCCATGACATGCGGAGTCCCTCAAGGCTCAATTCTTGCTCCACTCCTGTTCAACCTGTAAATGCTCCCAATTAGCCAAATAATGAGAAAGAACCAAATGGCTTACCACAGCTATGCAGATGACACACAGATCTACTTAGCCCTATCACCTAACGATTACAGCCCCATTGACTCCCTGTGCCAATGTATTGATGAAGTAAACAGTTGGATGTGCCAAAACTTTCTTCAGTTAAACAAAGACAAAACTGAAGTCATTGCGTTTGGAAACAAAGATGAAGTTCTCAAGGTGAATGCATACCTTGATGCTAGGGGTCAAACAACTAAAAATCAAGTCAGGAATCTTGGTGTGTCTCTAGAGTCAGACCTTAGTTTCAGTAGTCATGTCAATGCAATAACTAAATCAGCATATTATCATCTGAAAAATATTGCAAGAATTAGATGCTTTGTTTCCAGTCAAGACCTAGAGAAACTTGTGCATGCTTTCATCACCAGCAGGGTGGATTATTGTAATGGACTCCTCACGGGCCTTCCCAAGAAGACCATAAGACAGTTGCAGCTCATATTTACATAGTTACATTTAGGATTGATTTTAAAGTATTATTACTGGTATATAAATCACTCAATGGGCTAGGACCTCAATATATTGCAGACATGCTCACTGAATATAAACCCAACAGATCACTCAGATCATTAGAATCACATCAGCTAGAAATACCAAGGGTTCACTCTAAGCAAGGAGAGTCTGCTTTTAGCTATTATGCCAGCCGCAGCTGGAACCAGGTTCCAGAAGAGATCAGATGTGCTCCTACAGTAGTCACATTCAAATCCAGACTCAAAACACATCTGTTTAGCTGTGCATTTACTGAATGAGCACTGTGCCACTGTGTGTCCGACTGTTTGTACTGTGTTTTATTAGATTTTTTTTTAATTTTTTTTATTCTAAACTGTTTTAATTATTCTTATTTTATTATTCTTGTTTTTTTTCTTTTTAATTTCTACTATGTAAAGCACTTTGAATTACCATTGTGTATGAAATGTGCTATATAAATAAACTTGCCTTGCCTTGCCTTGCCTTACAGGACGGGGACTAAACAGCTGTGGGGCCACAAGAAAGCCACTTGTTAGCAATTCTAATAAATAAAAACAACCTCAGTTTGCTAGGGAGCATAAAGATTGGAGCAATGGAAAAGGAAGCGCATGAAGCGATGCACCTGTCATGCATAGTGCCCACTGTACAAGTCTCTGGAGTCAGTGTTACTGTGTGTTCAGACCAGAGGAGTCGAGAGCGTCAAATCGACCGGAAGTCATTCATTTTCTATGACAGCCAGCGTCTCTCGGCGGCGAGAAGTGGCACGGCGGGGGCGTTATGGTTATGAGCTTTGACGCGGTTCGGCGGCAACCTATTGGAATATAGAAGTGCTCCCCTCTAGCAAAGTCTAGAGAACACAACAGTGTAAACTTGTGTAAACCAAACATTAGTTCCGAAGACAAAATGGAGGAGAAACTGATTATTGCCGTGGCGGGGAATATTTGATCTGTCCCTGTTTGCTTACAGGGATATAAATAAAATAAAAAAACAATGCTGAAATTGTTGGTGTGATGAAGTGGATATTATGGTTTATATAATAATATATTTAAATAATTTAATGAGGATATACGCTACTTGTGATATGTCATCAAAAAGATACCGGTCGACATGTCTGGATGTTTTGTGGCCCCTTTAAATATAGTTCATAAAACCAAGCATTCTCAACGAACGTTGCCGCCTATTTCAAATACGTCAGAGCGTCCACAAATTTTTGATAGCGTTGTTGGCAGGGCAGCCAGAGTGAATTTTGACGCTCTCGCCGCCTCTGGTCTTAATGCACGGTTATGATCTAGGGTTGCTGAATACCTAAATGTACTGAATGACCAGGTTATCCCATCAAGGCATTTTTGCTTCCCTGACGGCACGGGCATATTCCAGGATTCATCGGGCTCAAATTGTTAAAGAGTGGTTCAGGGAGCATGAGGAATAATTTTCTCACATGAATTGGCCACCACAGAGTCCTGACCTTAACCCCATTGAAAGTCTTTGGGATGTGCTGGAGAAGAATTTACAGATTGGGTGGACTCGCCTGATACAAGATCTCAGGCAAAACTTAATGCAACTCTGGATGGAAATAAATGTTATAATATTGCATAAGCTGTTGAAACAATGCCATGATGTATGCGCACCGTAATTAAAGCTAAAGGCGGTCCAATGAAATATAAGAGTATGAGATTTTTTTTTGTGTCAGGAAGTTTTTATTCTTTCATGACACAACGCAATGCGTGTGTAAAGTTCTTCTGATATTTGCTAATAATGATAACTAAGGTTTTGAAGAAAACTGCTAACCGATTAATCGCCTGATTTTAAATGTACAACAGTCTTGACTAAATGAAATCCCAGATGCAGTTCATGCAGTTTGCAAACAAAATCCCTGTAATAACCAGAAATAAAGAAGATTCTGTGCCTAACACGGGACTTTTAACTATAAATAATCACAAAATTCCTCAGTGGCTCTAATTTTTAAATGCTAGCACTCTCACAAACAGATAAGGGGAATAAATATGCAATCTTACAATTATTTACAATGTATTAATTCCAATAAAAACACTTATAAAATCAACATTGTCATATAGCAAATATGAAATATTAATCATCAACAGTGATCATCAGTAATCGCTTGTCATAAATGTCTGGTGTTCTAGTAATTCGGTATTATTAAAACATAATTATTTGCTTTTGTTGGGGGGGACACCATCAATCAAAATCAACATGAACTCCGCAATCAGTAAAGATTATAAAAATAAAAGTTAAGAAGTGTCGATGCATTGTGTGTGTGTGTGTTTGTTTTTTACATCCTGTAATAATATTCATGCATTAGAACATAAACATAGAACATAGACATCTACTGTAAAGTCATACAAAGTGTGCAATATTGACCTCGTACAGAGAACTATGTGACATTTCAATTGTGCTTTGGCATCGCACTGACGCTTAGCAATACTTAAGCAAACAATGTTTTTTTTTCTTCTTTTTTTTTTCTCCCCAATTTGGAATGCCCAATTTCCAATGCGCTCCAAGTCCGCGTGGTAGCACAGCGACTTGCCTCAATCCGGGTGGCGGAGGATGAATCTCAGATGTCTCCGCGTCTGAGACCGTCAATCCGCGCATCTTATCATATGGCTTGTTGAGCGTGTTACCGCGGAGACATAGTGCATATGGAGGCTCACGCTATTCTACGTGGCATCCACGCACAACTCACCACATGCCCCACCGAGAGCGAGAACCACATTATAGGGACCACTTGGAGGTTACCCATGTGACTCTACTCTCCCTAGCAACCGGGCCAATTTGGTTGATTAGGAGACCTAACTGGAGTCACTCAGCACTCCCTGGGTTCTAATCCATGACTCCAGGGGTGGTAGTCAGCTTCAATACTCACTGAGCTACACAGGCCCCCTATAGCAAACAGTGTTGGTACACCTTATATTGACTGCAATGTCTGAACAAATGGATCCGATTTCAAGATCAGATTTGAAAACGAAATCGGATTTGTCTTCAGCGTGAACAGAGCCTTCGAGATCCTGTCAAGAGCTTACCATGATGTTTAGGGAAGTGTAATAGCTTATTTTACATAACATGGTGTGTGTTTGTGTGTTTAGCTACCAGCGTCTTTCCAGAAGCGTTAGCGGAGGATAACCAGCTGGTTACGAAGTTCACAAAGAGTTGTGGCCAGTGGGCTTTAGATGGCTGGACTACCCGGTGAGACTCCACAAAACTGTTTTAATAATACCAAACTTCTGAAATACTTTTGTCAACCTCTGATTTCTCTAATCAAATTCAATGTGTTTTTATGCATAGATGTTTCCTGTTGAAAATGATTGGCTGCTCATTGCGAGAAGTGTGTATTCGTGTATCTCGTGATGGAGGAGATGAAGATGTCTCTTTCAGCTGCAGGATTGGAGAGATGATGGTGAGGAAGACACACACATAATCAGGGGCTAATTGGCAGTAGGGCTGGGCAATATTGCGAAAAAAATATATGACATCTTGTTATTTTTCAGCCTTTTGAAGATATTCAGTACATATTTTTGTTCTGAAATAGCTTGAAAGGGGAATTTTTTTATTTTGAGAAAACGGATATTTCATTTTTATGCACCAATGTAGCAATACATAGTAAATAACAACAATGTTTACTACATATATTTACCTACAAATATTTTTACAAAAACCTTTAAATAAATGAAAAAATGCTACCCATAGACTTCCATGAACATTTTTGATTGATGAAGAAACAAATTGTTAAATTGACTCAATTCATTGAAACCTTCCAAATCTTAACTTCCGACGAGTCATGTGACAAAACAACATGGCACCGACCACAGCAGAGTTTGTCTTTGGGAGAAACACCATAAAAACTATCTGGTAATCTGGTAAGAAACTTAATTCAGTTTTTTACGTTGAAACTTTTGAGTCTCTAGTTTCATCCTATATGCCATGTTTAAAATTTGAGCGATTAATCAGTGTACTCGGTGTACTTTTAGCACATTTTTTCCTTAGAAATCCTATATTTACTGTACATTATCATACTGAGAATCAATGGGGTCATCCAAAAGCTTAACAGTTTTGCTTTCGGAGACTTTTTATGGAGTTAGGATGAAAATAAGGTGTATTTCGAAGTGACTGACTAAATAGGGAGCGAGGGAGCATCCTATATCTCTCTATCTGGCAATAAAATCATTGCGAATGCATCTTCGATATGTATCGCCCAACCCTAATTAAAAGGGAACATAAACTCGGTAGAGGCTAAATTGTCAGCTCCTAATATTTTCTTCCACAGCTGCTGGATGCAGAGAGTCTTCAACCCCCCCTGGAGTCTGTTCAAGGAATCTGTGTGAATGATGTGGTGTGGCATACGGGTGCTTTGAAGGGAGATGGACAAACATTAAAGGTCCTCTTGAATGCCACCTTACGTTGGCAATATCCCATCCAGCTTGTCCGCCATTTCCGGATACACTGGAGGCGTCTTCGGGGTCCTGACCCTCGGATTCCCCCTGGACCCCTGACCCTAATAGGCAGATCTTACTCAAGCTTGTACCGTGTGGTGGAGCTGGAAGTTCCTGCTGCTCCAGGCCTCATTGAGCTGGTGGTAGAGCCGGTCACCAGAGAGGGATTCACAGTGCCTGAGGTCCACTGGGGCCGACGCACACTCAGCTACAGTGAGAGCTCCAAGGAGAACCAATGAACATTAAACACTATTTCTCAAATGCCTTAACTCCACAACTGACATGCATTAACAAAAATCTCTCCTCTTCAATATGCCATAGAATTGGGAATGAGTTGGTGCTTAAAGGAAAATTATGTCATTATTACCTCCCCTAATATCACTCCAAACCTATATCACTTTCTTTTTTTTCTTTTTGTGGAACATAGAAGGAACGTTTTTAAAAAGTCTTGGGGCAGAGTTTATTTGCCATAATGCGAGTCATTAGTGACTTTAGTCTGTCAAGCTCGGAAAAAAAGGTACAAAAGAACACCAAGAAACCACAGTAAAAGCAATCATTTAACATTCATGCTGTATGGCAGGGCTATTCAACTTCATCAACAAGTGGGCCGGATGGAAAAAACCTCCGGGGCATGCAGGCCAAGCCAGAATATTTAATTAACGAAAATCTTCTATCAGACATTGTGTTATAGTAAGCCTAGACTATTTGTTCATTATATAAATAAAACATCAATAGAAAAATCCAGCAGGAAATTCTGGAGAAAAAGAAACAACAAAAACTAAAAATTGCTTTAAAATTGGTCCATAACTGAGAAAGTAAATCAAATTTATACAATTTTTTTTTAATTGAACAATATCAGTAAAGTTTGTTATAGATGCAATGATTTTGACTTCTCAAACCGAATGTTCACTTGATATCAAATTAATGAATAAAACTTTTTTTATTCTGTCATCCATGATTTTAGTTCTTTAATCTTCCCATTCCGTCAAAATGACAGATAATTATCATTTGTAGCGCAATCTCTGAAAGCGCTCCTGCACAAGACACTGTAAAAACATTTAGACCTGTCGCGACTTCCATCAAGTGAACGTTTACATAGGAAAACAGTTGAAAAACTGCACGATCAGACAAAAAAACTCGTTCAGTGTAAACAGCCTATATCACCTCGTGTGATGAACAGAACTTAAGGTAAAAATCAAATACGGTGACTACATCGACAACACCAAACCTCATAGGTTTTCATTGCGTCTCCTGACTATATGTTCCTTATGACTTTTAGCAAATATACACCGTTAAAACTTGAATTTGTGAATGAAAAACGTGAATCACAGAAAGTTAGTAGTATGAGGTTGGAGCGACATATGGGTGAGTAAATAATGAAAGACTTTTCTTTTTTGGTTGAACAGTTGTTTTTTAACAGGTTTTGAGTTATTTATGATTGAATATTTTAATTCAGTATTTTTTAAAATTGGCTAAAGTAATATATAGTATATTACATATATTATTCAATCTATGTGTGTGCAGAATACTTAAATGCTGTAAAATATAAAGGAATTTTATATACAGTTATACCCTCAGCTGCCTGAAATTTTTGAGTTTTAAAAACCTTATGCACTTGATCAGTAATTTTGATAAATGCTTATCTATCTATACATATATATATATATATATATATATGTGGCAACACGCAGTTTATACAGTGAAGAAAACGGCATTCAGCAGACACACAACACAGACATGTTACGTTCTTGCTTTCAAAACATTAAAAGGAGTGCAAATGCAAACTAAGGGTTCTCAAGATGTGTTCTAAGTATTAAACTATATTTAACTTGACACAGTGACCTAAACATTTTATGTTTATGACGCAACGCACCCGAGACGCTACACAAGCATGTCTGAGGCTTGATGAAATTGACGGTCCTTAAACAAGCCCTCATAATAAAACTGATTGACAAATTCACTTGTGTAATGGATTGCTGTGAACTGTATGCCAATGATTGTCTTGATCAATAATATGGTAGTAAAAAATACATTGTATTCTAAAGCCGCTTTTTGTATTGTCTTATTAATGATTAACTCTTCTGCCACAAGACTGTAATGCTTTTTAATGATCTGAATATATATATTATATACAGGTGCTGGTCATATAATTAGAATATCATCAAAAAGTTGATTTATTCATTCCACACAGACTGATATATTTCAAGTGTTCATTCCTTTCAATTTTGATGATTATAACTGACAACTAATGAAAACCCCAAAATCAGTATCTCAGAAAATTAGAATATTGTGAAAAGGTTCAATATTGAAGACACCTGGTGCCACACTCTAATCAGCTAATTAACTCAAAACACCTGCAAAGGCCTTTAGATGGTCTCTCAGTCTAGTTCTGTAGGCTACACAATCATGGGGAAGACTGCTGACTTGACAGCTGTCCAAAAGACGACCATTGACATCTTACACAAGGAGGGCAAGACACAAAAGGTCATTGCTAGAGAGGCTGGCTGTTCACAGAGCTCTGTGTCCAAGCACGTTAATAGAGAGGTAAAGGGAAGAAAAAGATGTGGTAGAAAAAAAGTGTACAAGCAATAGGGATAACCGCACCCTGGAGAGGATTGTGAAACAAAACCCATTCAAAAATGTGGGGGAGATTCACAAAGAGTGGACTGCAGCTGGAGTCAGTGCTTCAAGAACCACCACGCACAGACGTATGCAAGACATGGGTTTCAGCTGTCGCATTCCTTGTGTCAAGCCACTCTTGAACAAGACACAGCGTCAGAAGCGTCTTGCCTGGGCTAAAGACAAAAAGGACTGGACTGCTGCTGAGTGGTCCAAAGTTATGTTCTCTGATGAAAGTAAATTTTGCATTTCCTTTGGAAATCAAGGTCCCAGAGTCTGGAGGAAGAGAGGAGAGGCACAGAATCTATGTTGCTTGAAGTCCAGTGTAAAGTTTCCACAGTCAGTGATGGTTTGGGGTGCCATGTCATCTGCTGGTGTTGGTCCACTGTGTTTTCTGAGGTCCAAGGTCAACGCCGCCATCTACCAGGAAGTTTTAGAGCACTTCATGCTTCCTGCTGCTGACCAATTTTATGGAGATGCAGATTTCATTTGCACACAGTGCCAAAGCTACCAGTACCTGGTTTAAGGACCATGGTACCCCTGTTCTTAATTGGCCAGCAAACTCGCCTGACCTTAACCCTATAGAAAATCTATGGGGTATTGTGAAGAGGAAGATGCGATACGCCAGACCCAACAATGCAGAAGAGCTGAAGGCCACTATCAGAGCAACCTGGGCTCTCATAACACCTGAGCAGTGCTACAGACTGATCGACTCCATGCCACGCCGCATTGCTGCAGTAATTCAGGCAAAAGGAGCCCCAACTAAGTACTGAGTGCTGTACATGCTCATACTTTTCATGTTCATACTTTTCAGTTGGCCAACAGTCTTAAGTAATATTCTAATTTTCGGAGATACTGAATTTGGGATTTTCATTAGTTGTCAGTTTTAATCATCACAATTAAATGAAATAAACATTTGAAATATATCAGTCTGTGTGTAATGAATGAATATAATATCCAAGTTTCACTTTTTGAATGGAATTACTGAAATAAATCAACTTTTTGATGATATTCTAATTATATGACCAGCACCTGTGTATATATATATACAGTGAGGAAAATAAGTATTTGAACACCCTGCTATTTTGCAAGTTCTCCCACTTGGAAATCATGGAGGGGTCTGAAATTGTCATCGTAGGTGCATGTCCACTGTGAGAGAGACAATCTAAAAAAAAAAAATCCAGAAATCACAATATATGATTTTTTAACTATTTATTTGTATGATACAGCTGCAAATAAGTATTTGAACACCTATCAGCTAGAATTCTGACCCTCAAAGACCTGTTAGTCTGCCTTTAAAATGTCCACCTCCACTCCATTTATTATCCTAAATTAGATGCACCTGTTTGAGGTCGTTAGCTGCATAAAGACACCTGTCCACCCCATACAATCAGTAAGAATCCAACTACTAACATGACCAAGACCAAAGAGCTGTCCAAAGACACTAGAGACAAAATTGTACACCTCCACAAGGCTGGAAAGGGCTACGGGGAAATTGCCAAGCAGCTTGGTGAAAAAAGGTCCACTGTTGGAGCAATCATTAGAAGATGGAAGAAGCTAAACATGACTGTCAATCTCCCTCGGACTGGGGCTCCATGCAAGATCTCACCTCGTGGGGTCTCAATGATCCTAAGAAAGGTGAGAAATCAGCCCAGAACTACACGGGAGGAGCTGGTCAATGACCTGAAAAGAGCTGGGACCACCGTTTCCAAGGTTACTGTTGGTAATACACTAAGACGTCATGGTTTGAAATCATGCATGGCACGGAAGGTTCCCCTGCTTAAACCAGCACATGTCAAGGCCCGTCTTAAGTTTGCCAATGACCATTTGGATGATCCAGAGGAGTCATGAGAGAAAGTCATGTGGTCAGATGAGACCAAAATAGAACTTTTTGGTCATAATTCCACTAACCGTGTTTGGAGGAAGAAGAATGATGAGTACCATCCCAAGAACACCATCCCTACTGTGAAGCATGGGGGTGGTAGCATCATGCTTTGGGGGTGTTTTTCTGCACATGGGACAGGGCGACTGCACTGTATTAAGGAGAGGATGACCGGGGCCATGTATTGCGAGATTTTGGGGAACAACCTCCTTCCCTCAGTTAGAGCATTGAAGATGGGTCGAGGCTGGGTCTTCCAACATGACAATGACCCGAAGCACACAGCCAGGATAACCAAGGAGTGGCTCTGTAAGAAGCATATCAAGGTTCTGGTGTGGCCTAGCCAGTCTCCAGACCTAAACCCAATAGAGAATCTTTGGAGGGAGCTCAAACTCTGTGTTTCTCAGCGACAGCCCAGAAACCTGACTGATCTAGAGAAGATCTGTGTGGAGGAGTGGGCCAAAATCCCTCCTGCAGTGTGTGCAAACCTGGTGAAAAACTACAGGAAACGTTTGACCTCTGTAATTGCAAACAAAGGCTACTGTACCAAATATTAACATTGAATTTCTCAGGTGTTCAAATACTTATTTGCAGCTGTATCATGCAAATAAATAGTTAAAAAATCATACATTGTGATTTCTGGATTTTTTTTTAGATTATGTCTCTCACAGTGGACATGCACCTACGATGACAATTTCAGACCCCTCCATGATTTCTAAGTGGGAGAACTTGCAAAATAGCAGGGTGTTCAAATACTTATTTTCCTCACTGTATATATATATATATATATATATATATATATATATATATATATATATATATATATATATATATATATATATAGAGAGAGAGAGAGAGAGAGAGAGAGAGAGAGAGAGAGAGAGATGCGCTTTGAAGAAGGAAACTAGATTATGATTGTATAAGGCCAAATTGCCTCGCGCTTTGAGTTTGCACATACTGTATTCCAGTATTTGTGAGGTGCTTTTGGAGAGATTAAAGTCTTTTGCTTATTCTGTCTGACACTGCTTAAACAGTTGCAGTAAAAAGGTTTAAACTACTTGATGTTGTGAACTAGATATGTACCCGCTATAATATTTGAATGTCCAGTGAGGATCACCCTAAGCACAATGGTTATATTAAAGCGGATCATTCTACATTCCAGATGTGCGTAAGAGGTTTCATGCTGCTCTGTATTAGAGCCTTTCTTTTTCTTACTTTAATAGTATTGTGCAATATGATGTAATAGTTATATAGCCTATTTATTTATTGAATAGCCTTTGGTCACCATGTTGAATTTCTGCACTTAGCATCCGTATATCCCTCTGAAAGTCATCTGATCGTATACATCATTATCCTTAACTAGTCGTTTAAACAACCAACCAACTGGTCAATTATGAAAATTTTTAGTTTTGCATATCCCTACTTTTTTATTAACAATTGAATATTTATTAATGCTAGTATGCAATCTCTGGCAAATTACCATTTAAAGGGGTACTCACTCAAAAATGAAAATTGTAATTTACTCAACCTGAGACAACATGACAGCCTTAGTCACCATTAATTTTAATTGTATGGAAAGATAGTGCAATGAAAGTGAATGGTGACTAAGGCTAACATACTGCCTAACATCTCCTTTTTTGTTCTACAGAAGAAAAAAATAATGTGGGTTTGTAACATCATGAGGGTAAGTAAATAAATACATTTTTATTTTTGGGTGAACTACTTGGATGAAAATGTTCTTATCATTTACTCAACCTCATGCCATCCCAGTTGTTTACTTTCTTCTGTCTTCAGAAGTGATATGATAGGTGTGGGTGATAAACAGATTAATATTTTAGTAAATGTTTTCTATATATTCTCAAACCTGCTCAGTCAATCTCCATTTTAACTCATTCACTTCTTGTGTTTTTGGTGATGGACATTATTCATGCATATGCCCCTACAAGACTCGGAGAATAATTTCTTGCAAAAAGTACTTAATATTGATCTTTTTCTCACCCACACCTGCCATATAAATTCGTCACCCAAATGAAGATATGGATTTAACCACTGGAGTCTTATGGATTACTTTTATTCTGCCTTTGTGTGCTTTTTGGAGCATCAAAATTGTTACTCGTTCACTTGCAATGTATGGACCTACAGCCATGGCCAAAAGTATTGGCAGTGACATACATTTTGTGTTTCTCAAAGTTTTCTGCTTCAGTTGTTTCTAGATTATTGTGCAGAGTGATCAGATGCATTTTAAATAATTGCAAAAAAGCTTCATTGTCCAAAAAAAAAAAAGAAAGAACTTCACAAAAGCCCAAATTACACTATTTTTTGGCCCTGGCACAAAATGACCAGCCAACATCATTTCACTTCTCATATCAGCAGCTCCTGGAAAAGTGTGAACGAGTTCTAGTCAGGTGAAATCACTCGATCATTCTGATTGGATTATAAAATCAGACTGATTGCTATAAAACGGGGGAAGAAGTGCTTCCAATCATTGTGTTCTTGTTTGCAATGGTTACCTCTAAAGAAAGACGTGCAGCCATCATCGCTTTGCATCAAAATGACCTCACATGCAAAGAATATTGCACTTGAAAGAACCATTTACTGGATTATCAAGAACTTTAAGGAGAGAGGTTCAACTGCAGTGAAGAAGACTTCAGGACGTCCCAGAGTGTCCAGCAATCGCAAGGACCGTCTCCTCCTGTGGAGTCAGCTACGGAATCGTGTCACCACCAGTGCAAAGCTTGCTCAATATTGGCAGCAGGTTGTGTGAGTGCATCTGCACTGAGGCGAAGACTTTTGGACAATAGCCTGGTGTCAAGAAGGGCAGCAAAGAAGCCACTTTTCTCCAAGAAAAACATCAAGGACAGACTGAATTCTGCAGGAAGTACAAGGATTGGACAGCAGAAGACTGGTGCAAAGTTATTTTCTCTGATGAAGCCCCCTTCCGACTGTTTGGGACATCTGGAAAATGGTCTGGAGAAGAAAAGGTGAACGCTACCATGAGTCCCGTGTCGTGCCAACAGTGAAGCATCCTGAGACCATCTATGTGTGGGGTTTCTTTTCATCCAAGGGAGTGGACTCTCTAACAACTCTGCCCAAAAACACCATGAATAAAGAATGGTATCAAAATGTCCTGCAAGGGCAACTTCTCCCAAAGATCCAGGGTCAATTTGGTGATGATCCGTGCATTTTGCAGCACCGTGTCACAAGGCAAGAGTGATAATGAAGTGGCTCGGAGATCATTACATTGAAATTTTGGATCCGTGGCCCGGCAACTCCCTGGATCTTAATCCCATAGAGAGCTCGTGGTCAATCCTCAAAAGGCGAGTGGACAAGCAGAAGCCCACAAATTGTGATCAGCTCTGAGCACTAATAAGTCAAGAATGGATCGCTGTCAGGATTTGGCTCAGAAGCTGATATCCAGCATGCCAGAGTGAATTGCAGAGGTTATGAAGAACAAGGGTCAACACTGTGAATATTGACTCTTTGCATATATTGAATATTTTTGCAAATAAAAGAATTTAAAACTTGAATGAAATGCTTATCATTGTTTTCCAGTATAACATAGAAACATGAAAAATTAATCTACACATTCTGAAGCAGAAAACTTTGCAAAACACAAAATTTGTGTCACTGCCAATACTTTTGGCCACGGCTGAACAGAACTGAAATATTCTTCTAAAAATCGTAATTTCTGTTCTGCAGAAAAAAGAATGTCACATCTGGCATGGCATTTGGGTGAGTAAATGATGAGAATTTTAGTTTTTGGGAAAAATATTCCTTTAAAGCTTTTGGTTCGCTTTTTCTGAAAGCAAATACATTCTAGTAAATTGGAACATGGAACAGCATTCCTGTTTGTAGCATATGTAGATTCCAGGCAGATTTTTTATAAAAGTGACTTTATTGTCTGCACACATTAAAATATACAAATTGTACAAGACAGCATAGACATTAAAAGCATTGATTACATTAATATCTGAACCTAAATGGTTTAAAAGAAACTTTTGGTGAATGTTTATGGCATTGATTGTCTAAAAGTGGATAACAAGCTAATCCCAGTGGTATCTGATTCATCACTCTTGCTGAGTCACCATCTTCAACATCCTTAAAGCCATTGAGCCCTGGTCAGATGGGATCTGTCAAGACATAATGGATATATCTGTTCACATACAAACATCAAAACTGAAAATAAATACAGAGGAAATTATTTTCTCTTGACTGTTAAAGCTAACCAATATAGCCCTGCACATTTACTGCCATGGTTGTATATTTTGACGAATATATGACTGAACAAAGAAATTAGCCAAATACAAATAAGTGGGAAATACTTGGTACCATATGTCCAGCTTTGAGGATCCAGTAGAAGGCAAAGTTCTTGTAGGTTTTATAGAAGGCTCCAGTTTGGTTCTCTATTTGTGGGTCCTCCAGTGCTGTCCACTTCATCTGGTTAAAATACTGGAGTCCATTCCATTTTAGCTGTTTCACCCACTGCTCCTGACCTGCCCACACACACAGATACAAATAATTATCACTGCAGTGCAGAGACATTATACAGATAGCATCCAACAATGATGCTATAAGTTCCTAAATATCAAACCGATTTAACAGATTGGTCAAATGGAGCTTACTGGCCAAGTATAAAGTCTGTCAGCCACTCTGAAAGCTTTACTCATAGATTGCACATAGCAGTCCTCACCCACTGTGTCGACAATGAGATCCAGCTGGCCATTGTAGACTGTGACATTGACTCCTGATGCAAGAAGCTCATCCACAATGTTCACAACAGGCTTCATGAAATCTCCTGCCATGCTGACAAATACAGCCTCAGATTGACCTGATAGAATAGTAAAGCAAATGTACATAAAGTGTAAAAATTAGCAAGTTAGGACTATTACACTAAGATACGACTCACACTATGTTTGTACTATATATATACACTGTGCAAAGACCCGGATGACCCAGGGCCAATACTTGGAAGGTTCTCTTATCATTTTTTATTTTATATAAATTAATATTTATTACAAAAACAGTTACACTGGTTGCTCAGTCTTTTTTGATTCACTAATTCATTAGTGAGTCATTTGTTTGTGAATCGGACTAAACTGGGCACACTTGATGCTGTTGTGTTCCACCCATGAGGACAAACTCAATCAAGGCAGTATTCCATTCTAAACCATAGCAAATGGTTTGTGAAATTTCACACACAGGGGCATCTTTGTAAATCATAAAAATAACTTATTACCTCCCCATGTGACATTCTTTGGAATGACCCCAAGCTTCTGTCTGATTGGCCCGTTCATCAACTCTGAAAGTGACTGACGGTGCAAAGGACGAATGTGACGTCGTTTCAGTGAGGCTGTAAAAACAGGACAAGAAAATACCTAAAACCTTTTCATTTGGGTGACGAATAGAAATTTTAATGAGTATGTCGAGATCCTCACAGAGAAATCCATCTGTGGTTTCATTTGAACTTCTTTTCATCTCATCAGATTCTTGAGTGAGGATGTTGTAGAAATTCACTCCATTTGTGTTCTGTAACAAAACACAAAGAACGAAAGCACATGACATATTCATCAACCAGTATTCCTTATACCCACACCTTTTCACCAATTATTTTCATGACTTTTCCAGTCATTTGTGATTGACTAGCGTTTTTCACCTTTTAAACCATTTGAAAATTCCTTAATATTTCCAGGATTTATATGACCGTGGGAACATGGCGAACAGCCTTCACTAGACCCTACAGTATTTTTAAACTGTACATAAACTTTATTTCAATGCACTACTGACCCGTTCCACCACATTCTCTGTGATAGACCACATCTCAGTGGCTTTTTGGTACTGTCCCTGATCCAGAGCCTGCTGCACTCCATTTGCTGCTTTGTTCACCTCCTCAAGCCCATTGTCATCCAACAGAGACTTTACACCACAACATAGAGACAGTCATAAATATGGCACAGCATGCAATTATCTGGTTCTGTACAATGAATGACTGAAAGGAAACATTTCAAACTACCATTTCACAGCCAAGTCTGAATTGGTGGATCATTATCAAATAAAAACCAATATGCTACGATTAAATCATTACTGTAGTAGTTTGATTTGATCATACTCAATGCACTCATACTCAGGGCCATTACCACAATATACACTGAGGGGGACAAGTCCCTCCCCAATAATCAGATATGGCCAGACTGCCCCCCCAATAATTCATATCCTTGTTGCTGTTCTAATTGTCATTTAAGTTGTTGCAGGAATAACATAATGGTTTAAAAAAAAAAAAAAAAAAAAGCCTAGTAGTCTAACAATGCTCGTCAATGTCATTTGAGATAGCTAATCTAGTCAATGAAGGCGGCACTCAAATTTAAGAAGCTGAGTGGGAACCTCGTGAATTATTCCAGTGCCACACAGCATGCACCAGTGTCAGCAGTTCAGGTTAAGAGTGTCAGTGATATAAGATGTCAGTATATAACTAAACATGCAATATTTGCCCACTATTTTATGATTGAAATGTTGTAACGACCAACAGTAATTTCCAGTGGTGCCAAGTATTCACAGTTTGCCGTAATTTGCTGTTTTGAATTTTAAAAAATATATTTTGAGGACCAGTTAAAGTAGTTCACCTAAAAATGGAAAATGTACTTTTACATTTACTCACACTTACGTTGTTCAAAACCCATATGATGGGTTTTTTCTTGGAACATAAAAATAGATATTTTAAGTCACTCTATTCCATAGAATAACAGTTTACAGTGAGCAGGAGCGGTTGAGCTTCAAAAAGGACAAATACTATAAAGTATTCTTAAAGGGTCAGTATAAAGACATCATAACAGCAGTTCATTTGACAAGTGCACTATATTCCAAGCTTTCTGGGGCCACACAACAGCTTTGTGTTGTATGGACTACTTTTAAGGTATTTTTATAATGATTATTTTTCCTTCTCTTTGGACCTTGACAGCAGTGGTCAATATGAACTGTTTTTGTATGGAAAAGAGCAACGTTAGGATTCCTGAAGAAAATATTTTGTTAAGATTCTACTGGGGAAAATGAGGGAAGTAAATAATTTAGTGTATTTTCCTTTTGCTAGCCATCTGACACAGTCATGTGTCCTACATCAGTGATGAAAAAAAAATTCAAATTATATTCATCTTTTCTTTGATACAGCACAAAAAATAAAGAAAAGATGACTAAAACAGGCAAACTGCTAGCAATGTAGACACTGGTAGTACCGTATGAAAAAAAACCCAATATTGTTTAAAAATCAAAAATTATAAAATGTTGGGCCTTTATCGCATTTAAAGCTTTTATTCAGAAAAGTATTGCATTCAGAGCCTTTACTATTTTAAAGGACCAAAGAGGACAATTATATTTGTGACCTCAACACCCATGACCCTCAACCCCAAAATGGTCCCCCCCAATGTTCAAGACATTACAGCCTTGCTCATACTCAATCCCTGTGAAGAGGAATCAGGGTTGTTTATGGTTAATTACTCACTGTGCTGTAAAGATAAGGACCCCAGGTCATGACAGAATCTGTAGACAAAGAATAAGTAGTTGGAGGTGATGAATTCTGTATTTTCATGTGAGCTGTATAAGGAGGACTAAGATCTTACACTATTAAATGTGATTAGAACTTTAACATGCATCATGAATTGTAATGTGAGATGTAAATGAGATATCTTTTAAAAGACTTAAGGTATCACACATATTACAGACCTATAGGAGAGATCCACGAGTCTCCCAGTGCCACCCCAGCAAAGTTACATTTGATTGAACCCGCTTTAATTGCCTAAAGAGGAAATTGGCATTCAATTCAGAATAAAATTAACTTGAACAGTGCTCAATAAATGCCCAATAAAGAAAAAAATAGATTTAAAGGGATAGTACACCCCAAAATGAAAATCATCTAATCTTGTACTGACTTTCATGCCATCCCAGATGTGTATGACTTTCTTTCTTATGCAGAACACAAACAAAGATTTTTAGAAGAATGTCTCAGTTCTGTAGGTCCATAAAATCCAAGTGAATGGTCACCAGACCTGTCAAGCTCTAAAAATCACAAAGGCAGCATAAACGTAATCCAACTCCAATGGTTGTATTTTTCCAACAATTGTTTCACTTTGAATTGACTATATCACAATTCCAGTGGGTCAGAAGTTTACATACACTAGGTTAACTGTGCCTTTAAGCAGCTTGGATAATTCCAGAAAATTATGTCAAGCTTCTGATAGACTAATTGGAGTCAATTGCAGGTGTACCTGTGGATGTATTTTAAGGCATAACTTCAAAAAAAAGTGCCTCTTTGCTTGATATCATGGGAAAAATCAAAAGAAATCAGCCAAGACCTCAGAAAAAGTCTGGTTCATCCTTGGGAGCAATTTCAAATGCCTGAAGGTACCACGTTCATCAGTACAAACAATAGTATGCAAGTACAAACACCATGGGACCACAGAGCCAACGTACCGTTTAGGAAGGAGATGCATTCCGTCTCCTAGAAATGTATGTAGTTTGGTGAGAAAAGTGCTAATCAATCCCAGAACAACAGCAAATGACCTTGCAAAGATGCTGGAGGAAACTGGTAGACAAGTATCTATATCCACAGTAAAACAAGACCTATATCAACATAACTTGAAAAGCTGCTGAGCATGGAAGAAGCCACTGCTCCAAAAATGCCATAAAAAATCCTGAATACAGTTTGCAAGTGCACATGGTGATAACGATCTTACCTTTTGTAGAAATGTCCACTGGTCTGATGAAACAAATATTTAACTGTTTGGCCATAATGATCATTGCTATGTTTGTAGGAAAATGGGTGAGGCTTGTAACCGAAGAACACCATCCCAACTGTGAAGCATGGGGGTGGCAGCATCATGTTGGAAGATTATGTGGATATATTGAAGCAACATCTCAAGACATCAGCCAGGATGTTAAAGCTCAGTCACAAATAGGTCTTCCAAATCGACAATAACCCCAAGCATACCTCCAAAGTTGTGGAAAAAACGTGTGCTAGCAAGGAGGCCTACAAACCTGTCTGGAGGAATGGGCCGAAATTCCAGAAACTTATTGTGAGAAGCTTGTAGAAGGCTACCCAAAAAATGTCAGCCAAGTTAAACAATTTAAAAGGCTATGCTACCAAATACTAACAATTTATATGTAAACTTCTGACCCACTGGGAATGTGATGAAAGAAATAATAGCTGAAATATATAATTCTCTTTACAATTATTCTGACATTTCACATTCTTAAAATAAAGTAGTGATTCGATACGATTAAATGTCAGGAATTGTGAAAAACTTGTTAAAATGTATTTGGATAAGGTGTATGTAAACTTCTGACTTCAACTGTAAATATTGATATACTTCTCACCCACACCTATAATATCACTTATAAAGACATATATTAAACAACTTGAGTCTTATGAATTACTTTTTGCTGCCTTTATGTGAATTTTGGGGCTTCAAAGTTTTGGTCACCATTCACTTGCATTATATGGACCTTCGGAGCTGAAATATTCTTTTAAAAACTTTGTGTCCAGCAGAAGAAAGAAAGTCATACACATTTGGGATGGCATGAGTGCGAGTAATTTTTGGGTAAACTATCCCTTTAAAAAATGTAAACCAATGCCACAGAGTCTAAGTATACTTTTGAGGAAGTAAGTACTCTTCTTATTCATGCTGTTCCTCATTTAGATCACCAGAGTACATGATCCCTTGTGCAGTTTTCTACAACATTGCTTTTCAGATGATGCATAAGCTGAGAGAGAAGACAAAAAACATTACCTTTGTGAGCTCAAGAGAAATAGCTGCTGCCATTTTGCCTCCATAAGACTCAGAAAATATATAGAAAGGAGTACTCTATTGGGGAGGAAAAGTCTGTTAAGACAAAAGAAAAATCTAATGAGCAAATGATATCTGGTGGGATTGTTTAGTTTTTTTTACCTGAAAATCTGCCTTTAGAGAGAAAAAGTTCTTGAGGAGGACCATCATGTCTGATGCCACCATTGTAACGTCCTTGGTGAGGGCATCTTCAGTGTCTGTGTAACTGTAGCCGGTACCTACTGGGTTATCCACAAATAGCACACTGGATGAATGCACCTAAACAGATACAGACATTTTGTGTAATTTATTTTCTGGGAAAAGTAATGAGTAAAAATGTTAAAAGTTTTGGACAGAAAATAGAATAAAATCAAACAATTACATTTCTACATTCCCAGAAATGAACCTCAAAATCAATGTGGCAGATTTGAGAGTGAAGTAAATGTATATTAGTTTACATACCCAAGAGGTTTCTCTTGGCTTCAGGTCTCTATCCAGTGGTCCAATTTCCTCAAAGTTGCCAAATCCACAGCTAGATCCCCCAGGACCTCCCTAAAATAACAATGAGCATGATCATCGTGTTCAGGTTAATTTAGTGAGACTATGTAAGACTGGGTCTCAAAATTAAGCAAGTTTAAACATTAACAGTTTTGGGCATCATATGTGCACTGGAATACCGATCTACACTATAAAATCACTATGATATGTATATATTAATAATAAATAACTATTAGTTATAGGGATAGATCGAACAGATCACACAGGTAAGAGGGGTTTACAAACCTGCAGCCACATAACTAGAGGTAGTTCTTTATAACTGGCACTGGAACTGTTGGCGTAATACAGCCACCAGAACATGTGAGCTCCCTGACGGACATCCACATATCCCCATGATTCTTTGGCTTGAACTGGAACACAAATACCTGTTGTGTGACCAAAAACAAAACAACAAAATGTAAATAATTTTCAGTTCAATACAAGTTAAGCTCAATCAACAGCATTGTGGAATAATGTTGATTACCACTCAAATTTATTTCGACTCGTCCCGCCTTTTCTTTAAAACAGCAAAAATCAGGGTAACGAGGCACTTACAATGTCAGTGAATGGAGCCAAATGTTAAAAATACTCACTGTTTCAAAGGTATTGCCACAAAACGTATACAATATATATGTTAACATGATTTCAGTGTAATACAATCACATACCCCGCGACCCTGTACAGGATAAGCGGTTGACGATGGATGGATGGACAATCACATACTAACCTATTGCTGTGTAAAGTTATAGCCAAATATAGGCCATGATGACGTAACGCCATAGACAGCAATACCCTAAATGAACGATGATTTAAACTACAGCTCAAATAATACAAGAGTTTTAAAAGAAGAATTGATGTAAGTGCTTTTATAAAATGGAGAGATTCGCATATCTGCTTTTAAACCCTCCAAAATCGGCCCCATGGTAAGAGCCTCACTTTAACTTAGATTTCGAAATGTTCATTTTTTTTTCTTAAAAAACTTAACTGCAAATGAAGCTGAGATTTATTTTAAGTTCATTACGCAAGAGGAGCTCAATTTAACACTTGATACTAACGGTTGTATTCCGAGTCATCATTTTATCCATTGCTTTTGCTTTATCTCCAAAGCAACAAATTATTTGAGAATCAGCAATTACGTCCCATTCGTAAGACCACGGTGGCTGCAAAGAACTGAGTGACTGAGCAAGAACACACGCATAAAAAGTAACATCTACGTTTTTAAAAGTACAGTTTCAGCACATACCTTTATGAAAACTCTCAGCAAACATCAGCGCAACAACCAGCATGCCAATCCACGACCTCGCCATTATTATTGTTCTTAAACTCACTTTATCAAGCTGGTACTCTGGCTGTGTTTGGACCCATCGGTCTCCCAATCCTTCGAGCAAGGTGATGGAAAGTACAGTATCATATGACTCTTCGGTCAGCTGACGAGACGTGACGAACCATTAGGAAATAAACTCCAGTTATTCTCTTCCAGACCAGTAGATGGCAGGGGAGTTTATCATAGTGCGACTGAGCTCGTCTTCGTTTAAAACTGTGAGTAACCCTCATTGTAAGAACTGCACACAGTGCTGGCATGGCCACCTCCAGTCTCAACTCCATCAGGGTCCGATTGTTCTTTGATTATCCTCCTCCTGCAACACCCGAGTGTCGTATGTGCTGGCTGCTGGTGGACTTAAACAAATGTCGAGTTGTCGCAGATCTGTCCAGCATAGTAAAGGAAAAGTTTGGCTTCAGCCGTAAAACCATTTTAGATCTGTTTATTGAGGATTGCTACCTGCCTTCCACAGAAAACATCTATATAGTACGTGACAATGACAGTATAAGGTAAGCACTGCATTCATGATAATGTAATGGACGTTTATGCTTTTTAAATGCTTTTATGTTGACATGTATTTCTCCATCACTATTGATAGGGTGAAAGTATCCAGTCCTGTTTATGTTAATGGAGCTGATGCCTGCCAACACACTGAAACTCACAATTCAAAGACCAAGAAGAGAGGGAGAGGAGAGGAGACGCAAATCTGTGTCACACAAGGTCAAAGTAAGAAAAAGAAGCATGAAGATGCTAAAATCAATGGCTCTGCACCAGCAGCGGAAGGCAAAAAGAAGAAGAAACATAAGAAAAAGGAAGATAAGCAGTCCGTCAACAAACCTGTAACCCCACAAAAGACCCAAACAGCCCCTGCTTCTAACACAACCAACAGTTGTGTCAAAACAAACACAAAGCATCATAAATTCACATCAGATTCTTCAGACAGCAGTGCAGATGAGTCTCCAAGTAAGGCCCCTCCACCAAAACCTAAACCCAAGCAGTCAAGTGCAAACAAGAGACCTGCTGTAGCTGCACGGAAGGAAATCACATCATCAGATTCATCCTTTTCTGATAATAAGGCTAAACCATCCACCTGCAAAAGCAGTGTTCCTGTGCAGACACCTCCTGCTATGCCGAAACCATCCACCTCTGCAAACTCTAAAATTCCACCTAGAACACCTCGACAGAGAGCAAGCTCCACAGATTCTTCCTCCTCTATCTCATCATCATCATCATCACCCAGCCAAGTCAAAACTTTAGCTAATAAATCACAACCAACAACTCAACTCTCATTAACCACACAGAGTTGTGCAGCTCAATCTACCTCAGCCTCCATCTCTAAAAAGCCCCAGGACAAGGCAGACAGCTCTGACTCCAGCGGCAGTGAAATAGAGTTAGTGATTAAGAAACCGAACTTGCACGGAATGGGGTTGAATATTGCTGGTTTGAGGCCTAGTGATGGTGAGGCAGCAGGCAGGGCCAGAGGAAACACAAGAGGCCAGGAGAGGGGCAGAGGTCGGGGTGCAAACCGAGGCAATGGGAGAGGAGGCTTTGGTAGGGCCAAGGGAACACCGTTTAAACAAGACTTTGATTACAACTATGAGAATGGCGAGCCGAAACAGAGAGATGATCTGATCAATGAAAGTTTTATTATACAGGTAAGATGAATGTGAAGATGGTAGTTTATTTTGCATAAGGTTATTAACCTTAAAGGTATATTTCACCCCAAAATGAGAATTCTCTCATCATTTACTCACCCTCATGCCATCCCAGATGTGTAATACTTTCTTTCAAGATTTTTAGAAGAATATCTCCACTCTGTTTGTACATACAATGCAAGTGAATGGTGGCCAAAACATTGAACCTCCAAAAATCACATAAAGGCTGAAGACTCCAGTGGTTTAAGCCATGTCTTCAGAAGTGATATGATAGATGTGGGTGAGAAATATATCCAATTATGATATTTTTTTTACAGTAGATTTCCAATTTCACATTCTGAATGTTAAAGTGGATATTTCTATAAAAAAAAATGACTTAAATATTGATTTGTTTCTCACCCGAAGTGATAGCATTGCTTCAGTAGACCACTGAAGTCATATGGATTGCATTTTTTTGCTGCCGTTATGTGATTTTTTTGGAGCTTCAAACGTCTGGTCACCATTTACTTGCATTGTATAGACCTACAGAGCTGACATATTCTTCTAGAAATCTTCATTTGGGTTCAGCAGAAGAAAGTCACACACATCTGGGATTGCATGAGGATGAGTAAATGATGAGAGAATTTTCATTTTTGGGTGATCTATACACAACTTTTTTTTTAAATTATTTATTATTATTTACTTTAGCATAAGCACTAACCCTTCAGTTCCTTTTGTGTGTTCTTGTAGAATCCACCAGCACCAGCCCCCAGACGAGAATACACCACTTTACCACTACTGGCAGCTCCCCCTGCGGTTGGCCAAATGATTGCCTTTAAGGTATGACTCTCTCTCTCTCTCTCCTTCTGTGGTGGAAAGGGCTTCAAATCTCCACCCGATCTGCTGAGACCAACAAAACCTTCAAGAAACAACACAAGACAGACCTCTTCCACAAACACTTGATTAAATCAAGGCACTTCCTAACAAACAAACAAAAAAAAACTTTTCTCTACATTTCTGCATTTATAGTTCTTCTCCAGTTTCTGTAGTACTTTGATTTGCTTTTGAATCCTGATAATGTCATACTACAAATATGTGAACAGTTTTCCATGATGTACTCATTAATTATTTTTTATTGTTCTTCCGTCACAGCTTTTGGAGTTGACAGAAAACTACACACCAGAGGTGTCTGATTATAAAGTAAGGTTCAATGTTGGGATGCACCGATATATCTGCTGCCAGTATTTATTGGCCAATTACTGACCAAATTAAAACCAGTGGCATATCAGTAATAAGCACGAAAACACAGATATTCACTGTAAAAACAGTTCGAAGCACAATCCAGAAATAATAATAGCCACAATATGTAGAAGGGTTGCCACTTCTAAGAACATACCCATAACATATAGATCATATTTAATCTTTATTCTTTCTTGTTCTCCCATTAATGCGGAAAAAAATGCCATAAACGAATGTGACTGTTGTGAAAGCGGCACTTAACTATTGGCTACATGATGAGAGAAAACATCCAAAATGCTTTTGTACCTCTCGATACATTTTTAAGCATTCCCAAGTAAAACCATTTTCTGATGACAAAATAAGATAAGTAGAATATCTGTGTCATCAGCCTATAATTTTTGTTAAAATTGGTATTGGCCAAACTATTTGACAAACTTTTTTTGGTGCATTCCTAGTTCAAAGCCATTTCTCAAGCTCATTCAAATTTTCTTATTCCTCTGTAATGTAAATTGTATTATGGATATGTTCTAAAATAATCTTAAGTGCTATGTTTTCATTTAGGAAGGGAAGATAATTGCATTCAATCCTCAAACAAAGATGATGGAGCTAGAACTGCTCTCACAACCTCAAGGTATCACAACTCATTAAATTATACAAATTTGAAACCTGGAGATTGACAGCGCCTTTCTTAGTTTATAATTCCTTTTGCAGCAATAATGTATTTGTATTAATGTATTTAGCCCCAGTTGAACCTGGCAAGTTTGACCTGGTATATCAGAACCCTGATGGATCTGAGATAGTGGAATATGCTGTCACACATGGATCACAGGTATTGAATGTACTGCCATTATATAGTAATAGCCACCAATACCATGATTGTTTATTACCTGCTTAAATTTATTCAGAAGGGCACTGGAATAGTGTAACACAAGTTCTGCATAAATCATTGTAAAACATCATCATGTACAGTGCTGTGATGAAGTCTTTGCCCCATCCTGATTTCTTCTGTTTTTGTGTGTATCTCATTCTTAATTGTTTAAAAAATTAAAAAAAAATCTAACATAAAACAAGGGCAATCTGTGTAAACACAAAATACAAATTTTAAATGATAATGTTATTTCTTGAAGCAAAGAAGTTCTCCAACACCTATATCACCCATATGAAAAATGAACTCCCCCCTTTAAACTTAATAGAGGGTTGTGCCACCTTTAGTAGCAACAACCGCAACCAAATGCTTCCGATAACTGGAGATTAGTCTTTCACAATGCTGTGGTGGAATTTTGGCCCACTTTTCTTTTCAGAACTGCTTTAGTTCAGACTCATTGGAGGGTTTTCGAGCATGAACTCCCAGTTTGAGGTCCTGCCACAGCATCTAAATCGGGTTCAAGTCAAACTAGACCACTTCAAAACTTTTATTTTTCTTCTTTTGAGCCATTCAGAGATGGACTTCTCCTATTCTTTGGATCACTTTCTTGCTGCATAATCCAGTTGCATTTGAGCTTCAACTCACAGACTGATGACCGAACGTTCTCCTTTAGAGTTTTCTGGTAGAGAGCAGAGTCATGTTTCCCTCAATTGTTGCAAGTTGCCCTGACCCTGAAGCAGCAAAGCATCCTCACACTATCACACTGCCACCACCATGCTGACCATAGGTATGATTTTTTTTTTTTTTTTGTGTGTAATTCTGTGTTTGATTTACACCAGATGTAACGGGACCCCTGCCTTCCAAACAGTTCCACTTTCGACTCATCCGTCCACAAAACATTCTCCCAAATGGTTTGAGGATCATCAAGATCTGTTTTGGCAAAATTCAGACGAGCCTTAATGTTTTCACCTCTACACTCTTTTATGGATGCCATTTTTGGCCAGTGTCTTTCTGATAGTGGAGTCATGAACAGTGACCTTTATTGATGCGAGAGAGGCCTGCAGTTCCTTGGATGTTGTTCTTGGCTTTGTTGTGACTTCCTGGATTAGTCATCGCTGTGATCTTGGAGGAATTTTGGAAGGTCGGCCATTTCTGGGAAGGTTCACTAATGTGCCAGGTTTGCTCCATTTGCAGATAATGCTCTCAATGTGGTTCTTTGGAGTCCCAGAGCTTTTGAAATAGTTTTGTAACCCTTCCCAGACTGATGCATTTCAATCACATTTTTCCTCAGCCATTTCATCCTGTAGCTCTAGACTGGTTACCCACTGAAGCTAAGCAGGATTGAGTGGTCAGTAACTGGATGGGAGACTTCTTGGGAAATCTAAGGTTGCTGTTGGAAGAGGTGTTTATGAGGCCAGCAGGGGGTGCTCACCCTGCAGTCTGTGTGGGTCCTAATGCTCTAGTATTGTGACTGGGAGACTTTACTGTAAAAAGGCACTGTCTTTCAGATGAGATGTTAAACCGAGGTCCTGACACTCAGTGGTCATTAAAAATCCCAGGGCACATCTCGTAAAGAGTAGTGATGCAACCCAAGTGTCCTGGCCAAATTCCCCATTTGGCCCTTATCCATCATAGCCTCCTAATAATCCCCATCCATTAATTATCTGTATCAGTCCACTCTCTTCTCTCCACCAATAGCTGGTGTTTGGTGAGCGTATTGGCGCATTATGGCTGCCTTCAAATCCAGGTGGATGATGCACACTGGTGGTGGTTGAAGAGAGTCCCCTGTTCACTGTGTATAGTGCTTTTGAGTGTAGTATCAGAAAAAGCACTATATAAATGCAACATTCATTCATTCATTCATTCATTCATTGTTTTTTTTTCGACCTTTGCATAGTGTGCTACTGGATGAGACCTTTTAGCCAACTTCATGCTGCTGAAAAATGTCTTTGTAGGTGTTGATTGAACAGGACTGGCAGTAATCATGCCTGGGTGTGTCTAGTCCAGCTGAACATCATTATAAATCCAGTTTCATTAATTTTGGGATTTAGTAACTAAACAACTCAGTTGTTATTGGATAACTTTTTTTCTTCAACAAATAACATTATCATTATTGGGGCTTCGTTTAGAAGTGGGGTTGGTTATTAGCAATATTTAATAAATATCAAAGATAATTATTAAAATAAATAGAACATTGAATAGAATCAACATTAACTTATTAATCCTTCCAATCAACAATTATTAAAGACATCTTTCAATTATCAAAATCAATAGAATATTATTAAGGATTAATATTGTTGGGGAACCACCCTGGAACCAGGGACTAATAAACTCAATATAGGATTGTTCTCGTATGAAAGTTGACGTCCGGAGAACATCAACACTCAAAAGGAAAACAATGAAGGCTTGAATCCGGGAGGGGGAGAGAAGAGAAGGAGTGCATAAAATGGCGGGCGTGGAGAGTTTGTCACTTGAGGTTTCCGGCCAGAGAGTGTGGGTGGAGAGACTTGTTGATGGTATCTGCCTGTTTAACTTGTGTCTCGGCTGGTATGATAACTTGGGGACAAAGCTGGGCTCTATCGCCAAGTTATCTGTTCGCCAAATGTGTGTGTTGGTATGCTTGAGAGGGGGGGTGTGTGTGTGTGTGTGTGTGTGTGTGTGTGTGTGTGTGTGTGTGTGTGTGTGTGTGTGTGTGTGTGTGTGTGTGTGTGGTTCGTATGAGAGCGATAGAACAGATCATGGAAGAGACAGCAACCATTAGTTTTATCACTCAGACACGATGAACGTAATCCGTCTGTCATGGTCGTTGGTTCTTTAATGGATAAACGCCCGTGATAGCGGGTATGTTCAAACAGCCCAACATGGTTGGACAACAAGACCGCAAATCTCATTCTCTTACTTGAGTCGAGTGAGGACACTGGTAGAATGTGTGTTTGTCCGTCGTTTTACTCCGACTTGGTTCCTCGAACGTTGGTACAGTGGGTGATTTGTTGGCGGAGATTTCAGCGAAGTCGACTCTGTTGAAGGAAGAGAAATCATATTTCTTCACTTCTGCAGGCAAAAAGGTAAGACACAGATTGCTCAGCGGTCTCCTTTTGGATCCGTTAGCGTGCTTTGTGGAACATGGAGAATCTCGGTTCGTCCAGCAAGATGGAGATTGTATAGCCAATGTTCAAGTACATGCGTTACTTCCTTGGGTTACGAGGCTACACCTGGGAGCAGAAGGGCTGCAACTAGACGCGACACATACTGTCGCTGGAAGCGAGCTTGGCGAGATTAATCTCTCGATGACATCATAATTGAGTGACACGTTCTGTCGTGCGTTTCATCCAATTGGAGTTGAGAGTTCGATCCTTCAGAATTTCATACCTAGGTGTAAAGTGAGCAAGGCTTGATGGGATCCGTAGCCTGTTTGGACTCCCTTTGTTTGATTCTTGCACCATTTGTTTGTGTTATCAGGCTTTATGACGGTGTGTAGGCCTGCCTTTTTCTCCTATCTAAGCACATGAAGCCCAACATCATTTAAAAACTGTATTTTGTGTTCACTCAGATTGTCTTAGTTTTATGTTTGGTTTTATTTCATTTTTGAAACAATTTACAGAATCAAGAACAGAAGAAATCAGGATGGGGCAAATACATTTTCACAGCACTGTATATTGATTTCATCATGTTTTATAAAGTCCACTTATAATTTTCAACAGTTATAATTGCATTGCCCATGTAACTGAGTCATATGCTTCTAACTTAATGAAATTGGCCTTTGTATAAAGGCTATTTTGTTGGTGTGGTGAGGTTTTTCTGAAAAGATTTTAGATACTTTCTGCAGGCTCCTCTGTGATCGTCATGTGGCTAAAAATGCATTTTGGCGGGAAGTGTTTGTGGCTAATTATCACCACAGTTAGAATAAAAGGGGTGTGGTAAAGACTCTTTTGTAAGTAAGCTGTAACCCCCCCCCCCCCCCCCCCCCCAAAAAAAAAAAAATTATAGGTCTTATGTTTTATTTACCCCAACCTTTTCCCTAGGCACATGACATATGGTGTGAATTCAAATACAAAATCATAATTAGAACATGTAATGAAGGCAACACATACAACACTCACGTTTTATAAGGATAGGAATGCATACTCCATTTATAACGTATTCAGCATCTATCCTGACAGCGCTAATGCAGGCACTCTTTGGCAAAGCTCTAAACCCTCTCTTTTGTAGTTTGGATTTTAAACCCATCCCCCAATCCCACACAATTGTTGCTTTCTGATTATCCTTTTAAATTGTTAAAGTGAAAGAGGGCAGTTCTTTGTACAAGTGTGTGTGCTGTGGTAGGCTAAAACAAGCCTGTCTTTGATGTCTTTACTGCAGCTGACTGAGCGCTGGGATTCTCTTCTGGAGCCCCGGCTCATTGTGGAGAATGTTGGATGAGAGTCAGACAATACAAACAGCCTGAGCCATGTGGACCATGACCATTATTTTCATGTTGTTTTCAAATTTAAAAGATTAATTTCCACAAGATTGTATGTTTTGATTATTTGATTTTCTTTCACAATGTCTATTGAATAAATAGTTTGTTTTAAAAAAAAATTGTAGTTTGACCTTATTTATTTTACTATGGACTCAAACAAACAAACAGCTAAAACCGGCCAAAGGTTGACCGTTTTTTTATTTTTTTGCTGGTTGAAGATGGTCACTCAGACTGGCCAATCTAATCTAGCTGGTCTCCCAGCATAACCATCAAAGAAGTGCCCAAAAAACAGCCAACTAACCAGCATGACCAGCTTAGGCTGGGTTTTGTTTTGTCTTCACAGCAGGGATAAGGATTTTTTTTCTATTTTAAGTTTGTTCCAATTCAGATGGTTTGAAAATGTGCACCTGAGAGTTTGAGTAGCTGCTGTAATTTTAACCACTATATTATTTGCATTTCAGTCCCATTCATAAATGTGCATCTTTAATATAACTAGATGGGTAAAGTCTGTCAATTCAAACTTTGACGTTGGCTTGACAAAGCCTTGTCCAAAAGTTTAAAGAGCCCATATTATGCCAGGTCTACTAGGTTTACATGCTTTAAAATTAACTTTTTTTTTTTCTTCTCTTACTGTACATTGCTGCAGCACCTCTTTTCACCATCTGTCTGAAATGCTCTGTTTTAGCTCCTGTCTCTTTAAAGCCCCCCTTTCCGAAAAGCCCAGTCTGCTCTGATTGGTCAGCTTGCCCAGTCTGTTGTGATTGGTCTACTGCTTGGACCGTGTGTTTTACCATAACTGAAGTAGCCCTTAGGCGGACATTACACAGTGACATAGCTAAGTCATGGAAGTAATGGCTGGACTGCAAACCAGGCATTTCAGACACTCCAGGAGCAGTGTTTTCTGTGGGAGAGAGTAACTCCCTTTGTGTGGACTTTGTAAGAAAAAGCACAATAGGGCCTCTTTAAACGAGCTAACTAATGGTCAGATAGATGGATAAATAGTCTTTGTATGAGTTTGTTTAAATTTTGGAAAAATCCTAAACCATGTCAGTAAAATAAAAGTGTCTTGGCATTGTCAAGCCAACATAATAATATTGTTTTCAATAGCATATGCTTTGATTCGGAGATCATCCGAAATTGTCTATTCCGTGAACTAATCGGAGCAGAGTAAAGCCATCCTCGGGGTGTCCCTACCTATTAAGTGACACAGGTGGCTGCATATTGTCCTGTAACCACCAGAGGACCAAGTGTTTTTTTTATTTTTTTTGCACTAAGTATTAATAGCACTGGCCACACAGTCTGGCTATGTGCGTGAAAATAGGCCAATGAAACCTTTAAAAAAAATATATTAATTGTCAAAGAAAAGAAATGGAGACATAAGTATGCAAATTTGATGTTTGTGTTAACACAAATTTGTGTTAAGGCTGTGGCCACATTACTCTGACAAATGACTTGCAGTTCAGGTGACCTGAGTTTGAGTACCACTTTTGCCAATTTCCCTCTTCTCCTCATATCCATCCCATGTAAGTGAAGTCCAACAGTTTCTGTTTGCTGTCAGCCATCAGAGAGGTGTAAATAAAGTGTCTTAAAGAGATGGTTCACCCAAAAACGAAAATTCTCATCATTTTCTAACCCTAATGCCATCCCAGATGTGTATGACTTTCCACAAGTCCATAAGTCTCCACTGGCTAAATCTATATTTTCAGAAGGGATATGATATGAAACATCAATATTTAAGTACTTTTTACCATAAATCTCCACTTTCACATTCACATTTTGAAAGTCAATGTAGAGATTTATGGTTAAAAAAAGGACATAAATATTGATCTGTTTCTCACCTACACCTATCATATTGCTTCTGAAGACATGCATTAAACCACTGGAGTCTTATGGATTACGTTTATGCTGCATATGTGATTTTTAGAGCGTCAAATATCTGGTCACCATTCACTTGCATTGTATGGACCTACTTAACTGAGATATTCTTCTAAAACTCTTGTGTTCAGGAGAAGAAAGTAGTACACATCTGGGATGGCATGAGGGTGAGTAAATGGTGAGAGATTTTTAATTTTTAGTTGAACTATCTCTGGAAGTGTCTAATACACTTATATGCAAATTGTGTTTATACAATAAAGCACTTGAGGCCATGCTATATTGTGAATATAGACACCGCTTAAATGCGTTGTTAGGCACAATGTGAACAGCCTCGAGTGCTTTATTGCTTTTATAAAAGGGTCACCACATAGTAAAAATATTAAGGACACTAATATTAATTAAATGTTAAGATTAATCTTTAAATGCCATCCTTCTGCCAGAAAATATTCAACTTATGCGCAAGAGAATCTAGCGTGCGGCCATCTTGTCTCGGAACTTCCATTCTAGCGGTTCTATATAGATATCTATGCTGTTGATGTCAAAGTGTAATTAGCTAGTAAAGTGGATTTACAGGTTATAGCGTTGCCAAAAGCTATCATGAGTATTTGAAAGTGTTCAGGGGATGTCATAACAACTAAAAGCAGAGCGATGAGATTTTAAAACAACAGTTCTTCATTCATAAATACACTAGAGCCTACAGTCACACTGTGGACGTATTGATATGCCTTTGTGCTCCTGAAACTTCAAAACATAACACAAAGACATTTAAAATATCTCGTACGACACCTCTGACCATCTTATGTCATTCAAGCATAATGTTATTGTTAAGGTTAGCAGATTTTTTGAGCATTAAACTGGGATGGGGGAAGGGTGCAAATATTTATACACACACGCATACATGTGAAAGTGTATTTTATATTCCGTTTACAACTATTTTAATCGCATTTAAGCCTCTAAAAAAATGTAGGGTGACAATTTTAAAAAGTACAATTGTAATTATCTTTAATGTTGATCTTGCATGTGTAATAATACAAGCTGTCACTGGTGGAAACATTTTAATACAAATTATAAACAAGTTGAAACCTAGAAATTAAGCAGAATTACACATACAAAAAATGAAACACTTGTATTATGAAAAAGTGCAGTTTGCATAGCTGTCTGAGTGTGATCTGCCATGTCCAATTTACCTCCACAGGCTGTGGGAAAAAACAGAGTGGCAGACAAAACACCTCACTGGCATTTTCACGTGCTGTAAACTCACACCATCAACTCTTGGTGAAAAATACTTTCTGTGCTCCCACATGTAATCCATTTTGATGGACTCTTCTCAGTAGCTTCAATACAAACAGGAAGTTAGATGACAAAATTTGGAAGAGCGGAGCCCGGAAAAGGGGCAGGACTGAATAAGGTGAATAGTCCCTGGCAGTAAACAGAATGTTGCTTGGCAACACAAATAACTGTCAGCTGTGGGTGCTGTTGAGTAATACAAATAGAAGCTCATTGAAGAGGTCAGAGCTATGCTACCATGAATAAAGCACGGCTGTTGACCAATCAGCATCCAGGGGGCGTGTTACAGAAATATCCTACCTTTACAATCTTAACTGTTATGGCAATTTCAGTTTGGATCTAATTTAAGACAAAAGCTATTACAGAATAACATTTCCAAACTACATTATCTTATCTACAGTTAGGATTAGCTTCTGTAATATGAATTTGTGAAAAATCCTATCTTGACAGATCATGTCTTAACTTAAGATAGGATGTTTTCTGTTATATGCCCCCAGGACTGGAACTATCCATTTTATAATTGCCACCAGGGTTTAAATAGCATTTATCAACATTTACACTAAATGTAAATAGAATCTATACCTTAAAGATGCTGTAGGCAATTTTAGCAATTCTACTTCCCTGAGACTGAACCATTGGATTAGCCATGGCCCCTCTTCCCAAAATCGGCACTCCAAAGATACCAAATGAGCTTTATTGAGACATCATGCAGAAATGGTTGTTAAAATTAACCTGCCATTGGGAACAACTTGGTGTTCAGTGTCTTGCCCAAGGACACTTTGGCATGTGAGTCATGTGGGCTGGGAATCGAACCACCAACGCTCTACCACATGAGCCACAGCCGCCCCACAATATAACAATATATTTTTAATAGAAGTGAATGGAATATTCATTTCATTGAGTAACAAAATCACTACATTAAATAATATTTTTTTTTGTGTTCAGTAGACTGTTAAATTATATGCTAAGTGCACAATATATTTGTTGTTAATTGAACTTGAGCACATTAGGCTTATAAATGCTTTATAAATCTTAGTACAGTTAACTCAAAAATTAAAACTTGTTGACTTGACGTTAAAAAATATGTCAAACTAACATGATATTTGTTTTTGTGTCAAGGGAACATAACATTTTTATGTTGTTTTGACATTTCTGACCATTTGTGTATACTCTATACTAAAATTATGTGTCATGGATGAGTTGGGATTTACAGTGTATGGCACTGTGGAAACTCCCAGCATGTGGAGGCTCATTCTACTCTCTGCAATCCACGCACAATTTACCATGTGCCCCATTGAGAGCAAGAACCCCTAATCTTGACCACGGAGGTTACCCCATGTGACTCTACCCTCCCTAGCAACCAGGCCAATTTGGTTGCTTAGGAGACCTGACTGAAGTCACTCTGCACACCCTGGATTGAACTCGCAAAGGGGTGATAGTCACCATCAATACTCGCTGAGCTACCCAATTTGAATAAGTTTACTTGTTTAATTGCACAATTTTAAGCTTGCTTATTGATGTTAGACGTCTTTGGTTTAGTGTGGGGGACCCATTTTGAAAATCTGTTTAGGGCACACAAACTGCAGGCCATCCTCATCATTTGTTGTGGACGTCAAACAAAATATATATGGCTCTTTCCTTCATTAACAACATGTAAGCGCTATTATTAAGTTATTAAGTGTGACCCCTCCGCAGGCGCGGATGGTTTGATCCAACTGAACGAGTGATGCTGCTGCTGATGTCAGAACGCTGAGTGAGGCTGAGCTCCACCGCGAGCTGAGATGATGATGATGATGATGATGAGCGCACGGATAGACGCCGAGTCTCTCTAATACATCGCGTTTAACAGCGCATAATCATAACGATGGATGGCAATGTCTTCCCCGATCAAGAACAGCTGCTGGCATTCCTGAAAAAGCTTAAAGAAGTCTTCGACGTTTGTGACGAGGATGCAGACGGCTATATTCGGGTTGAGCACTTCGTGGACCTCGGTCTACAGTTCGGCCAAGGAGATGAAGTAAGATGCTCTAATTACATAGTCAATTTCATAATTCCATTATTCTAACAACGTTTAAAATGACTAATATAAATTCTGCATAACACTTCTGTAGGCTACATCACACCATGTAATCTCTGGAAATATTTCAGTAAAGTATTTCACTTATGTTATTGTGCAAACAGGTTGGTATATTCACATATCTTCATATCCTCTAATCAATAAACACTACTGGGGTCAATCGTTTGTAATGCTGTAGCAGCTATTGCATATTTGGCTATAGTTTAATAATGACAATTTCACCAGGTAACCAAGACAACTGTGTCCTCACTCCATCAGCTGTGATGTCATCTGGCGTCACTTACAGATTCTTAGCAATTCATGTTTTATGATATGTATATGATCTCTCTTTTTGTAGATATTAATTTTATACAAAAAAGTGTTAACTTTACATTTAATTCCAGGAACTTGTCAATTAATGTCACAATATGCCAGTTAAAACTGACTTGTTGTCCAGGACAAACAAAATGTTTTAATTTGTACAGTAAGGTATGTGATTCACAGAATTAATTAACTGAATTTATCATTCAAGATTAATTTTTATGTATTCCATCTGACATTACATTTCGCTTAATAAATTAGTTTCAATTTAGATCACTTGTTTACTCCGAGGTGTGTTCATACCATTGCTGACTGGTATTTAAGCATGTCAGATACTATAGAAATATTTTAGTACACATTGGCACATTTCACATTTTTCCCCATATGCTTAGTGACACTTGGCTTAAAATATTGTTTTTGGCTTTATTTTCTGTATATATACATATACTGTATGTACAGTATACAGTATTTGTGTGTATGTGATGTGTGTTTATATATATATATATATATATATATATATATATATATATATATAAAAAATAAACAATTGATTGAATATCTATATATTTAAAACATATGCATTAGGCTGCCCTGTCTCCTCCTCAGTTTTGATAATAACTGTGTAACCATGAAAATACTTAAAAGTATCCACTGAAATAAGTTACAGTGGAATAGAGGATTTATTTGATGAGTCATTGCTAAATTGAGTCATTTCTTTTCCTCCCTGTCTAGATAATCATTTAGTTGATCTGTCAGTTCAGTTTATCTGCTCAAGTAACTGCCCGTATTTAGAGCGTGACCAAAATAAACAACATAATCACAGAGGAATCACAATTGCTTTGGCTAATCCTCATTATCCTTTAATGATCTACAGAGACCTATTGTTCTGCCCAATTGGGACATGCTGTCATATATATATATATATATATATATATATATATATATAATAAATTAGATGCATTAGACAGCTTAACCCCTGGAATGTGCTGTCTAATGTCATTAGATATGAAAGCACAACATGGCCAGCACAAGTAACGGCTGTGAAAATGCTCTACTTTTTTGTCGCCATGGCAGTCCAATAATGTGAAGATGCTGAGGAGCCTGAATTTGGGTTTGGTTTAAGGTGAAAAAATGGAACAGCCTTCTTGGAATCTGTGTGGAAAAACTCATTGACAACATTATGGCTATTTTGGGAATAGGCAACCTAACTGTGCATTTTATTCACTTTCACATTCATTGCAGGGGTTCATGCGTCCATTTGTCGTTGCTTTTTCTGAGATCTAAACACTTTAATTTCCATTAAATCAATATCCAGCCACCGAACAACATGGTTGACACTTTAATAATGACATTTAAAGACAATCTTGTTAACGTTAGCAGTGTTAATTGTGTTGAAGTCACTACGAATGAAGCGTTGCACTGTTGTTTTGAATGAGCAGTGATGACCTCCTATGACCTATTCCCTTCAAAGATTTTACCATCCACTCTGAGAGCTTTGAAAGGCTAAAAGATATGGGGCTCAAAAATAAGTGTAATTCAGAACTCACTTTTAAGGCATTTTTATTGGAAATTCAATTTGAGGCGATCTTACAGCATGGCTATCATGTTTAATCCCATTTAGAACACAGTCTGAGTCTGAGGTCAAGGTGCAGGAAATGTTCAAGGAACATAAATACGTCACTTCCATAAACCATCTTGAAATGGTCGATACATTTTAATGCTTGTATTACAGACCCACCTACATTTACATACTTATTCCTACATGATTAGCTTGCAAGGTAGCTCATCTGGCAGAGTGTTGGACTTGACGGAGCTTAGAGCCGAGCCAAGGATGCTCTGAATTAAAGTGAAGTGTGAAAGTAACCTAAAGTTTTAGATTTCACCTTAAAAACCTTGTCTGATTAAAACATTATTTCATAATTCTCACTTTAGAGCCCCCTGCTGGACGTACGTTTCATGGGATCAGGCTGGGAATAGCACACTGGACATTCAGTCTGTCCGACTGGCAAGTTTAAATTGGGAATTAATCTTAGAAGCTTTTTCTGTTGGCTTGAGATTGTAAAGCATTTTGGTGCTCTTGGTTGACCACAGCAGTGACTGTAGATAACAATATGTTTCTGCTCTGTGTACTGCTTAGCCTTATGCAGCCATTCTTGGTTGACAGGTGCTTTTATATAGCTAATTAAGATTTAATTGGCTTTTTTTTCCACATTAAATTTAATCCATAAGGAACTGACTGTGATGCCTCAAGGCCCTTTGACATTTAAAATGGGTCTCAATGGTCACTTTAGACGGCAGTAATGAAAACCTTACTCTGCTTGAATCTTGATATGTAGGTAGATTGTGTGATGTTGTACGGAGATCCAGATTCATTATTTATGTTGTTTTGGAATGAGTGTGTGCCCTTCTCAGGATAGTTTTGTTTTAGAACACAGTCATTTTCTATTATGACACCACACAGATAATCTGAAATAAACACCATGCCAGCTGTACTTTTAAACAGCATTAGCTCCTGTGACTGTTTTCCTGCTAAACATGGTGAGCAGTATGCAGGAGTAAGCAGTGGTGACAAATGGGTTGATTTTATCCGACTAATGCTGGGCGCAGAGGGGAATGTCTCAGCAAAGTCATCTCTCGAGACCTTCAGTCCTGCAGTACAAAATCACGGAACTCATTACTGATGCCAATAAAGACAAACAATGTATATGTATTATACTATTGAACATGTTTTTTGTTTTATTTATAAATGTCATGTTTTCAAGGCAAGTTTGTGCAGGTTTGTTTATATAGTAAATTTTTTATAATAATGGTTTTTCAAAGTGCTTTACAAAGGCACATATTATATGAAGACAAGGGTCAGAAATTAAGGGGGCTTGGGACAAAAATATCATTTAAAATGTTGGGGCAACAATTTTCCTAACAAACAATTCCTCTGATTTTTATTTGTAACATCTAATATAAGTGTTAATATACTATAGGCCTATTAATGCATTTTTACCTCTAGTTAATGAACCGGTTAAATTGAAGTATTTAACCTAAAAGAAAGACTCACAGTTTATTTTTTATAGAGTTAGAAAAATATGCCCTTATAAAAATGCCCCTGAGAATCAAATGCAGGTGGCAAATATTGCCCCGTAATGGTAGTAATGAGTGGTAATGGAGTTTTTGACTTCTGACACAGATGAAGACATAATAGTACATTTTAAAATAATTTTACAGCATAAATATGAATAAGGAAAGACAAAGAAATAAGATAACAAATATTTTTAATCTTTATATTAATATATTTAAATAATACAAAAATGTATAAAAAGTAATAAAAATGAAAGAAAAAGTATACAAAAATATGTAAATTGAATATGTTTTATTTTTTGGAAATATGTAATGCATGTTATGTTACATCATACTGCATTTGATCAAATCTAGACAGGCCATAACATTTCCAGCAGCCATTACTCCAACAACGTATCCTTGAGTAATTATGCTAAATTGCTCATTTGTTACTAGAAAATCACTTGGCATTATATCAAACACAACTGAGAGCTATTTGGTTCATTAAATGAAGCTGAACATTGTGTTTGTTTTTGAGTTGCCACAGTATGCAATAGACTGGTATGTCTTAAGGTCAATATTAGGTCAAAAATGAAAAAAAGAAACATCTTTCTCTGGAAACTCATCAGTCAATCATTGATTTGAGGAATGAAGGCTATACAATGCTTGAAATTGCCAAAAAAACTGAATATTTCATACACATTGCACACTATAGTCTTCAAAGACAAAGGACAACTGGCTCTAACAAGGACAGAAAGAGATGTGGAAGGCCAGATGTACAACTAAACAAGAGAATAAGTACATCAGAGTCTCTAGTTTGAGAAATAGATGCCTCACATGTCCTCCGCTGACAGCTTCATTGAATTCTACCTGCTCAACACCAGTTTCATATACAACAGTAAAGAGAAGATTCAAGGGTGCAGGCCTTATGGGAAGAATTGTAAAGAAAAAGTCACTTTTGAGAGAGAAAAACAAAAAGGAAAAGTTTAGATTGGGCAAAGAAACAGACATTGGATGACAGATAATTGGAAAAGAGTGTTATGGATCTTAACCCCATTGAGCTTTTGTGGGATCAGCTAGACTGTAAGGTGCGTGAGAAGTGCCTGATAAGACAGACACATCTATGGCGAGTGCTACAGGAAGTGTGGGGTGAAATGTCACCTGAGTATCTGGACAAACTGACAGCTGGAATGCCAAGAATCTGACATGAAGGATGTTTTGATGAGAACTCTTTGAAGTAGTTTAAGAAATTCTGGAATTTAAAAAAAATTGTAATAGTGATTTTTCACGCAATTAATGTCCTGACTATACATTGTGATAAGTTGAATGCCACTTTGGTGAATAAAAGTACCAATTTCTTTACATGAGAGCAAAATCTGTACATTATTCCAAACTTTTGGCCGCATGTGTATATAAAGTAATGCTTTTCATTAGTCAAAAGCAAATGTTCTTGCACCATGTAGTGCCAGTCTCAGTGAATACTGTTCAGTGCTTTGTGCAGAAGAAAGTTATGTAACTGCTTGTGTGGGACAGTCACAGAGGACTGCTTTCTCTGGATGGTGCTAATGGATACTGAGTCATAGAAACAGTCACGATTATGGCATACATTTTTGTGTTGACTTTTATTCGTCTTCTGCCAGGGCTCATCCAACCTCCATTTCTTTTCTCTAATCCAGTATTTACATTAATTCTTTAACCATTTCTCCAAGTGCTAGGCCCTCTTTCTTGTGTTTATGAATGCTGTTTCCCATTCCTTTTCTTCCTGTGTATCTCAATCTTTCCACATGGCCTCTTTCCTTTTCTTCATCTACTCTCTTATATCCCTCAGCATCCTCCATATTTAATGTATTTTTCCTCCCTCTCATCTCTCTCCTCCATCTCTCCTCCTGCATCTCCATTCTCTGACGCTGTATAGGGCTGCTGTGATTGGTATGCATGAAGAGCACAAGGATGGTTTGAGCACAGAACGTGTGTTGAACATGTGTGCCGCCCCTCAGGCTCTGCTCTCCTACCCCTCCCACAGGCTGCACTGGGGTGGCCTTGAAGAGTAGTTGCTAACGTTGAGTCTGCGATACAACACTCATTAATAGCACTGCTTCACAGGGACAGAACATACTATAGCAAGATATCCTCAGATGAAAGGGTCTAAATGTTAGTCTTTAATTTCATATTGTCTTCTATTAGATGCTGAATGATCTCTAGTGGCTAAAATCAATGTACACTACTTGGCAAAAGATGTGGATGTGCCTCCTAATGAGCAGATTTGGCTTTTCCAGTGATTTTAGTGAAGACAAATCTAAGATATACAATGGCATATGACGTTCTGGATAGTTGTGTGCTTCCAACATTTTGGCAACTGTATTGAGAAGGTGCCGTTTCTGTTCCAGCATGACAATGCCCTTGTGCAAGGAATGTCCATTTAGAAACGGTTTACAGAGTCTGATGTGGAAGAAATTGTTTGGTCAACACAAAGCCCAGAACTGAACCAAATTATATACTTTTGGGATGAATCGGAATGACAAGTTCTAGGCAAGACTGATCACCAAATGTCTGTGCCAGTCCTCACTGATCCACTTCTGTATAAATGGTATCAAATCTCTGCAGCCATGTTCCAACATCCAATGGAAAGCCTTCCTAGAAAAGTTAGAGATGACCAACTCGCTAGTAATGTCAATGGTTTTGACATGCATGTCCAATAGCTAACTATTAAAAAGAAACTCCTTAAGTTTGAGCATGGAGATGGAATATTAAAAGAATGTCCTGGGTTCAATGCAGTATATAAGCTCAATATAAGCTCAAACAGATAATGTTTATTGCTACAAAATGAATTTTGATTTGCAACTTTTTTTGAGTTACCGTGAGGCACTTACAATGGAAGTTAAAGGAGACAATCAGTAAACCTTAAAATACTCACTGTTTCAAAAGTATTGCCACAAGACGTAAACAATGTGCATGTTAACATGATTTTAGTGAGATATAATCCTTTACTAACCTTTTCTATGTAAAGTTATTTAAAATTTTACAACTTCATTGCCATGACATTGTAACGCTGTAAACCTTGTAACAAATTTACAGCTCAAATAATACATGCGTTTTAACAGAATAATTTATCCAAGTGCTTTTATAAAATTATAAGCTTCACATTTCTGCCTTTAAACCTTTCTAAAATTGGCCCCATTGATTTCTATTTTAAGTGCCTCACCCGATGGATGAATTAAAACAAATTTCTGTGGTAATCAACATTATGCCACAAATGCTGTTGATTGAGCTGAACTTAAACTGAAACTGGAATATTCCTTTTGTTACTCAACAAACACGCACTCACTGAGCACTTTATTAGAAACACTGTGGTCCTAATAAAGTGCCGGACATGGTCTTCTGCTTGAAGCCTGTTCGCTTCAAGTTTCGACGTGTTGTGCATTCTGAGATGATATTCTGCTCACTACAATTGTTGTGGTTATTTGAGTTACTGTAGACTTTCTGTCAGCTCAAACCTGTCTGGCCATTCTCCGTTGACATCTCTCATCAACAAGGCGTTTCCATCAACAGAACTGCCACTCACTGGATGCTTTTTTGTTTTTGGCACCATTCAGTAAATTCTAGAGACTGTTGTGCATGAATATCTCAGGCGATCAGCAGATACAGTTATCATGCCACAGTCGAAACTACTGAGATCACATTTTTCCCTATACTTGTGGTTGATGTGAACATTAACTGAAGCTTTGCATCTGCATGATGCATTGCACTGCTGCCACACGATTGGCTGATTAGATAATCGCATGAATAAGTAGGTGTACAGGTTTTCCTAATGAGTGCTCAATGAGTGTAGGTGCAGTTTTTGCGTGTCTATATACTTCTGGTCATATACTGCACGAGAATGTAGAATTTCAGATAAAAAATTTAAAAAAATCAAGTATACATATTCTGAGGATAAAAGACTCATGTTTGGTGTGACGAGAGAGTTTAAAAGTGTTTAGTAATCTGACAGAAGCAATGCTGGATTTTCTATTTTTGCTGATGTAACCTGATTTAATTATGCAGATCTTTAAGAACAGGATGATCTGATACACAACTTCTGCTGGGGCATTTCGTGCATTCTGCTAATGGCAGGATGGCAGTGTCATTTCTCTTGTATGATGGCTGGTAGCCATGTTTGTTTTAAAGGGTGAATCACAAAAATCTGTTGCATTGCAGTCATGGAAGTGTGCCATTCTCTTCCATCTTCATATCTGTCATACTCTCTCTGGCCACTGCTTCTCTTGCAACTCTGCATTGACCCCTTGTAACAGTCAAACACAATTCTTCCTTTCACCTGTGTGTTTGTCTCTCTGATTTCCTCTTCCTCTCTGCCTGCACAGTAGAAGAAAAATTTGGGGCAAGAGATATATTTAGCCCATGTGTGCTGCTCCACGTGAGTGTGCACACCTTTACTGAAGCTGCGTCCAAGTTCTCCTACTTAAATAGTATGTACTTAATTTGATGAAAAACATCTTAACCGGTGAAGTATGTTCTTTAATTATGCAGGTGTGTAGTATAAATACAGTCTTTGTCATATTACATCTGACATGTTAGCTAAATTAACTTTGATCTTTACATTCTTTGGCCTATGACATACAACAACTGCAAAAATATTTTACTAAAAAGTACGAACAACTTTCTTGGTACCTAAAGCGCATACAATTTAAAAGAGCCACTCGGCTCAAGTGATTAATCTCATGATTTTTCAAAGTTTTTTTTCGATTAATCGCAAGTTTGGAAAGTGCTGAAATTTGACTTTTCCTGTCGAAATGCATTTAGTTCCTTCTCAGAAAATAAAATAAAACAATATATAACAATAATTTTGTATTAACATTTTCCAATGTTACAGTATAAAGACACTAATTCAAGTAACATTAAACATTTCCCAAAGTCTAAATGGAAAGTTAACTAATTGAAATATCTAATCCCTGTAGTTTGCGTTTTCATTGCAATTGGTATTAAATCTTTTTAAACCCTCTTCCTTTTCAATATTAATAATGGATATCCACTTTATTACAGCCATCGTGAATCCTCATTTACATGATTTGCCGCTTTTAACTCCACATGAAAAGCGCTTGCAGAGAACGTCTTGTTTTGCTTTTAATACTTACTTTGTCCACGTAATGATACTTCATCAGAATTGTTTGGAATGTAAAACCTTCCTACTTAAGGTGCCTTGTTGCACATTCCTGTTAAGTGGAGTTTTGTGAAATGCACGTAAAAAAAGCAAAGAACGTAGAGAACGATCGTAAGAGCTAAGATCCAACGTTTCCCAAACCAAGCACCAGATCAGTATGCTGTTTTTGTCTACCGTGTTATGAAAACTGCAAAATCGTTTTTTTTTTCTTTTTGTATGCTAGATAGTAGAGAAGCATATATATTTGGATGCAGGAAAAGATAGATCAAACTCATCAGCAGACTTTGATCACATGCTTTCATGGTTGTGTGGACTAATACATCTGCAAACAGTCTCTTAGTTCTCTGTTAGAGCTCTTGAATTTTCATGGCAGCATGGTGAATTCTTCTAGCAGGTTTTAAGGGGAGGTCTGGAAGACTGAGCGGTTGTCAAAAGCACTTCTTTTTCTCCAGGAGGTGAATATATTTAGAAAGGAGTGATGTTTTCAAAGAGCTCTCTGTGGAGTTCTGTTTAACTTAAATAAAACCAGTTAATTTAGATGTTACTACCTGTCCTTTGTGCTGTTATTTACCGACCACCGAGAGCTAATAAGGACTGCATTTCAGAACTGTCTGCCTTCCTAGCTGACATTGTTCTGAAATATGATAATATCTTATTAATGGGGGATTTGAATATCCATGTATGTTGTCCAACAAACCCATTAGCAAAAGACTTTTTAAATCTTATTGACTCATTCGGATTTCAACAAATGGTGAATGGCCCTACACACAATCGTGGCCACACGTTGGACTTGATTCTATCACTTGGCTTAGTTATCAAGGACATCATCATTGAGGATTTTGTGTTGTCTGACCATAATCCGATTTTATGTACTGTTTCTCTTCCCTGTCAGCCAAGAAAACTGTGTCCAGCAAAAAGATTGTATCGTCCTCTAATACCTAATTCACATGTAGATTTTAATGTATCTTTTATGGAGAAGTTGCAGTGTATGAAAGTGGACCTTTTATCTCCACATCTTGGTGTAGAAGAATCTATTAATAGTTTTAATTTTATATGCACAGAAACACTAGACTGTATTGCACCTTTGAGACAGGTGAGCAGAAAAAATAAGCCTCCTCCTTGGTACAATGAACATGTTAAATCATTGCGAAGAGAGTGCAGAAGATTTGAACGTAAATGGAAGAAAGATAAATTACAAATCTCGTATGAAATGTTAAGAGATGCCCTAGGTAAATTCCAACAGGCTATAAAAACTGTCAGGTTCAGATTTTTTTCAGACATTATTAAGAAGAATCATCAAAATCCAAGAGTTCTTTTTTCAACAATTGATTTATTTTTGAACCCCAGATTAGAGGTGCCTGGAGTTATACCTATGGATTTATGTGAAAATCTTTTGGAATTTTTTGTCGGACGTATATCAGACATTCGAAGGAATATACAACAGTGCTCATATGAGCCTATGGATATACCTGTAACCCATGCTGTGTTGTCCGATTTTGAGCCTATCTCTCTATCTACACTTTTAGACATTGTGTGTAAGCTAAAACCGACAGTCTCTCCACAAGATATTGTTCCTACAGTGCTATTTAAGAAAGTTTTTGAGTTGATTGGTCCATTTATATTATCAATAATTAATAAGAGTTTACTGTCTGGAATTGTTCCAAATTATTGTAAACATGCTATAGTGCATCCTTTGCTGAAAAAAACAAATTTAGATAAGAGTGTGCTGTGCAATTATAGACCAATTTCAAAGCTTCCTTATTTATCAAAGATTCTGGAGAAAACTGTCTTTATTCAACTTGAGTCCTTCCTTACTGACAATACTATTGGTGAAGTTTTCCAGTCGGGGTTCAAAAAACAACACAGTACAGAATCTGCATTATTAAAAGTATTTAATGACGTTTTTATGGCCACAGACATTGGTGACTTAACTTTACTTCTGCTATTAGATCTTACAGCAGCGTTTGACACAATTGATCATAATATTTTAATTTCACGTTTAGAAAATTATGTAGGTATTCGAGGTAATGTCTTAAATTGGATTAAGTCTTATTTCCAAAACAGAAGTTTTGCAGTACAAATGGGAGAATGTACGTCGAGTTCAGCATCTTTATCATGTGGTATTCCACAAGGATCTATTTTAGCACCAGTCTTTTTCTCACTTTATATGCTTCCGTTAGGTCAGATAAAGCCCTTTGTAACACGGAAGGACCTGGAAAAGATCGTTCATGCGTTTATCTTCTCAAGATTGGACTATGGTAATGCATTGTACTATGGTGTTCAACAAAAAAGTTTAAACAGACTACAACTAATCCAAAATGCGGCCGCTAGACTCCTGACAGGCACTCGGAAAAATGAGCATATTACTCCTGTATTAAGTGAATTACATTGGTTGCCGGTTTTCTACAGGATTAATTTTAAAATACTTTTATTTGTTTTTAAAGCACTACATGGCACTGCTCCGACATATATAGCTGATCTAATCCATGTGAATAAACCAAAAAGAGTATTGTGTTCCGAATCATTAAATCTCTTGGTAGTCCCGCGCACGCACAGGAAAATGAGAGGAGACCACATTTTGTAGGTAAACATTTTTTCAGTGTAGTCGCCATGCTCTACCATTGAAGATTTACTTGGTTAACAATCTTCACTTGAAAAACTATGCAGGTAATACTGCTCTACCAGAACCAAGCCAACACTCACTAGCATAAACTGACCTAGACCAGCATGGGAATTAAAAATTGGTCTAGCTGGTCTTTTCAGTAGGGTCCTGCTTTTCAGATTTTGCTCCTGAGCAAAAAATGGTCCCAGTAACCTCTGTAACATGTGTTGTCTCTAGAGTTTCAGAAGAGATGTCACACAATGTCACACACTTTTCTCAAACTTGCCAAGACATCAAAGTCGGCAATCAAAAGTCATCAGGTTCTTCCAAGTCCAAATTATCTAAGCAATGTTATCCACATTCATAGCACTAGACTGTTACTATATGTCAACAATGGCCTTATTTTTCATTTATTTAATTTCTTTCATTTCTTATTTTTAAAGAATGTCTAGGACAACATCTGAGACAAAGTTGTTACTTGCCTCCTCAGCCAGGAAAGAGCAACCTCTGAGCAATAATATTGTCCTCTGATGTTTTATCACTGTTATCAGAAATGCACATATTGGTTTGAAAGATACAGGTAAGCTCTAACAGGCTCTGAATTGAACAAGAGAGTCTTATTGTGTGTCAGCAGTCTGTCAGGATCAGTCTGTATCACTGAGACAGCTGTTTATCACAAAGACTCACTGACAGTGGGAGAGGAGGACACCACCTAGGAGTGCTACCTGTGTGAAACTGACCACTGATATTACAAATATCCTCTCATTTATTTGTAATAAAGTAACATCTTTAATGTGTGATCAACCTTCTCGTCATTGTGACATTGTGTTTACCATTCTCACCACTGCCCTCTTTTTCAGGTGAAGAAGTTTGCCAAGTACCTGGATCCCAATGCTCATGGCAAAATTAACTTCAAAGATTTCTGCCATGGAGTGTTTGCAATCAAAGGTAAGAGTTTCCCTCTGAGCAATATTTCATGCCCATTAATACCATTGTTGAATCTGTTCAGATCAAAGAGATTGTAAGAGCACAGCAACATCCTAGAGAACACATACATATGCATTTATTTCTATTACGATTTAACCACAAGACTTTGTACTGCCTCATTTAGAATGAAAAAAATCCCATGACATGTACTATATAATGGTCCCAAAAAATATTAGACAATTTTGGACACTTGTATGTGTATAAAATGTATATGTATTTTAATGCATTTAAAACAAAATATCAAACCAACTGGTATCTTCAAACAAATTAAGCTTTTCTCATAACTAACATTTACAAAAACATTTAAACAACTGATATCATGATGATATTAAGTGGATGTATGAAGTCAGTTCCTAGTTTACACGTATGAAGTTCACCTGTGCTATGTGACGTCAGTTCCATCAAGTTCACAAAGTGAAGCAGAGTAGATTGTTACATGTACTATGGACATGCTCTACTAACATTTGACAACCACAAGTGTTCAAAAATTTTCTTTGAACAGAATATTATTGTTTAATTTGAAATTCAACACACTTTATAATGTGAAATGGTGTGCTTGACAAGTGTGCTTGTGCTATCGTTATTTAAAAGAAATGACACTTACAATTTTTCGTTACATAATGCAAAGACGTGCGGCTTAAGTGTACCCTCAAAAAAATAGCTCTTTGACTTGATTTAGCTGTGGACAGTGATTCCATGTTTTTGAAGAGAGTTTTCTTAACTCAAATTACTGTGTGATCTCAACACAAACACTTTGTAAATTCAACCTAATTGAATTAGGTAAACCCAACAAATTTGTTGTGTCAAGGTAACTTAAATAAATCAATTTTATTTCTTTATGTACTAACTAGTGAAAGTGAATGTTAGCATGCTAAAGACATGCTGGTTGGAAGAACTACAGTGTATAATTTAGAAACTATGCTATGGTTAGCATAGCATTTACTCAACGAAGCTAGAAATCAATTTAATGTGCAACATTTACTTATTCACCATAATGGTAACGTACAAATCTCCAACATAACAGAAACTCTTCTAAATCTCAACATAACAAAACATTAAACACCTACAAGTATCCCCTTTATAGTCATCACTTAATTTTAACATTAACTCTCCCTATCGAGTTCCCTGCAAAGCATCCTGGGGAATTGAAATCACCTACCCAGTTTCATCAATGCTACATTAACACCACAATAAGTATTTTTGTAGTCCCAACACCCAATAGTTGTAGTAAACTTCCATTTTACTGATTTAAATGGATAGAAAACAATGCAATCAAGTTGTTATAAAATGTTCTAGAATTATGTAGCTTTAATTTTTATTAAGTACAAGCAGCAAAAATCTATATTTTTGAGTGTACAAATATTTTTTGGGGCGACTGTACTTCAGCCCTGAATGTCAACACTGTGACATCACAAACACAATAGAGCACGTCTTCTATTCTGTCATACATGGCTGTTATGTTCAGCACAAATACCAAACTAATACGGTCCCCAGAAATAAACACTAGACACCATGTTCCTTCAGACAGACACTTCCCATGATGCCCTGGAATTTTTGTGCATTCATTTCCAAAAATAATTAATCTCCAGTCCAGGATTATTACTTTACTTTGTTAAACAATTAATATGAAAAATCCAAAGATGGATAGACATGTGGGTGAACTGCTCTTCATGAGTTTTTACAATTTACTAATGCCTTTTCAGCATTCTACATCCACTCCTGTGGCTGGTAGAATCCCAACTGTGTTAACTATGTATCTAAATGTTGGCTATAATGAATAATCCCAGTCAGAGTGAGCAGAATGTAATTACAGACCTCTGCTTCACCACTAAACACTCTTGAACTGAATATAACAACATTTGAACAACAGAATTAGGAGCATCTCTGTGTCTGCCTTTAATTAACAGTTTATCAGATTTGAGACATTTCCCCATACAATGACAGCATAGTAATTAACTAGTTGTGTGGGTTGTGCTTCTCAGTTAAAAAATAAGGGATGTTATTTCTGATTATAGTGTCAAGCATTGCTTTTAGACATAGTGCCTTTGTAATCACTGTTCAGCAATCACAGCAATCTAATTTTATTTGACTTATAGCTGTTTTCCTAAATGAGCACACTCAATCTTCCCTAAGAGGACTATTTTACTCTCATTAAGAGCGCATAGGCAGAGAGGCATTTGTCAGACAGGGACTCTCATGCTGCTAGGTAGACTTATGAAACGTGACAGCTAGACAGCCAGGACACCAGCAGACGCAGGGACACGGGCGCCACGTCTCTGTGCCAGTGCTCTACGGAAGGGGAAAAAGAGGACAGACAGGATGCTAAGGAGTAGCAGGCAGGCCAAATGGGCTACAGGCCCACAGCCCCCAGTGTTTAATGAGCCCCAGTGGTCTTCCAACACACATCTCTGTCCCTAATTAATCATCCAATCGCTGATCCCCAGCACGCAATCCAGGAAGGCACAGCAAGAGCCTACAAATGAAATACAGTGGCCACAAAAAGAATTTGGACACTTTTGGACAATTAAGTTACACTTTAAAATGTATGAATGTCATTGCATTAGATACAAAATATTAAAACCAACTGGCATCTGCAAACAAATGATGCTAGAGCTTTTCTTAGAACTAACTTTAGTTTTAAGAGCCATTTTTTGCAATTACTTTTAACCAACTTGATTTAAGGTGATTTTAAGTGAATGTTTGAAGCCAGTTCCTCTTAAGTTCACACAAAGTTTCGAAACCAGAAGGTGTCTACGTATTTTGTTGTCTTACTTTTGAAGAAAATATCTATATCTTGTTTTTATGAAATGTTTTGCTCGAATATGTATGTTTGTGCTGTATTTCTTTAAAATAAATTACACTTAGTTTAATATTTTCTTATATAATCCAAAGATGTATTTGAGTATGGCTGAAGGGTCCTAATACTTTTTGGGACCACTGTATTTTATGTCTTATTGCAGTCCCAAATGAGGACTGATGTGTTAATGTATGTGGTTAACTTAAAAGATGCAGGATTGTACCACAGTTTTTCCATCAGTCTGTTTTTAGCATCAGCTAAACCAGGCCCTTACAATTTAGCCCATTGTGCATGGCTTTATATATTTATGTATTGCCCACAATATGTTCCCATTTGGGACATTGTCAGAGCCAAGCTGAGCTGTGGCCCACTTAAGATGTCATACAGAGCACTGAGCCTTCACTACACTTCACTCTATGTGACTATAAATGTAGACCAGGCCTCAGCTGCCCCTCACTGCCTCTCTCCGCACATTATTTATTCATGTCATTTTACTTAGCCTGTTGTATTTCTGCTGAGGGGTTGGTCTGTGTTTATGTGTGTGAAGGGCCTCTGTGTAAGAATAAAAATAGTGAAAAATTCCCCTCTTTAGCATTTTTTTTAAGTGGATCTTAGTCTCTCTGGCTCTCCTAAAGTGGATAAGATTTAACTTCATCCTTCAATGGAAATTAGACACATGAAGGTGTAAAATATGGAAAATGAATTTAAAGTCACAAAGGTTTATTTATAGTCCCAATGGCTGCAGTGTAAATGATAAAGCCACATTTCTTAATTTAAAGGGATAGTTCGCCCCAAAATAACTCACTTTTTACTAATTTACTTACTTTACTATTTACTAATGCCATCCCAGATGTGTATAACTTTCTTCTGCAGGACACAAACAAATATTTTTAGAAGAATATCTCTGCTCTGTAGGTCCATACAATGCAAGTTAATGGTGGCCAGAACTTTGAAGGTCCAAAAAACACAAAGGCAGCATAAAAGAATTCCATACGACTCCGGTGGTTTAATTCATGTCTTCTGAAGTAATATGATAGGTATGGGTGAGAAACAGATCAATATTTAAGTCCTTTTTTACTATAATTTCTCCTCCCTGCTCAGTAGGTAGCGAAATGCACAAATAATGCTAATCTGCAAAAAACAAAGAAGAAGAATGTGAAAGTGAAAGTGGAGATTTATAATAAAACATACTTAAATATTGATCAGTTTCTCATCCACAGCTATCATATTGCATCTAAAGATATGGATTTAACAGCTAGAGTCTTATGGAATTCTTTTATGCTGCTTTTATATGCTTTTTGAACCTTCACAGTTCTGGCCACCATTCACTTGCATTGTGAGGACCTAAAGAGCTGAGATAAATATCTTTGTTTGTGTTCAGACATCTGGGATGTCATGATGGTGAGTAAATGATGAGATCCTCCAGGAATATCATATCATTGAGGGGAGTGTATGGATGTGTGCTGCAAATCTTCTTTATGGAACATAAGAGATTTGTATTCTTTAATATTATATCTTATAAAATATTTATTTCCCTGTGATCCAGGCTGTGAGGAAATCCTGAAAACTGCACTTGGGACACCTAACATCGGAGCCCAGCCGTATCAGACAGACAATGGTTACTACTATCAGGTGGGCATATTTTTAAGTGTTTGGCAACTTGTGTTTAGTGTTTTCGTTTGCAATGTGTTCAATTAGACCATTGCAGTTAATGCAATTAGACTGGTTCCGGTCAGCTGGAAACTCTGCTTGTTTGTAATTGTGCATATGCATCTAATTGCACCTCTTTTGATTAGTGGCTGTTCACCGTACCAACAGGGTTCAATGAGGGAGAGGGTCTCTGAGTTCTAGAGGTCCAAAATATCTTTCTCAGTGTCTACAGACATGGTTTTGTGGCTTAAAGGTCAATATTGAACAGGATGTATGTAACCATTTTTGCCTGTGCTTTTTAATGTATGTGATGGCACAAAAAAGTAAAGTGGTTTTCAGCGAAAATGTAATCTATCTGGTGGTAGGAAGTATAAAGTCTATTTGTTAGTGACTGGTGCATGTTATTTCAATTAATTATTTGTCTTTGTAATCTTTAATCAAAATGTAATATCTTGTAACAACTTTCCTTTTCCACTGATGTCGGAAAGGCTGCACAGGCTACCGGAAAATTTTAACCAATGGCTAAAAGTCTATTAAAGCATTGTTTTAGCAAACTCGCATTTAGGTATGGTTCCATTATGATATGGAATGCCCACTTTTTACGATGCAGTCGATTCCCGATGGATAAAATCACACCCTGCCCGTAATTTCTTTCTCGTTGAATATCCGGTTTCAGTTTTACAGTGACTATACTCATGGTCAGAACATGCTGAGATGTGTGGACCATAAGTTTTAGTTCACTTCACTGGGATTTTGTTTTGGAATGTGCACACCTGCTTGTTTTTATTGTGCTCATGTAATTGCATTATGTAGAGGCAGTTATCACCACAGCTTCTCAGAACTGGAAGTGTACTTTATTTGAGAGGATAAGGTTTACCTTGCCTATTATTACAAGCAGTATTATTTCTAAAAGCAGAATATAATGTTCCATTCCAGAGAAGACTTTTGGGGTCTAATATTCTGTTGTCAGTGTGTCTGGATGCATAAGGACACTAAACAGGGTAAGGAATCTATTGTTCTCTAGTATAACAGGGAACGACTCACTGCTTGGCTTGCTTGAACTTGATGGATTACATTGAGTTGAGCCAAAGCACAGCTCTCACTCACACAATACAAAGTAATCCATACCGCCACTGTTATACAGGCTGCTGCTTGAGTTACCATTCAAGCCTTATAAAACATTACCTGACACAGGATGTTTTAATGACTGGTGTCAAAATGCTGAGTGTGACTATGGATCTGTCAGTCAACCATAAAGAGCGGAGGAAATCTCTGACATGCATACACCTATAAGAAAAACAGCTGTATTGTTATTATGCAGTTAAACAACACATTTTACTCTTATTAGTGCTCTTAAATTCCCCAAAAGAAATCTAAATGAGAATTTTGAGTCCAAGTCAGTTGGCTTTGAAGTCTTTGTGCTGGTGTGCTCATAAAATAAATATTAATAATTAAAAATTAATTAATAATAATTGATTAGATTTTAGCAGAAATATTGATTTAAAATTACAGTATTTTTCTTCTTAGAAAACAACCAAAAATATAGATTTTAAAACAATAGTGAACAAAATAGTACAGAACCGTTTATTGCAACTGTACTGGCATCGTCACTAGGGGGCAGTGTTTTAAAAGATATTGCATAAAGTTCATTTCAAGATGAACAAAGATTAAAACAGCATTTCAAACCTACCACAACACTGGAGATATCATAATATAGTTGAGTTTATTATTATTTTCATCAAGATGTCTATGTACAATGCACATTATTGATAGACATGTAGTATACTGGTTTAATACCATTTGTATCGTCCATCACCAACTGTAATCTAAGACTGCTCATTAAACATTGGAGTCATGCATGGAAGATTCTAAATGGATTTTAACAGTCAGAATCATACAGTGAATTCAAGAGAGAAGATTTTGTGTTGAAGCTGGATCAACGTCCCTGTGGATAATCAACACTGCTGCAAAAGCAAATAGGCTCCACCATTTGCGATGGACACATTCAATGACCGGGAATGTGATAATGAGCTTCCTAACCATGTTCTCGTTCAATTTAGGAGACACTAATTAGATACTAATATTTAGATGAAACATTTGTAAGCAATATATGGTAAATTGGAGGCGAGAGAATGAGAGATAAATCAATCTAGGATTTGCTTGTAGGTTGTTTTCCAGCATCTCTTTGAAGCTTGTGGGTAGTTGATGCATAACGTGTCCATGAACATTGACTTTGTTTTCTTTTCTTATTTTATGAACAATAAGATTTTTGGTTAGATGTTTTATGAAAGTACAAGTGAAAGTGTTTAACTTAGCTGCTGTAACTAGGTTTTTCTTTTTTTAAGCACATTTTTTGATTCCCTATTTCATTTCAAATGGTCCTTTAGTGTGATAAGTTAATTTTTAAAAGTACAAATATTCCATGTAGTCTCTCAATTAATATACCATAATATAGGATGCTACTTTATTAAAGGGATAGTTCACCCAAAAATGTAAATTCTCTCATAATTTACACACCCTCATGCCATCTATGATGTGTATGACTTTCTTCTGCTGAACACAAATGAAGATTTTTAAAAGAATGTTTCAGCTCTGTAGGTCCATACAATGTAAGTGAATGGTGATCAGGCCTTTGAAGCGCCAAAAAAGTTCCAAAAAGGAGATTAAGTCAGCATAAAAGTCATCCATAAGACTCTAGTGATTTAATCAATATCATCTGAAGTGATCTAATTGATTTTGAGTGATAATAGGCCAAAATGTAACTCCTTTCTCACTGTACATCTTGCCATTGCAGTTTCTAGGCATGATCATGATTTCAAACTCGATTACACTTCCTAGTGCTTGATGCATATGCAGAGTGCTAGATGGCACTATAGAAAGTGTAATCGAGCTTGAGTTATATTTTGGTCTATTCTCACCTAAAACCAACTGGATTGCTTCAGAAGACATTGATTGGATTCTGGATTCACTGGATTCTGATGGATTACTTTTATGCTGACTTTATCTCATTTTTGGAGTTTCAAAGGCCTGATCATCATTCACTTGAATTGTAAGTACCTACAGAGCTGAGATATTCTTCTTAAAATCTTTGTGTTCAATAGAAGAAAGAAAATCATACACATCAGGGATGGCATGAGGGTGAGTAAATTATGAGAACATTTAAATGTTTTGGGTAACTATCCTTTTAATCCCAAAGAGTATGTCGGAGCTGTGGTTTAGAAGGTAACACATTCACCCCTGACATACATCAGAGCCAGGGCTTGACTGGTAATCTGGTATACCGGGAATTTTCCCGGTGGACTGACGCACTTTGGGACTGATCAGGGTGGACTGGCCATCGGGAGAACCGAGCGGGCCGCTGTGTCGGACGCGATAAGCTAAAATGAGCCTCCACTCATTGTAGTTGCTATGTAAAATCCTGGGCCAATTTCTCTTCCCAGTCCAGCCCTGATCAGAGCTGTTGGCTCATGGGGACCCAGGTTCAGATCCAGACTTGATCCTGTTCCCCTCTTTTTCAATCACTTTACTTTCCTGTCCATCTATACTATCCTGTTTATAATGCAAAAAATCCCAAAAATAAATTATAAAGGTGTATTCTTACTATGAGATCATAAAAGCTGTAGCCATAATAATAATTATAATAATAATACTAAAGAACTAGCAAATGGCTGTTAATAAAAAGTTAGTTACATGGTTTAGCATGTCACTCCACAGGACATGTCAACTTTCCAAAAACTAAACAACTAAACCTGTGAATAACTTCAAGATGATAAAACAAAGGCTTTTTTAAAACCATTGACAGTCTGAGCAGTGCATTTTTACAGTATTGAAACGTTCACGTACAGTAGACATGATCATTTGCCCTGTCTAATTTCTGGATGCAGCAAAACCCAATCACAATCATTAAAGTGCATTACCCAACAGTTACAGGACATGTGTGCTATAACCTATGTGTTTCAAGTGAAATGGAAAAAGTGTGGTGCAGGTATCAGAAATATATCCTGAGTACCTCCCACAGTTCAACACTATTTAAAAAGATGATGATGAAGAAGATGAAAAAACTTTTGAGCAGAGCTAAAAAAAAATAATATCTGTGAGATGGCTGTTGTGTGAGGCGGTGCAAATAAACTCTAAATTATGCTGCTGCTGCACTGCTCTTTACTCTTTATGTTTTACACTGCAGAGTTAGATTAGCACTTCAAATAAACAGAGAGGACACAAGCCTTGCATTGATCTCAGCTCTCTCTCTCTCTCTCTCTCTGCAACAAAAAAGCATTGAAGTGTTAATTTACATTGATGATTAAACTAACACCATCAGTTTTATTCTTGATGTAGATTATCTTTGAATTTTTTTCCACAATCTTTGGCCCGGTTTCCACCTGGAATTAATATGCATTTCGGGTGATCCGATCGCATGTGGTCAGCCCTAAATACAGATCTAAATGGGGTTTAAAATGTATTGTGATCGGATCACAGAAACCACATACGAATGTAGAATGTGGTCAAAAATGCATTTGTCCACATCACATTTGAGGTGTAAATGCTAATCCATCCTGAATGTGTCCCGGCAGCAGTGAAGCTCCACCCCTCACCTGTCAATCAACTGCTGAGCTTAAAAAAAAGTGTTTAAACTTTGCCTTTTACAAGCGGCTTTAAAAGGAAAAAATCATTCAATAGGGAAATTTTAAAAAGCAGATACATAAACAATCACAAGTACTCCCCGGGTCTTCTTTAGTGTGTCTGATATCAACACAGATGAGAAACACGAACACTTGAAGCTCCCTTAATACAGATAAGTACTAAAATAATGGATAATTCTGCTTGACATCCACATCTGGGAGAAACAGCGCGCCATTTTTTCACAATTTCTTTGTCTTTTCTGACTTTGTTGCGCTTTAATATCATGCAGTAACACACTGGCATAGAGGTTGATGTATGTTGTCATGAAACAGAGACCCTCCCTGTCAAATCCGATCACAAGTTATCACAGGAGATGCATTTAAGTGACCAGGTTTAAACAGCGATGTGTCTCACCTGAACACATGTGATCAGATCACCCGAGATGCATCGTAATACCAGGTGGAAACGGGGCATTTGTCAGGAGAGAAATTCATAATGGTTACTTGCCACAAAAACAATATCAATAACTTATAAACCTTTAAAAACAAACCTACCATGAGCCCAAGAATGTTACAACTTTCTTTTTTAAAACTCCTCTTTATTAGTGTTATTACTGGTGAAGAACTACACAATCCATAATTCTGCACAGAAAGATCCACCAATCAGAGAAGCAAACAGAGTGCACTAAAAGAGCTTTTGCAGCAGCTGCGAATGATAATCGAATAATGTTATAATAAACGTATAATGACTGTTTCTTTTATTTTAATGTCTTTCGCAATACCTCATGAAAGACGTTAAGTAAACATTCTTGTACCTTTGTTTTTTTGTTGATTTTCAAATACTTTTTGGCTTCAAATTAAAATGTGTAATGTTATGATTGACCTCTGAGCTGGTTGGTTTTGTTCATGGCTTAGAATTCTTTTAAGAAGGATTTTATGGAATCACTATGTAACAAAACAATGGGAAAAATAATTCCGGTACCAAAACAGCTGAAATGATAGAAGGGCATTTTTGCCTCTGATTGCTCCTTTAACCCAGTTTACGTTAATATTGGATTATTTAGGCCCATGTTGTTTATACTAATAGGGCTTAACCAAATGAAACCTCATACTTCATAGCAACGTTACATTAGTAAGATTCAGAGCTGTGATTTTTCTAGATACATCTGTGTTTGTGTGTGTGTGTTCGGTACAGGTCACTCGTGATTGGAGTTAGAGCTCTGAGATGTTCTTCTGAGTGACTGCTGCTGAATGATAGTTGAGTCAGAGAACAAATGAGCCTGTCACATTAATTACACTGATGGATAACCACAGCACTCAGCACTGAAAGACAGAGAGAGAGAGAGAGAGAGAGAGAGAGAGAGAGAGAGAGAGAGAGAGAGAGAGAGAGAGAGAGCAACAATTAGTGTATAAGTGAGAGAATATGTCAAGGTCTGGTCATTGCCCATTTTGAATTGCCCTTTGTTGATGAAATAAAGAATTGTATCTTTACATTTTTTTTTTTTTTTTGCTTTATTCTAATTATAAATTAAGGCTCTCAATCTTTTGCCTTTAATAGCAATGTCTTTATTTATTTATTTATTTTTAAATGTTTTTATTACTGTGCAGGACAGATAAATTGTGTGCTGAATTGGTAGAGATATTGAGAAAATAGAGATACTGGATACTGAGAAAGTCTAGACTGATTGTCCTACACTGTCATTGAAGCAGAGGTAGAGAAAGAGAGAGTGTCACGGCAGGTTTAAATGCCTGCTGATTTATAGAGCAGAAATCTGCTCCAGAAGCACACCTTTATCTGTGCAACATTAATACAGTCTGCTCTTTTTTCCACCTCATTCCAACATTCATTCGAATGTACAGTCAAATAATTGATTACAGGTACTGAAGGTATTGTGCTTTACTCTAGGGTATTTTAGGATTTTAAACTATTATTTAGAATGAGATTCCTTTGTTTGTTATCCTCAAGAATATTCATTTTTGTAACATTAATAATAAATTATAATTTCATAAATAATTATTTAATCAGTTCTTTTAAATCATGAGGTACCATTGATTTTCACATTCATTCATTACTGTTTCTACAATACAATTTTCTTGGGTGCATTCAATACATTAACTCTACATTATGTTATAGTCTGATCAATTCATTTTAATCTCCATAGCCTCTGCAGAGTACTGAATTAAGTAGTGAATTGATAATAATAAGAAATGTTCTTTTGTTAAGACAAACCTTGAAGTTGGCTTGTCAAAACAGCTTGAAATGTAGTTAATTTCATGTAGTCGTATGTAGAATACTTTTAAGGGTTGGATAAGATTGTATTGATAGATGGATGAATGCATGGATGGATGGATATATGGATGGATAGACAGACAGACAGACTCAGACTATTGGCATTTCAAGCACAGACAGGTGTTGAAATGAGATGCAGGGCAAACAGTGAGATGAAGATGTTTCAGTGTGAGTAGAAGTCCTTGGCTCCGACTGTCATGCACTGAAGAGCTTCCTTTATCAAGAACACAGCTCTATATGAGATTGTATTTCACAGGCTAGTGTATTTTACCTGTGAGACTGTTGGTGTGAAGATGGCAGAATAGATTTCAGTGTGATCTACCCCTTCTCTGTGAAAAAGAGGCCATTTGGAATGAGTGTAATGACTGAAACATATCTCTTTCCCTGTTGTTTGAGATAGAATTGCGTGTTAGATTAAAATATACTCTACAAAGTCATCTTGCCTTAAACTTCAGGTTCTGACATTTTAGAATGTTACATTGTTCTAAATGTGTTTTGTTTAATAAAAGACATTTGGGCATTGTTAACATTGTGCCTGTGTTGATGTTTATGGATTCTCAAACACCTTCCTTTGGTTTAGTAACACGAAGAAGGTGTCTAGGAGTCAGAGAAGTGAAGAATTAAGAGGCCTAGAAAATACAGCTGGAACTTCATAAAATTTCAAATTTTCATGTTTCAGTAAATCGCAATCCGTAGGTATTCCATGTTCATAATGCAGTGTCAGAAATGTACTTTTTAAATTAAGTGGCAACATTTGCCACACTGTTATTGATTTTCAGGGACATTTATTCACAAACCATATAAAAACACAGCATGATGTCTGTTTATCTAATATGCTTAAACTTAATCAAATAATTGAAATGCATTTTCAATCTGAACAATAAATGCTCTGAATTTAAAAGTTAGGATGTATTTTAAATAGTGTTAGATTTTACAGCTCTCTACTGCATTATCTCACATACACTAAAACCATAACTAGCCTATATAAAACTATTATGAAATATATCAAATGTTAAATAACGCTGAAATATTGCTACAGGGACATTTTTGTTCCTCCAATTTAAATATATGGGGCTTATTTTGTAATCTCTCAGTAACAATTTTGACCTTTAATTTCTTTCATTAATTTACAGTATTGTACATGCATATAAAAACACTGTGTTTCTCAATTCATGCTTCACTATGGTAGAAGGTTTAAAAAGGACCCATTAATGAAGTCAGGGTTCTACTTCTGGAAGTAGAGGCTCAAAAATATTCTGGTCTCTTTGGGTGTTTTTAATGTAAAAGAGAACGCAGAGCGGCAGGATTTTACAGCAGCTGTCAATACTTGACTTAATACTGTGCACAAAATACTTAATATATATATAAAAATATTAAAGACATATGAAGTGCTTGCAATATCATTGCATGTAATGTGTGCCAAATTTAAGGAAATCGAAAACTTGCCGCTACATATGAGTTTGTTATTTACTTTGGGTCAGATTATAGAAGCATCCAATTTTTGGGTGACGTTGTGCAGTACAACAACCAGACCAGTCCAATCACTGCCGTGAACCTCAGCACAGCGTATCGGCACCTCCGATTCTAAAAATAAAAATAAAACACACTTTATGTTTGTCTACAAAAATAATGTCAAGTTTTAAAGGTGCTGTAAGCATTTTTTTGAATAATGTACACAAAAATGTTTCATACTCCCTGAGAGATATTGCTGAAATAAATGTTGTAAAATATCTTACCAGTCTCTGTGACAGCTCTAGACTCTGTAAACAGCAAGCAAATATGTGTCCACACTCCGCAAACAGTGGACAAAGTGCTTTCGACCTGCCAATCATTTTGCATGTTCTCCTAGTATTGTAGTTGCAGCAAATTATTGACAGTTACTGCCAATTTTAAGCCATGTTGTTCATAACATTTGTCAGCTGAGGGAGCCTTTTTGCTGTTGTTGTTTCTGCATGATGTCAGTCTAAATAAAGCTCCTTTTGGTATCTTTGGAGTATGCCGTTTTAGAAAGAAGAGCCATGGCTAATCCATGGCTCAGTCTCGTGGAAGTATAATGGGTAAAATCACTTAAAGCACCTTTATGGATATTAAGACATAAATTCAGTCAAGTGTGTCCAGTCTTTTGACTGAGTGTGCACTCACTGACCACATTATTAGGAACACTGTGGTCCTAATTAAGTGCATTAGGTGGTCTTCTGCTGTTGTAGCCCATCCGCCTCAAAGTTCAATGTGTTGTTCATTCTGAGATGATATTCTGCTCACTACATTTGTACAGAGTGGTCATCTGAGTTACTGTAGACTTTCTGTCAGCTTGAACCAGTCTGGCCATTTTCTATTGACCTCTCTCATCAACAAGACATTTCCATCCTCAGAACTGCCGCTTACTTGATGTTTTTGGCACCATTCTGAGAAAATTCCAGAGGCTGTTGTGCATAAACATCCCAGGAGATCAGCAGTTACAGAAATACTCAAACCAGCCGTCTGGCACCAACAATTATGCCACAGTCTAAATCACTGAGATCACATTTTTCCCAAATCTGATGTTTGATGTGAACATTAACTGAAGCTCCTGACCCGTATCTGCTGATTTTATGCATTGCACTGCTGCCACATTATTGGCTGATTGAATAATCACATTTATAATTAGGTTTACATGAGTTCCTAATAAAGTGCTCAGTGAGTGTATGTTGCCATTTGTACAGCACTGATTAATTGCATATTGATTAATTGGGACATTGGATACTTGCTGCAAAACCTGCATATAAACTCAGCCCCCTTGTTCTTCTAGAAACAATTTCAAAAGCTATTTCAGGAAACACCTCACCTTAATTTTACAGCCATTACATTATTCTATGCACTTCCTTCTGACATTCAGAGTTATAGTGGTCCTCTATTGTAGATATGCTGTAGACAAAACCAACCACAGAGATCTTCTTAAAGAAGACTTAGATGATCAGTTGAGTAGGCATTGTTGGTATTGATGTCTATTGGTCTTTATGCAGTAGCTGTTTATGTTATTTGTGAATTTCTTTAGGAGATCTGTTTGCTTCGGTTTAGACGTTGGAGGAATACAATCATTTGTATGCACACTGTGCTCAAACTGCCAAGGGGGTTCACTTTGTCCTCTCCTGCTATTCTTTCTGCCTCTCGCACTCTCACGTTGTCTCCTTTTCCTTTTCCAATCCACTCTGTGCTGGTAGCTATGAACACTTGAATCTTCCGTCAAGCATTTTAAGCTTTAGGATTGTTGACATTTGTTTGGATTTTTTTTAACTTTTTGTAAATTTTCCGGTGTAAAGTCAGTGTGACTGTTTGTCTGATTTCTAATGCCTTTTGGCTCGTTGCTTTTGATTAAAGTGTGGACTGTTTGTGACCCCTGCCCCCACCCTTTGCTTCACTCTTTTATTCTCTTTCCCCCCCCCCTTTCTCCTACAAAATATATTCAGCAAATTCCAGCAGTCTCCTAATCTATGCACTGTCAATCACAACAAGGGTGGGAAAGAGAAAAAATAGCGGTAGAAGAGATAAAAGCCTTGCTCACATGTACACTTAGTGGGAGGCTACTCTATCTAAATTAAAGCCTGAAGTTATCACTCACTCATTACACTTTCTATGCAGCAGAGAAGTTTTAGTTAAAAAACTAAATGTATTCTGTCATATACATTAATATAAATCAACATTATTTATTACCTCTCTTCATTATTAGTTGTGCTCTCCAAGGCAAGATTCACTATTACTATTGCTCATAGATCATTCTTAGGGTTTTTGATCTGAACAAGACCCTAAATTATTAAACTTTGGCACATAACTCATCCCACACTGGTTACACTACAGATATGTATGACACCTCAAATTGTGAGGCTTGTTGATGAACGGTGTGGTATACCTTTTATAAGTGATTGCACTGCAACATGAGCACATGGGAAATCGACATGTTGATTCTGAAATTTCATCCCCCATCAGGCAGTTTTGGCTTCTATCGGACAATTGACCAAATAATAAACAAATTGACAATTTAAAAAAAAGTACAGGGACCACAAGAGACCCAAGCAAAAGCGGCAGAGGAGGGAGAAACAATGTCTTGGACTCTGTGCCCGGACACGATCATCCAGCTAACTAACCAGAGCTTTGAATTCTATCAGTCTCGCTTGAGATAAACACTGAATCGCTGGTGTCTTCTGCAGCTATTCTCAGTAATTTATTATATTTGCCAAATGAAAAAACATTGGATTGAATTTCTCTGTGTTTAAATATATCCTAAAAAAATAGGAGTTAAAACTGTAGGCAACACAACCACAGTGATGCGCAATATTTGTTTAAGTTTGAGGTAGTCACATAAAACTACCACGTAGCCACAATTGCCCCAGCCGTAAACTAGCCGAGCACAGGCTCGGCACGAGAACAATCGTTATATTTTGGTGAAAAAGGGCTATCAGAGACCCAGGTCTAGGCTCATGGGAACCAAGGAGCAATCGTGCTCACATAAACAATGGTTAGCATGATTCGGAGGTTAAATGTTCATTATAAAATTAAATTTTTCTCCTAGGTTTACGTTTGGGGTTTGGCTTAGAGAGTTGACTATATTAATAATTTACAAAAAGGCTGGGTATTTATACAGATTTCCCAATTCGATTCAATTCCGATTCACAAGCTTTCGATTAAGAAAAATCTATTCATATAGGTACAGTATATTTCAGTTACAGTAAGAACATTTTTATTTTACTAATTATATTTTATTTTTTTTCATCATTTTGGTCACATTTTAGCTTTTAAAAAAATAAACAAATCCATGTATTCAATCATTACATATGATATTACATTGCATATGTCATATTTTGTGACGTGTTTGTTGTGTAATTGCATAATTTTTACTGTTTACAAGGATTTACATTGATTTGTTTAAAACGTATTAAAACAGGTACGGTCTCTTTAAGAAAACCAGCATTTCTTTAAAGAGTGTCTGTAGATCAGCACATTATACGAGAGAGACTCGAATACTCATCTGTGATATGCGTAATTAGAACAAAATTTTCCTTGTTTCGCTTAAAAATTAAGAGTATTAAAAGAGACATGATCAATCTTGGTATTTAAGAATCAATATCGAAAATATATATTTTTATCCACCCCTAATTTACAACTAAAAACTCACTTTTTGCACCATTCTGTGGACATTTCAGTTGAACCTCACTTCCACCTTCCGCCACTGGGGAGCAGTGATTAAAATTTCACTAAGAACAGACCAATTACACCAAATATTTTTCGACTTACTGTTGCCGAATTCACAGTGCGTTCAGTCTGTAATGTAAAAAATAATTAAAAAATGGTGTATTTAATAACGGTCTAACTGCACCTTTCCTGTTCCAGCAGGAACTTTGTACACTTGTTTATTTTCTATGATTGTGAGTCCTTTGAGACCTGACTACAGGAAGTGGGTGGAGATCAACCACCTGCTGAAATAACAATTGCATCTCTTCACATGGTATTTGGAAAATCTACAATAGCTAAACTGTAAACATTGCTGATATGAAACTGCATTTGGATGTATAGGTATATAAACAGCTTCATGACCTGAGTGCTGATTTAAACTGCAGTGATATGGCTGTTTGAGTATCTATTCATCTGCAGCCAACACCCTCATGTTCCAAAAACATCCTCTGTCTTTTTCCACCCTCCCTTTCTATCTCCCTTCTTCTCATAGTTAAAGCTCAGTCTTTATCATTATCCCTACAGCATCACAGTGGCAGAGATACTATGTTATGCATTTTGGTTCTGAGATGGTTTGAAGAGGTGTTTGTAGCTCTTGAAGAGAGAGAGAGCTGAGGATGTGAAAGGTAAGAGGTCCAGTTTGAGCTGTTTGACTGGAACTGACTGCTGGCGCTGATGCTGTGCACTGAACTCAAGGGAATCATGGGAAAGTGGGGCATCACTGATACAGACTATAAAGCTGGTATGGAGGAGTATTTCTCTCTCTTTCTCTCTCTATCACAGATGCATAAGAAATCTTATAAACCTGCACGGACATGCATCAATTCAGTTCTGTGCTTCCGTCATCTTTTATTGTAATCAGTAACACCCATAGCTCTGTTAATATACCTTTAAGGACAGCCACACATGCCATTTTCACACATACAGTATGCACACATATGTCAGCATGCACGTGTGAGATTTCTCACTCACAGCCCTGGGAGTGTGAAAATGTTTGTTGAAATGTTCACCATTGATTAGATTTCTATGTCACCTAAATTTGCCTCAAGCTAGAGCTCACTGCAGCTGTAAATGATGACTGAACTGTTAATGGAGGAAGCTCTTAAATTGAATCAAATTATATGTAAAATGTGTTAATTTGATAGGCTTTTGACGCCATGCTTAACCCTCATTTAACGTCTTTTTAACTGTGGGTCAAGGTCACTTTTAACCCTGGGTTAATAGGCCACTTTTAACCCTGGGTTAATTATATATATATTTTTTTTACTGAGGATCAAGGTCACATGTAATCCTGGGTTAAAGTTTTTTGTATCTCTGGGTCAAGGTCACTTTTAATCCTGGGTAAAAAAAAAATTGACTGTGGATTAAGGCCACTTTAACCCTGGTTTCATCTGTGTAAATATGGTTCAAGGCCACTTTTAACCCTGGGTCAAAGTTTTTTTTTTAAACTTTGAGTCAAGGCCACATTTAACTGGGATTATGTTTTTTGTACAGTAACAATGAGTCAAGTGCCATGTTTAACCCTCGGTTAAGGCAACTTTTAACCCTTGATTCATTTTTGTGTGACTATGGTTCAAGGCCACTTTTAACCCTGGGTTAATTATTTTTTTTTGTAACGATGGATCAAGGCCACTTTTACTAACTCACGGCAAAGTGAACAATGTGAAACAGAACAAGATAACCCAGGATTATGTTAACCTTGGGTTATCAATTTTAAATTTGAAAAGCCTATTGGTTTTGCCTCGGCTGATTGGTAGGGTGTTAGGACACTTGTTTTGCACTTTTTTTGTGTGTAATCTTTTCAGACAAAAGTAATGTAATACTTCTGATAATTTATGTTTTGTAATTGTATGTCTTTGTGCTTTATTGAAATTTTGGAAGGAAAATGCTTGGCTTTATGGTTTTAAATGTGTATGGATATATTTGTAGGATCTGAATTACTTTGTCATGCAACATGACAATAAAACACCATAAACACTTTACAGAAGTTATGTGTTCCATGGGCTTTTATTACTATGAGGAAGGCATGATTTTTTTTCAAGCCATCACATTATCCATTTCTTATTCATTTGTGTTTTTATTGGTATCTTATTTAGCTTTTTGCTTTATTTACTGTACAGTGCTTTTTTGGGAAGAAGGTTAATTATCTGTAATTGTGTGTAGAGACAGTATTAGCAACACAGCTGAGATTAGGCTTAAGATAACCGCGTGTCTGTTGCAATGGAGCACTCACGCTCTGCTCGATGCGATGACTATGAGACGGCTCAGCTGAATAGTTTCCTAGCAACAACCTAGAGAACGAGACAGAGAGAGGGAGGGAGTATGACAGGAGGAGTAGGGGAGGTGATTTGCTGGGAGGAGTGGCCAAAATCCCAACAACTGTTGCCAGATCAGTTGCGTCTCTGTCCATCTCTGCTCGTGTGTGGCTGAATGTGCATGATCGGTTGGTGTGTATGTGTGCAAATGTGTGTGTGCTAGTGAAACTCTGTGGAGGGCTAATCCAATTTAAATTAGCAGTGGATAGGTGTCTCCTGTTTTGTGAATAAACCTGAAGCAACCCATTTACAGGAGAAAAAATTCTTACAACAAGGGACTCTGATTTCACCTGTTGGACTGTGGTGAGGGTGGGGACCCTGGAGGGAGACGGAGACACTAAATCCTGGATGTCCTCAGCTGATGGGGGCTTAACCAGCACAGGTGGAGAGGATGGAAGAGATGGATCTTCAGTACTGAGCAGCGGGGTAAGAGGAGGCACTGCGCTTTGATCAGAGCAAAGGGAGAGAGAGAATGATGGTGGTTAGACTAGAAAACTAGCATGGGAGAACGATTGCTGCAGCCAAGTAAAGTCTATTGTTCCTGCAAGGACTCGAAATCACTCCATTTTTCTTTTCTTTCTCTCATATACTTCTCTTTATGTGTGAAGGATCAATTTAGGATCTCTCACGATACATTATTTTCTAGAAATACTTTAACCTTACTGATGGGGCTGTGGGGGTACATAAGACAAAAAAGACTGGGAAACACTTTCTTAGATTTTCAAGAATTTGAACTCTCCATCTCTTTTAGACCTAATAGCTCTTGTTTAGAGAGTTAAAGTTCAATTAAATTAAATGTGGATTAAGTGTGAAATGTTGAGCTCAACTGCAATTTGGTGTATGATCTAATGGCTATGTGCAGTGTGCTGGAATTCATGATCATCTCTTTTCAAAAGACTACACCTTCCCTCGAATGACAAGTTCAATGAATGACTTGAGCCTGGCTGGATTGTGTGGTAATCTGTTAGAGGGGAAAAGGGGTCATGCTATTGAAATGCTAATCAGTCAATGTGAGGGACTATGTGTGTGTTTAGACTGCTTGTGTGTGGTTGGACTGTGAGTATCCATGTTAAGGTACATGTTTGGTGGTGTGGGGTGTGCATTATTGTGTCTGTTTGTGTCTGGCTTCGTCTACTGAACAATTGTTGGTGACCCCATTGTCTCTTTTTTTTCCAGTGGTTTTTAAACTGTCTTTAAACAGGTTTAATTGCACCATATGATGTATAAGTATATTTGAATTGGAGGTGCTTAAACATCCCTATACAGAATTTTTAGATGAACTTCAGAAAGCTTATACTGTATGTTATTAATATCTAGGACATAGACCAGTCGTGAAAAATGAAAATTAATCAAATTTTTTAAGTAAAATATTAAACATGCTTTTTAGAAACACTATACATTCTGAAGTTCAGGGCTTAGCTGTGGTTAAATACATAAAATAATTTACTGTATTTTATTCTTAAAGGGATAGTTCACCCAAAAATGAAAATGTGTTCACCTTTGTTTTGTTCCAAACATTTATGGCTTTGTTTCCTCTGTGAAACACAAAAGATGTTAGGCAGAATGTGCAGTCACCATTCACTTAAATTGTATATATTTTTTTTATGTGTAATGAAGGTGAATGTTGGCTGAGGCTGTCGTTCTACATAACTTTTTGTATTTCATGGAAGAAAGAAAGTTGTATGTATGTGGATCAACATTAGGGTGTGTAAATGATAGAATGTTCTTTCTCTTTGTATTTTTTTATTTTTATTTTATTTCTCTATATTTTGCACCTTGTGAAGTGAAATGGTCTAAATAAACCAACAGACTGATTGTTGTTTTAAGGATAGATGCTCAAAAACTTAAACAGTTAACTCATTGTCTCTTGGGAACAGGGCTAATGGTGCGGTGTGGACTGTGAGTTTGTGTGGGGTTGGGGGTTGTTGAAGCAGAGAGTTGTTGGTTGTCAAGGAGGAGGAGAATACAGCTGATAGTTAGAAGGGAGTATGTTAACATGAAAGCAGAGTTTGAGGGTACTGGGTTGGTTTGAAAAGGCGTTCAGACAGTTAATGATCCCCTGCTGGTAAGGCCGAGTCTATATTGTGTTTTTATGAATGTGAGTGTTTGGTGTGTCTTCAGTGTTTCAGTAACATTTCTCTAGTAAATACCATTTAGAAAGGTCAAGGAACAATTGCGCAGATGTCCATTGAAACTCCTTCCCCGGTGCTTGCCTTGGCCCCTCTGGTAGTCAAAGCCCCTCTGGTGGTTTGTTTTGCCAAGGCATCTCAGTCAAATTGTTGTTGGCCCCTTAAACTTTAACCACCGGGAGCTTGGCAGGTTTACACTAATAAATCTTTATTGTACAGATAAAGTTCAGTCAATACACAGACCTGTTCCCTCTCTGTAGAGGACAATAGTCTCTACTTATACCTACAGTACCATAAATGCATGGATGGTTAATATGTCATTATGACATTTACTTTTATATGTCTAGAGCACCACACATAGGTAAGATAAAAGAAGAAAAAACTTTCTTGAAACAAGTATTATTGTATTATGTAACATACTGTACGTATCCAGAAATGTGAACATCAAGTATGATATGAATGTCAAAGTAAGAATGTGTATGTTGTATCACTACCATGAATGTTAACTAATAATATATAATTATTTAATTACTTTAAATGATTATATAATAATTTCCAATTATTTGAAAACCTTTGTTCAAGAATAACAAATAGGCTAAATTATATTTGTTCAGTGCTGTAACAAAGTATTTCAAATTGTGCAATGCAATTCTTAAAAAGTGATATGTACTTTTCTGAAAAGACAAGTGCATATGGTATATTGATTTTTCTGTCCTATTTTTCCAAATTCTGCTTGCTTTAATGTCAGCCACCCACATACAGTTTAAGTTGATCCAGGTCTCTTGTCTTCTGATGTTAAGCTGACAATAGTTTATTAGCAGGCCTGATATATTAGATATCAATCTGTTATTAAATTATTTATCAGCCCTGGTTATTGTGTGGGCAGAAGAAAGTCCATGCAAGACAAAGGGCACTCTCTGCACTACCATTTCATGGACACCATAATGCAAAGCCTAGCAAAAGATATCATTCAATGTTATGGTTTGGACAGGATGTTAATTACAGTTTGGGCACTCTAATACCCTATAATGTTGTGCATCCAGACTCTTGCTGTGGAGATCTCTGCCAAGGTGGATGAACACTTCATGACAGACCATTCAGAATGCCATTGGTACACTTTTTACTTTTATAAAAAAGGGTAGAGATGGCTCTAAATTGATTGTTTCAGGATCATAGAGCAACTGAATTGGGAAAAATATTTCAGACCTCTGTTCCAAAACATTGTGAACTGCATACTTCCCTAAGTCCTTCTAAGGCAGCATCCAAAATGGTCTTGGAACCTCATAAGTGAATGATTTGGAGCACTCTATAGGCAGCAGCTCCAAACTTCATACAAATAGCACTCCTCAAATGAAGCACACTAGTCCATAAAAGCACCTACGATGGGCACGCAAGCATCAGAACTGGACCATGGAGGTCCGATGAGTCCCGTTTTCTTTTTCATCACTTGTGATCCGTTCACCTTGGGAAGTGATGGCACCAGGATGTACTGTTAGAAGACAACAAGCCGTTGGAGGGAGTGTGATGCTAGGTAGCATTGATGTGGATGCCAATTTGACTCTCCTTCATGGCATTGGTATTACCTGATGACAGTGGCCTCTTTCAGCAGAATAATGAGCCCTGCCCCACTGCACACATTGTTCAGGAATGGTTTGAGGAACATGATGAAGAGTTCAAGGTGTTGCCCTGGCCTTCAAACTCCCCAGATCTCAATCCAATTGAGCATTTGTGGGATGTTCTGGACCAACATTTCCAATCCACGGCAGCCCCACCTCGCAACTTACAGGACTTGATGGATCTGCTGCTAATGTCTTGGTGCCAGATACCTTCAGGGGTCTTGTAGAGTCCATGTCTCAGGGGGGTCAGCACTGTTTTGGTTGCACGCGGAGGACCAACAGCGTATTAGGCAGGTGGTCTTAATGTTTTGGCTCATCAGTGTATATTTCACCAGGGAATGCATTCTGGGATTGTCTTCTCTCTAAAGGATACATACATTGCTGTCTTAGCATTTGACTAATATGATGTATCATAAGAGGCAGCATAATAAAGTTGCTTACCTTTTGGAACAGTCTTCATTAGGTTTTGGAACAGAACAAACATCTCTACTTGCTCCAACTTGTTATACTTTCAGAGGACTCCTACACATTCTGTGGTTTTATGAAGTACTTTACTTGGTACTTACACCAATTTACCAAGTGTCCCTGCAGGACTGATTGTGTAACTATAGCTCTGGATGGCCTTTCTGTGGGTTTGCTGTGTTAACAATTTCAAGGTCAATAAGAATTTCAAAGGTTTTTCGCTTTGAAACAGTCTTGAGAAGGGCGGCAGGCGCTTCTAAAGCCTAGGGTGCTGGATTATGACTCATGGCTCCCTGTAAATCCACATTGTTTTCTGTCTGCTGACTGTGCTGTGTTTATGCAGCGATCTATCCAGCCATCCAGCTGCATTTCTACTGAGATCTCAAACAAAACCAGCCAAGCAGACTTGATAATGAGAATGGGCATCTAGCATGAATGTTACCCACTTTCACAGACCTTTATACCTGTAGAGTTTATTTTGAATAATATAAAGTCTCCAAAGATAGAAGTATCACGCACGCCTTGAGTCAAGTAAATTATTATGCATAATATGTTCATACTTTATATTTTCTTCAGTGAAACACAAAAGGAGTCATTAACAAAATGTCAAAGCTGCCCTCTTCCATACCGTGAAAAATAATCAGCAATTTTGCTTGGATACATATGAAGTCAGGATTTGAACCCTGTCTCTTGCACGCTAAACAAAAACCATGCCACTAGACTAAGACAATTCATACACAGATTATGCTGTTTTTTTCTGTCATTTCTCATCTTGTCTAGGGCACCAAAACAAAGTGTGTCAGGATGGCCACTAGTACCCCCTCACAAAAATAGATGTATGATGCCCTGGTCAGTACTGTTTGGGGTGGGGTATGCCTGTTGTTTGAATGAAAGTTTTACTGTCATGTTTGTGAGCCCACTTGACATTTCTTGTGGGCTACACTTGATATTCAAAGATATATGCTGGTGCATTTTGGTGGCTGGCTAGCATTGAGTGTTTTCTTCTCTGTGTGGGTTGTTGTCAACCTAACATGACAGATCTGCATGGAAGTGCTTCTCCAGATTTACACAGAAAGAAGAGACTATAGTGATGAAACCAGATTTTTACATCAGTGATGCTGTGACATGTTGCTATGGACTTTGTTCATATCCGCAACCCTGACATGAGCAATAGTAATGGTGAGGGTTGTCTTAGCAAACACCACTTAAAATATTGAGATAGTTAGCTATATCATTTGTTTTGTCATGTTTCCCATGCACTGATATTTCCTCCACCTTCATAAAGGAAAATACACTAATAATGTATTCAGTTCAGTCTGTTTTGCCTTATTGTGTGATAGTGTGTGAGACACACTCTTTCCTCTCTATTCCAGTTCTACTGCTGGACTGTACAGACATAAAACTTCTCTATTATTTATAGTTAAAGTGATCTTCGGGGAAATGTCAAGCATCGGAATGTTTTCAGGCATGCTCTGAGACCAAAGAAATACTGCTGTAGCAAACACATTTAATACATTCTCACCCCTGTTTCATTGACCCTCTCTTAAAATGTTATGAGTAAAGTGGACATCAAGAGCTGATACGAAGCGCATAATTATAGAACAATTTAAGATTTACTTTGTAGATATGTAGAATAAAATGTAAAATGCTGATTTAAAGCGTAGTAATCAAAGGAATTGCTGTTGTTCAGTAAGGACACATAAAACGTTTTTGATTACACAATAAAAATCAATGGAATCTCACTTACACTCAGCATAGAGTGTCTGAAATAGTGTGTTTGAATCAATACCTGGCGGGGAATTCCAGAGCCGAGTCACTGGCTTTTTAAAAGTGATCTTCCTCTTCTTTATAATGTTAAAGGCAACTCAGCCCATTTTAAGCTATGTGGAATCTTTTGTGTTGCACTTAGTGTCCCTGATTTTGCATGTGTCTTTGGTTGAAGCTTAGTTTGGTCCAACATAGAATACTGGATGTTGGTATGGGTCAGCAATACTACAGCATGACAGTATTAGTCCATCATGGTAACCATAAAAAAACAGCAAAGAGCAAAAAATTGTGTCATGAAAGTGCAATGGTTTTATAGCAATAATTTTATTCCTATTTTTTATATAGTGAAACTCTTATCAGGGCCTATCTTTGTTTTTAAATAACTGTGGTAAGTTAATCAGTTACATAAAATCAAATCACTTAAGGCAGGGTGGAGGGCAGGGCAGGTCGTGACGATACACACCCGGTCCCGTATCAGGCTAATCAAGCCTCCGAGAGGGATAAAGGCCGATGGCAGATGGTGGTACGACGAGAGAGAGATCATTTACGGACATGTCCTAACAGTTTCTGGTTGATATAATGATTTCAAATAGTATTAATTTATATGTTACCACAATTAAGTTTAAGATTTTGTGTGTAAATTTAAACAATTCCAATTGGAAAATTGTTTAAAAATAGCTATTAATTACAATTGTTTTTTTACCGCTCATTAATGTAGACATATGTGAAGGAATATTTAAATGTGTGAGTGAAGACTTTATATGAAATGAATATGGTATAATTGCGTGTGTGTGTGTCTGTACACATGCATGCTTAATATTAAAAGCAGTCTGTCAGTAACAGAGTGTAAATAATGAATGTTAAGTCTAGGAACTCCAGACGGTGCAAGGGGGGCTGGCAGATTCGGGTCTGGTTGGAGAAAATGGGATCTGAGTTTAGAGCTCAATTATCTGGGCTCTCACTGCAGGAGACCCCTGTTTCTCCTCTCACATTACTGCAGTCCGAGTTTATTTGAGAGGGCTGCATTCATCACAGTCTGTTCTCAGCAGGGTAGACCTTTATTATACTGTCAAAGCTTCACATTAAGCAGATATGCAGATGTCAGTCATCAGTAATCTGCTCCATGTGCTGTTATCTCTAAAGATGCAGCCGTGAGTTTAGCTCCACCTGTGGCTTGCCTGTGATATTTAATCCTGTGAACATTACGTACGTATCTGAAAATCCTAGAAAACTAGATACATTTACTTGAGAAGCATTCTCAAGTTATTTTTAACTTTATTTTTAAATTGAGTTCTTTTTTTTATTTTTCTTGTTTTCAGCATAAATCTCATTAGATTTTTTTTTTAGATTTAATTAAAGGGTTTGTACAATCAAAAATGGAAATCTGTCATCAGGGAGATTAGAGGGAAAGAGATGAAAGGGGCAGGGAAAAATAAGTGAAAGAGTGGAACAGGAGGTAGACTAAATAAAGGGATAGTATACCCCAAAATACTTTTGTCATTTGTTTCAAACCAGTATGACTTTCTTCAGTGGAAAATAAAAGGAGATCATTCACAGTCACCATTCACTAACATTCTGCCTAATATCTCCTATTTCATTGTTCCACAGAAAAAAGAAAGTCATACGGGTTTGGAACAACATGAGGGTGTGTAAATGTTGACAGAATTGTCAATTTTAGGCGACCTATCCCTTTAAAACAAGAAAAAAAATGCCAATGGAGTAAGAAAAACAAACAAATCAAGATATGGCTATTTTCTAAAGAAATCTTAATAGCTTATGAATCTTTTAGTCTACAGTCTGCCATATGGATTGCAGAAAGTGAAGAGGTGAGCGAGTGATGCGTGTGACCTATAAAAGTATGTAATGGCTCACTGAGGTATGAATATGAGGTCACTTCACATACACACTAACACACTCCTGCACACTGAGACACTGAGCTGGTATAGAATTAAGTGTTTTTTATAATAAGCAAATGTGAGGGAGGTTAAGAAAGAGTTTACCATGGTTGATATAGGAAAAAAACTGTAAAAACATTGTATTTATTAACAATACATTTTAACTGGGGTGGCGAAGAGTGGAGAACCCGGCACCGGCTGCAATTAGCAGTATATAGGTGTTCGTTGCTGCGTGCGTGCCGTGGCCACGCAGTGAGCAGATCCGTGAGGAATCCTCAGTGAAGAGTGTGTTCCTAGGCGAGTGTATGCGTCGTGGTAGTGAGGAGCAGATCTGTGAAGAATCCTCAGTTGAAGAGTCGTGGGCACAGAGAACAAGCGCACAGCAGACTGGAAGTTAACCACTTTCCCGACATGCGGGCAGAGACGAGTAATCCTCCGTTGAAGAGTCGTGGGCGCTGAGAACAAGCATACAGCAAACTAGAAGGTAACGACACTCCTGACATACGGGCAGAGACGGGCAACAGATACATGAGACAGGACCAACTAGGCAGAGAGAGCAAGGTAAGTTACTTCACACCAAATAATAATCTAGCAAACATACTGACACAGCAAAGGGATTAATTAGGCAGTGTATCAGCGGAGAACCAGGTGCTGCTAGCACACTAATTAGCATGATCAGTGTTCAGCAATAAACTTGGGTCCCAGGTTACGTGGAATGTCCTTTGAGGACAACTAAACCTTCTGACCACACACGTAAGCTGGTCCATATGAGGGCTTCTCTGGCAGCTTTCCGGGGGGGATCATCATTCTGGAATGGTGATAACCCCGTAGACGATGACTGCAAGGAGTTGTGGGCATACTCGACCGAGTCTAAATGATCTCTCCAAGATGACGGATTACAGGAGGCCACACAGCGTACAAAGAACAGTCTTCTCAAGTTCCTGATTCTCCATCTCCACTTGCCCATTTGTCTGGCGATGGAACCCAGAGGACAAAATCACTGTAGCCCCCAGCTGTTGGTAGAATTCTGCCCAAAAATGTACACAAATTAGGGACCTCTGTTAGAACCACATTGACCGGGAGGCCATGAATGTGGAAGACGTGGTTTATGACTGCCACTGATGTTTCCCTCGCTGTGGGTAATTTGGGGAGGGGGATGAAATGAGCCGCCTTCGAGTACTTGTCCACAAACAGTCAAAACAACTGTGTTGCCATAGGAAGGGATTAGACCATTTACAAAATCCATGGCTATGTGTGACCAGGGTCTAAAAAGGACAGACAACGGATGGAGGAGCCCTGCCAGAAGGGGGGGTTACAGGAGGTTTTATTAGTAGCGCGAATGGGGCAAGTTCCTACAAACCGGCATATGTACTGCACTAGCGATGGCCACCAGAATCGCTGTCTAATGATCTTCTAGGTGCGAGTCGCCCTTGGATGATAAGAGACATTGGATGAATGGCCCCACTGTATGACATGGGTCCGAACTGATTGCAGAACAAACAACCAACCCGCTGGGCACGTAGAGGGAGATGCTGTGTTTCATAGCGCAGCACGGACTTTAGCCTCCACCTCCCAGAATACCATGTCCACCGCTCGAGTGGTGGATAGAATGGTATCTGGTGGGATGGTAAAGGTCTCGACCTTGAAACATCTAGACAATGAGTCGGGCTTGATGTTTTTTAGAGCCTGGGCGATATGAGAGGATGAAATTAAAGAAAAAATAGTGCCCTGCAAGCCTGTCTAGAGTTAAGACATTTGGCTCTACAAATGTACTCTAGATTCTTATGTTCAGTCCATACCACAAAAGGTACCCCCGAACCCTCTAACCAATGATGCCACTTGCCCAAAGCCAGCCAGACACACAGCAATTCTCTGTTACTGATGTTGTATTTCCATTCTGCTGGTGTTAAGTGGTGTGAAAAAATTGCATCTTTCTGTCTGGAGAAGAGCATTGCGACAATACAGCTCTGACACCTATCTCTGATGGATCCACAAACTGACATGCAGGGTCAGGAGTGACTAGGATAGGAGCAGTAGATAACCGCTTCTTTAATTTAGAAAACGTGGCCTCGGCCTGCAGGGAACAACAAAAGTCAGTGCAGGTGGAGGTGAGATCCATCAGAGGTGCTGTAATTCTGAATAATTTATTAATTTATAAGCATTTATTAATCTTGGTTAATGTTTATTTCAACATATAGCAATACATTTTTAATGTTAACTAATGATAACGAACGGAACCTTATTATAAAGTGTTACCAATAATGTTTTGAGGTCTTGATCAGCCCATCGGGGAAAAAAATTACAATGGGACCAGTTGGTTAAAAGTAACTGCAAAAAGAGCTCAGAAATTGTGGTTTAAGTGTCTAAATATTTTTTTGGGGCCACTGTTTGACATAACAGAGCAATTTTTGACAATTGTTTTCAGAAATTAGTGAAATTTTGTCAAATTACAGTGTAATAATACAACTGAAACACAGTCATTTGAATTTTGAAGGAATATTTTTGAATGGATGACATACAGTCTTTTTTTTATCATAAATTGTCTTTTGAATCATATCCATGTTTTCATGTCACCATTAAAGTATGGCAGAGAAGCTGATTCCAATGACAGTGAAGCACTGCAGTATGAATAAATGCTGTGAAGAGAGCCTCTCAGAGTCTTGTGTCTATGATTTCCTCTTCTGGTGCAATGATCATCTCAGAGGGCTGTGCTGGGATTTGAAGTAATTTTATTAACCGTATGGGTGTGTACTTTTGTTATATTGTTGTGTGTATTGTAAAGACTTAATGGCAAGCAATAACTCTCTGCTTTATTGAATCCTGGTACATGTATCTCCCAAGCCGCACACAAGCAAATACACTCATTACAAAAAGACAAAGACAGAAAATGGAAACACACACACACATCTAAAGCAGCAGTGATTAGACAATCCCTCATTATGTGATAAAGATTCTGCTCTGTCTTTGCAAATAACAGTGCCACTAGTCAGGATCAGCTGATTCCTATTGTCCTCCCGCCATTGAGATGTGACATGCATTTAAATAAGTAAATTAATATTTAGAGCTATATATTGTGTGAGCGATAGAATGGATGTAAATACTTTCCAAACTTTGATAAATGCTAACTTTGGGATAGACATACTGTAACTGTATTATTTCACTTTGAGAGCATCCATTTCAGACTGTCAGAACTACAATAAAGAAATGTCTGTTTTTCTCCTTTGTAAGACACCATTTGTTTGTGTTAACAATAAGATTCTATTCGTTAGCATTTGTTAATGCATTAGGTATCAGAAACTAACAATAATAAATATATTTTGACAGCATGTGTTAATCTTTGTTAATGCTAGTTAATACAATTACAATAGTTTAGTGTTAGTTCATATTAGTTCATAGTGCATTAACTAATGTTAACATATACAGCTTTTGATTTAAAAATGCATAACTGAATGTTAATATTAACCAAATTTTCCTCTGTGCATATTGTTCAAAAGCAACGTTTTAAAGAATAGTGCCTTATAAACCCCCCAGTGAGCAAGCCAAAGGCAACAGTATCCAGGAATATCTTGCTACAATGATTTTAAAACTCCATATGATGATGTATTTTGTTAAGCTCATGATTTTTGAACAATATGGCTGAACAAAACTTGATCTCTATGATATCTATTCGCAGCACAGGGAGGGGAGTCTGGGACCCCCGATCATCGTATGCACTCGGCCGTACCCAGCGTGCCAGCTGTATTCTGATGAGGAGGGACTGGGCTGCCGGGATGCACAGGAGTCAGATATGGACAGTGCTGGAGACAGTGGAGCAGGATCTGAATCCTCTGGAGGAGGAGGACGACATAATGATAAAGAGGAAGGACTGGGAGGACTCTTTCTACGTGGAAACAAGTCAGTATCATAAATGAATAGATTTATTTTTGTTTTGTTAAAGCAGAAGCATGTCATTTGTTCAATGTTAAAGTACTTTATCATATTCCAGCTTAAAATGCAGAGGCAACTATAAGTACATTTTTTTAGGTTGATTCCCCCGAAAGTATAAACCTTTGCTCTGTGGCGCTATCACAACTTTGCTTTGCTTTGTTTAAGCATTCTAATCATCCAAAAACAGCAACTCTGCCATAACCAATGCATGAGTTTGGGGCTGAGGAAATTTAGGAACTAATGTGTTTTTAATCTGAAAAATAGAACCGAAACACATCTTTTAACACAAATTTAACATGTTAAAATTTAAAAAAAAAATAATTTCCAACTACAAATTTTCTGTTTAGCGCCAAGTCTCAGGTTCCAAATTGAAAGGGTTTTTTTGTGGCAGGGCGGAGGGCGGGGCCGGGTGGTGATTCTACACACCCGGTCTCTTATCAGGCTAATCAAGCCTCCGAGAGGGATAAAGGCCGACTGCGGAAGATGGTGCGGGAGAGAGAGATCGTTTACGGACATGTCCGTCGTCTGTGTTTGTCTTTTGTTTAAGTTTCCCATTAAAATATTATTTATATTGTCAAGCCGGATCTCGCCACCTCCTTGCCCGTCTAAATCCCTTTACACATGACGGACATGTCCTTAAACGATCTCTCTCTCCTGCACCATCTTCCGCAGTCAGCCTTTATCCCTCTCGGAGGCTTGATTAGTCTGATAAGGGACCGGGTGTGTAGAATGTGTGTAGAACCGGGTGCCCCGCCCTCCGCCCTGCCACATATTAAAGGGAGCAAGCATCACATTTTAGGTTACAATTTTAAACTTTACATTTTTATGCAGATGTGGAAATTGGAAATGGCAACTGTGAAAAGTAATTAGCTAGAAAACGTCACTCAACTATCTTCTCCTACTCAATACCAGTTATCAGAAAAACCTGTTGAAAAATCTTTGTTTTGGTGATACTGGTGGTGCATAAATTACACACCTCGGCTTTAATGATGTCTGAATGATTCTCTGTTTTTTAGACGTGCATAAAGCACTGACCTCTCCTTGTCTGTGGTTTTAGTTGTGGTCAGATGGTCTCATCAGCAGCAGCATCAGTGATCTCAGTGGAGGAGCAATTCGAGGACTATGGAGAGGGAGAGGATGTGGACTTCACTCCCAGCAGCCCCATCCCAGATGATGACACACGCACTAATGGTTTCTCTGACCTGGGCTCCTCACTGCCCTCCAGGTTAATAGATCCTGTAATCTAAAATACTGATACAAATACAAAGCCTAGTGAGCTGCCTAAGGTGCATTTTAAAGCATCAAGGTCCCAATATGAAGGCTGTTCCAAAAAAGTAGGCAACTTAATTATGCTGCCTCCTAAGATAACTCTTTTTAATCAAATATTTTAGCAGATATTAGCTTAGCAACATTATATCCTCAAAACCTATTGAAATTAGGACTGTCGATTTAAGACGTTAATTTAGTATGATTAATTAAACAAAAAATAAAGTGTAAAAACACTTTATTACCTACAGACGTGTAAGTAAATTTTGTAATAAAAGGATGGATTTTCGTACCATTCAAGCAATTTGGGCTTGAAGTACATCTGTTTTTACAAGCCACGCCAATAGGTGGCTGTGCACCTCAACAAACCTCACAAAGCAGCATAGCCACCAATCGAGAACCGCTCTAGGAGGAAGCACAACAGAATTCAGGGAGCTTGAGATGTGATTTTAACTACTACTACTTTTAACTTGACAAAGCATCCAAAAAATGCTGCGTTTATGACTCTGAAGACCAGTGAGATGCCCCAAACGCATCCATCAGAGACGCATATGTACATAAAGTGACAATTAAAAATAGCACAGACAGAATGCAAGAATGCGTATACTTGACACATTGATGAACTAAATTCAAAACAGACTGCTGTCAACTATAGGCTTGTTCTGTGATTTGAGAATAAAACAAACAATATATTTAGTTCTTAAGTCACTTTTTGTATTGTCTAATAAATGCTTTATTCATCTGACACAATAATGCAATTTATTTCAAACTGAATTTAAATCCATATGATATATTTATTGTAGGCCATATTCATATTATATTTATAAATAAATTAGTATTATATTTATGAATATGAGAATTATTCTTATTTATTTGAATTACCTTTATTTGGGGGCCTTCTTCAGCAAATAATTATGAATGTGATTAATTTTATTAATGAATCGATATGTCATGTAATTAATTTGATAAAAAATTTAAACAATTGACAGCCCTAATTGAAATTTAAAGTCGAGTCTCTCGTGCAGAGTGCCATTTGTGTGTTACTGTATGGATAGTGTTCCAGATCTGTTGCTCAAGAGGTTCCTTTGAAGGCAGATGCCTACAAGTACTAGGCGTTGAGGCAGCTCACTTGGTTTTAGAACAGCTACATTCTGCATGATCTGTTATATTTGACTGAATGGATGTCATAAGCCTGCTTTGAATGGTAAATCTAAAAATGAATAGTTCTCACTCAAATACACTCTCTTGCGTTAAAGCTGCTGAGTTACACATTTCTGACAGTCATTAATCATCTCATTGCTGAATACAAAATCACTATACCAATAAATATAGGTGTGTGTGTGTGTGTGTGTGTGTGTGTGTGTGTGTGTGTGTGAAATGGTTTTACTGGCTTACAGTAAATGTTCAGCTGTTCCCATACGTTCTTTTTGTCTGTCTCTAATTAATTAATTTCCTAGTAAAGTAATTACCCTATCATAAAATCATTAACATATCATTATATTTTATTGTCCATTTCTATGTGGAATTTGAAATATCTTTCCATATTGAACAAATAAACTCTGAATGCTTCTACTACCAGTCTTGATTGATCACTGCATGATGTCTACAGTGCTGGTCAGACCCCTCAGAAGATCAGGCACTTGTACAACAGTGAGCTGCTGGATGTTTACTGCTCTCAGTGCTGCAAGAAAGTCAACTTGCTCAATGACCTAGAGGCCAGACTCAAGAACCTCAAAGCTAACAGGTAAGAGGTGACAGACATGGCTTACTGTTGCACTGTGCGTTTGAGAGGATTCTTTATGTCTCGGTTCACTCTAGACAAAGCTTGGTATATTTTTATGAGTCTCTTTAATCACCCTGGTCTGTCAAAATCTTTAACGGGAGAAGGGTTTCATCAGAGGAGCTGTTACCATAGCAACAACGTTCCAGTTATAGGGTTAACTAATCTTTATGAATATTATCAGACAGTGTAGGAAAACTGAAAAGAAAAGATTGGGGTTTAAAGTGGGTGTGTGTGGTATATTAAATGGAACCTGCTGAAATAATCCTTTTATTATCATGTGGACGCCTGATAAACTTGACACTTTAGGGGAGTGCCACTTCAATCGTTCATCTTCAACAAGGCATTAAAATGGTTATGACATGAGGAATTGTTCTATAAAAACATGTAAGTTTAAGTGGTGAGTAGTGAGATGGGAATGTGAGAGCAGGTCAGTCAATAGCAGAGAGACACTCATAACATTGGGTGTTTACTGTCAACTCTTAAAGTCAGCATAAAATGAAGATTCACTCCATATATTTTCTAAATGCATGTTATTGATCTTATTGTGATCCATGCATATGTTTTATTTTTTTTAAAACATTTTTTACCTTGTAATCTGTAATCAAAATGTAATAACTCGATCTTCCGTTGAAAAGATGAAATGCAGGTATGTTGGATTTCATCAATCATTTAGTCCACTTAAACCCTGCCCCATTCTTATAAATACCACAACCTTGCGTAGAGTTGAACGAAGGATCAATCGCATGCTAGTGAAGATGACAAGGTGTACTTTCATCTGTTTTCCTTCAAAACTATCGTTCCTTAACCCAAACTTCCTTGGTTATGGGTCAGCTAGCTTGAATTTACATTTTGAATTAGGAGGAATAACTGCAAATTCACGGTTGTGTTCGAGACATTTCATGCCTGAATTGCTGAGGTGATCACTAACGAATATAACGCTTCAGATGCCTCTGGATTTTATTTCTATTTTTGAATGCAGTTATCTTGTGATGCACAGCAGGAGTAAGTGTTTTTTTCCTTTATAGTTAGTGTATTGTGATTCAACATGTTAAAATATTTGTATCTTTTTCTCACTCGTTATTCAACAGCTACAGCCTCTTTGTAACCAACGACTGCAATGTGCTTCTGCGTTTATGTTGTCAGTTTGATGATAAATGAGTTGAGATCGCTGCTCAATTTCAACGATAACCAACTCTGACATGGTTAAAACATGGTAGAAACTTCCGTTTCATGCCGACTTTAAAGGAGAAACAGAACCAAAAGCAAGTGTTTCTGAAAGAGGGTGAAAATGAGGGTGGAAAATTATGTTTTAAAAATATATATGTCTGTTTTTAGTGCTAAAATGAATATTTATATGTGAACCAAAAGGAACACAATGAAAATTATAAAAAAAAAGGCATATGATGACCCCTTTAATGCATCATGGGGTAGTGAGGGTTCCACTAATTGTAGCTGATAAAGTGAGATATTATACCGCACAGAGCGTGTGTACAGTAAGAGCTGTGTAATTTCCTGCTCTCTGGGCAGATAGGATTGACGAGGAAGTGGGATCATGTGGAATTCAGTTGCCTTTAGTTATTAATCCCCAGGCATTTTTGTCCAAATCCTCAACTGCATACTCTGCTGAACTTAAAATGCATTTATGCAAAAAATGATTGGCAACAAATGAACTGCACTTTAGTAACAGCAAAAATTTGGGTTATAAAGTATCATGCATGCATCAGAGATCACTGATTAGACATGGACAGGCAAGGGTGTTTCAATATATAATATCAATTTTTACAATCAAAAAATTTGTTCAGAATTGTACTGTGAAATCATTATTTATTTTCGTCAATCAATCAATCACTCAATCAATTACACAGCATTATAGTATAATTGTGTTAATAGCTATTTTGTTTGAAGTCAACATTATAGTGATTAGTGATTCCTTTGGCTGGGAACCTTGTATATAAAACAGTGTAGATGTTTAAGATGTTGAATGGCTGTTTATTGTAAAAGCCACCAGATTTTTTTTCTACAGCTAATGTGAACATTTATTATTGTTTTAAACTAATGCAATTAGGAATACAAGCCTACATGTTTATTTAGAAGTTATTTAGCCAGGTCATGAAGCCCTTGAGATGTACAGTATATGTGTGTAGTTGCTTTAAGTGTATATCTGTCCTTATCTTCCCTGGTTAGGAGATTATCTGGCTCTGTCTTTGTTGGTCCGGTTCAGTGAGCTATGAACTGTGGTGGCTGGGTTAGTTATGTATAGTATAAGGACAGGAGAGCTGGTTTGTGTATTTATAAGCTGCTTGAGCTCAAAACGTTGTGATGTAATGAGAGAAGAGGTTTAATGACTGACATGGGTCAAACAGTTACATAAAAACAGGCTACCGTTTATATTTAGGGTGCAGGTATTTTATTTTTACTGAGGTCCTCCAAAATTGTCTAAATATCTGTGTAATCTGTTGACCTCCTTGGACATTGACTGCAGTACATAATCTTGGCCACTTGGGGCACTAGTGAATCGGTAATTAGAGTCCAAACAAATGAGATTAGCAGAATTTAATTAACAAAACGTTGTTAAAAATGGCAGTATGGGTAAATTGGGCTCTCTGTATGGATATAGATAAATTACAATTATGCTTAACTGTGAACATGGAGTGAATGTGGAAAAGTTATAGATGTTATGGAGAATATTAATAAAATGTGAATTGTTTAAAAAAAATATCCTCAGAAATGTGAGTTTCTTGTGTGATTTATCAAATTTCAAAATTAAATAAAATTATAACATTTTTATTAAGTTGCAATAGATTTAGCTGTGTTTTTGTATAGAGGTGCAAAACTAATCTCTAAAATCTAACCAAATTTGACCCCTTTTGTTTAATTTTGCAGCCCAAACAGGAAGATTTCCAGCACAGCATTTGGTCGGTAAGTTTCGTCTATTTTAGTTTCTCAAGGTCTGAAGTATACATGATTTACAGTGTACAGCAAACATTTTCTCTACCATTGACTCCAGCTCTGTTAACCCTTGAATGCATGTGAATTTCACCCAACACTCTTACATATTCAGGTCTTTAGAGACACAGCACGTATCTATTTATCACAAATGGATCTACAATATTCCCAGATAGTGTCACATTTTCAAGACTATTAGATAATAATAGAATACAATATATTTGTATATGTTTTGATGTTGTATTTTTTATATATCAAAGAGATAATGCAACAAATCTGGACAAATCTAGAACAGGATTTATTACTTTTACACTGAAACTTCATGAGACGCAACTGGCTGTCAAATACATATTGAGCTACACATAACACATAAGCCACACAGTATCTACATGTGTATTTTCTCAGGCACTTATTGAGTCTAAACAGACACACAACTTGCATAATTTCAGTAGTACACCCAAATGGCAATAGTCATATCATACTGTTAATGTGTTGTACTTGCTATAGTTTACTTCCATGTTGTTTCTGGGGCGCCACATTAAGTAGGTGGTTTGCGGTGGCCAATGGCTAGAGCACAGGGCTGCTAATCAGAAGGTCGCTGGTTCGAACCCCACGGCCACCACGATTGTGCCCTTGAGCAAGGCACTTAACTCCAGGTTGCTCCGGGGGGGATTGTCCCTGTAATAAGGGCTCTGTAAGTCGCTTTGGATAAAAGCGTCTGCCAAAATGCATAAATGTAAGTAACAAATAGCATGTGCACTCACTGAGCACATTATTATGACTTCTGTGGTCCTAATAATGTGCTGGATGTGGTCTTCTGCTGTTGTAGCCCATCTGCCTCAAGGTTCAACATGTTGTGTATTCTGAGATGCTATTCTGCTCACTACATTTGTACAGAGTGGTCATCTGAGTTACCGTAGACTTTCTATCAGCTCAAACCAGTCTGGCCATTCTCCGTTGACCTCTCTCATCATCAAGACATTTCCATCCTTAGAACTTCCACTCACTGGATGTTTTTTGTATTTGGCACAATTCAGAGGAAGCTCTATAGACTTTTTGCATGAAAGTCTCAGGAGATCAGCAGTTACCGAAATACTCAAAGCAGCCCATCTGGCACCAACAATCATGCCACGGTCTAAATCACTGAAATAATTTTTTTGCCCCATTCTGATGTTTGATGTGAACATTAATTGAAGCTCCTGATTTGTATCTGCATGATTTTATGTATTGCACTGCTGCCACACGATTAGCTGATAAGATAATCGCATGAATAAGCAGGTGTACAGGTGTACCTAATAAAGTGGTCGGTGAGTTTATAAAATGTATGTGTAAACACATATGGGATACTGATGGTTTACCATTGTAACATAGACAATCAAAGTGATATAGTTGTCATGTGTATAAATATAGTACTTATATCTCTTGCAATTAACAAACAAAAAGATATACTGTGATAATGAACTAATATAGATATGAAATAGTCAATTTCTATTATATATAAATAATATTTAAAAAGCGACCAAAAAAGTGACATTATTATGTGCAATTTTAATACTTAAGCCATTAAATTTAAGCCGTTTAAATTTTTTAGCACTTTTAGATTTGTGTGTGTGTGTTAAAAAAGTGGATGAGGTAATGCGGGGAGAATGAGGTTCTGGGTCACTAAAGATCCAAGGTATGTATTTAAGGGTTCCTGCTGAGCCAGCTTTTACTGGTACTCACTGCCTGTCTGAAGCCACTAACTGGCTTGAGACAATCCATTCACTTACTTAACTTGGCCTTAGTCTATCAACAGAACTTCTTGAAAACCTATCTCATATCTCTTTACTTTAGAAGTCTAGTGGTCATGTCTGAGATAAAACTGATTAAAAGTAAGCTGTGCTCTCTGTAGGACAATCATTTCTCCTAGCTAAATTATATTACCACTTGGAAGATTCAGAATCTTATTCTTGCTGTGGTTCATTGCATAGTTGAGTTCAGTGTCCATTTTCTGATTCCTCTGTTTCTCTGTGTGCCCCACAGTCAGCTCTTCCACCACAGTAACTTCAGCAGCAGTCAGGGCAGCACAGAAGACCTGTTCAGAGACAGCATCGACTCCTGTGACATTGACATAACTGAAAAGGTCCTGGAAGATCTCTTAGAAGCCCAAAGTTGAATGAGGGATTTACTTAATGTGTGAAAAATTGCACAAATAAAATAAAGTTACAGATAAACTCTTAAAGAAGCCCATCATCACACTCAAGGACACTGTAATAATACAGTTTTCATGTGATTCAGAAGGAGTAGGCTATAACAGGCTCCTTTATTCTAATGCAGGTGAGTTATTTGGAGAAGAAGATAACAGAATTGGAAAATGATAGTCTGGCTCACGGAGATCTAAAATCCAAACTTAAACAAGAAAACACACAACTAGTTCACAGGTAAAGATAAGAGATCTCTCTTAGATACAGACAAACAGTATAGTATGATGTAAAGAGCATGCTAACACATACTGTATATTGTAAACACTTGTATGTATTCATTATTGTTGCGTGTATGTTTGTCTATTCACATTTGCACGTGGTCACACATCAGGGTACATGAGCTGGAGGAGCAGATTAAGGATCAGGAGACGCGTGCGGAGCAAAGTCTAGAAGAGGAGTTGAAGAGACACAGAGAGACCTACAGTAAGATGGAGAGAGACAAGAGCACTGAGATTGAACTGCTTTGTAACAGGTACCTTAGTTTGAAAAATCCTATATTAAGTTAGAAAGAATGCAAAAATGGGAGGATTTTCGCGAATGGTCTCAGACTTTTGGACCCCGCTGTATGCAAAATCGAAACTGTAGTAAATTACTCAAAGCAAATGAGTCTGTGTTTGACATCCTACTTTGTGTGTATGCATCATTCTCAATGAATGGATGATTTCTGTCTGTAGGGTTCAACAACTGGATGAAGAAAATGCAGAGATGAAAGTGAATGTGTGCAGATTGAAGTCCCAGACTGAGAAACTGGACCAGGTCAGTGATGCATCAAAACTCAGGCACCTTCATCACATAATACAGATTGTCAAATTATGAATAATATAAATTAATACCACATACTGAACCGTTTTGTTCTCATAATTTGAAAACTTGTTATCACAACTATTACATTCAGAGTTGGTAAACACATAAAAAGATTAGACAGCCATGTGTTATATATCATTGGAAAGGTCTCAATTAGTAGAATGCAATGTTTCACACAGGGGCCACACTGCAGTGAGTATTAGTGTATTAAATTCCCACTGACACACATACATGAAGTAAACAGGAATGTCTTTTTGTCACATTTCTTCTTATTACTTCCTGAAACGTACATATAACATGGTCAATGACATATCATAATTTACAGCCGACTATCCTAATTTATATGAGCCCAAACACAACATAAAATTATTAGTAGATCTTGAAATATTCCTTAAAGAGGGTACATGGAAAGATGGTGCACCAAAGGATGTTAAACACACATTGTGTGTGTGTGTGTGCACATGTCTAAGACTTTGTGTGTGCAAACACACATCCACATATATGCTCGTGTAAAGTATTGGTACGCTCCGTAACATTTACAGTTTCTGTATTTTGTAGGCAAATCAATTTATTTCCAATGGTCAGTCATTTTAGACTGGAAACACCACAAAGTGAAATAAAACCAATATATTGTTATGAAAATGATCTTAAAAATAAAAGTGTGTGTTCAGATGCCCTGTGTGAACAAAGTCATGGAATTTATTCCAACTGGATGAAATAAACTAGTTATCAGAAAAAAAAGTTAATCAGTCAGTTTTGACCGGAAAACAATCTAAGGGTTAATGATCGGAATAAGCAGTTCTTCCATTCTTCAAGTAACTTAGGTTAGGTTAGGTTAATTTTACGTTTAATGTTTACGTTGTCCAAGCAACGTATCAACTTTGTGCATTAATGTAAAATTTATGTTGCAGGTGTGCATTTTACAAAAGCTTCAAATGCATCTCATCCAGTCAGAATTTAGAGTCAGCATTATGTGTTTTATAATATTTCTTGAACTATTTAACCTTTAATAACACATTCTTGCGCTCTCTCTATGTCTTACTTAAACTTTCAATGACACACACATTCACATACGTTTGCACACTGTCACATATGACCTGACTGAAGGATCCTGTGGCACATTTTAGCAGGCGGGGTGATCCCTGGAGCTCTATTATAAAGGATACTGTCAGTGTTAACAGCACACTCCTTCACACTTCTTGCATTAGCCAGTGTAATAAGTGTGAAAGCTGCTGCCTGCGTGATATTCTCTTCCAAAAAAAAAAAACAAGTTCTGGCAAACCCTTGTGGCAAACTTCCAGCAAATTTGCCACTAATTATTTTCACACGCAAATGAGCTTTGCAGCAAACCCTTCATTGTTGCATGTTCACCACTACCAGTGAAAAGCTGCAAAATTCTGGCAATAATTTGTGGCAAGTCACAAGTTCATTTGCATGTGTATATAAACAGAGGCACATTTGCGGCAACTCTAGTTTTTTTGTAAGGGTTAGCAGCACTGTAGTTAGAGTCTGAGCCTGTGGGACTTTGATCTCTGAGATGGAATGAAACAATTTGGAGCACATGCAGAACTTGATGCTGCAGTCTTTCCATAAAGCTAGAAAACTGGGTCACTGTCTGATATAGCTAAATAAATTAAAGGGCCCTTTTAAATATTTCTTACATGTGTGTGTGTGTGTGTGTGTGTGCACAGGAGAAGCAGCGCATGACAGATAAGCTGGAAGACACAAGTCTTCGTTTAAAGGATGAGATGGATCTGTACAGGAAAATTATGGATAAGCTTTGGCAGAACAGACATGAGTTTCAGAAAGAGCGAGAGGCAATGCAAGAGGTAATAAACTGAAGCTTTTATTGCACATTACAATAACACACAAACAGATAAACCCACCATTCATAAATCTTTCTGTCACTTTCTCAATATTTGTAGCTGATTGAGGACCTGCGTCGTGAGCTGGAGCATCTGCAGCTCTTTAAGCTGGAGACGGAGAAGCCTGGCCGTGGCCGTAATGCTGCTGGACTGTCGGAGTACAATGCCAAGACTCGAGAGATTGAGCTGGAACATGAAGTTAAACGGCTTAAACAGGTTCAGTGGAGAATCCTTTTGTTACTTTACTGGCACTACCACTAAAAACACAGGCTTCAAAAGCATTGAATATGATGTTTACCATCCCGTCTGTGACATCATATTTTTTATTATTCTTGCAGATTAATCAGGTGCATGGTTGTTTATATGATACATAGTAGTTTGTTTGTGTAATGCACACCACAAGGTCTATTATGTACTGTACTGTATCATATCATACTATACAATACTATACTATCTCATATCATACCATAATATATCATATTAAACTATACTGTACTATACTACAGTACACTAAACTTTATCATATTACGCTATACTACTCTGTACTGTACCATACCATTATATACTAAACCAAACTATAATATATCATACTATACTATAATGTACCATACTATACTAGACTAACTAATAATAATAATTCCTTACATTTACAGTATATTGTGCCATTCGAGGCACTCAAAGCTCTTTACATAGTATAGGGGAAATCTCCTCAACCACCACCAGTATGCAGCATCCACCTGGATGATGCAACGGCAGCCATAGTGCGCCAGTACTCTCCACACACCAGCTATTGATGGAGTGGAGAATAGAGTGATGCAGCCAATTCAGGGATGGGGATTATTAGGAGGCTATGATGGATAAGGGCCAATGGGGGGAATTTGGCCAGGACACCAGGGTTAAATCCCTACACTTTACGATAAGTGCCCTGGGATTTTTAATGACCACAGAGAATCAATACCTCGGTTTTACATCTTATCCAAAAGACAGTACCTTTTTACAGTATAGTGTCCCCATCACTATACTGGGGCATTAGGACCCACACAGACCACAGTGTGAGAACCCACTGCTGGCCTTCCTAATACCATTTCTAGCAGCAACCTTTGTTTTCGCCAGAAGATCTCCCATCCAGGTACTGGCCAGGCACAACCTTGCTTAGATATAGTGGGCAATTAGGCAAGAGCTGCAGGGTGATATGGCTGCTATACTGTACTGTACTGTCCTGTACTGTATTGTACTATACTCTAATGTATTATACCATATTATACTATACTATATCATACCATAATATATCATACTAAACTATACTGTACTGTACTACACTGAACCTTTCCATACTACACTATACTGTAGTATTCTATACTGTACCATTATATACTACACCAACCTATTATATACCTTACTATACTATATTATACTAAATCATATCATACCATACTATACTACAGCCATGGCACATTTTGTGTTTTTTGCTTCAGTTGTTGTGGTGTTGAGTCACATTGTTTCTAGATTATTGTGCAGAGTGATCAGATGTATTTTAAATAATTGCAAAAAGCTTCATTGGCCCAAAAAATTAACTTTATCACAAAAAAACTAAATTTCAATTTTTTTTTTAACCTCGCACAAAATGACCAGCCAACATCATTTCACTAATCATATCAGCAGCTCCTGGAAAAGTGTGAACGAGTTCTAGTCAGGTGAAATCACTCGATCATTCTGATTGGATTATAAGAGCAGACTGATTGCTATAAAAGGGAAGAAGTGCTTCCAATCATTGTGTTCTTGTTTGCAATGGTTACCTCTAAAGAAAGACGTGCAGCCATCATCGCTTTGCATCAAAATGACCTCACATGCAAAGAATATTGCACCATTTACCGGATCATCAAGAACTTCAAGGAGAGAGGTTCAACTGCAGTGAAGAAGACTTCAGGACGTCCCAGAGTGTCCAGCAAGTGCAAGGACCTTCTCCTCCTGAGGAGTCAGCTACAGAATCGTGCCACCACCAGTGCAGAGCTTGCTCAATATTGGCAGCCGGTTGTGTGAGTGCATCTGCATGCACAGTGAGGCGAAGACTTTTGGACAATAGCCTGGTGTCAAGAAGGGCAGCAAAGAAGCCACTTCTCTCCAAGAAAAACATCAAGGACAGACTGAAGTTCTGCAGGAAGTACAAGGATGAAGCCCCCTTCCGACTGTTTGGGACATCTGGAAAATCGATAGTCTGGAGAAGAAAAGGTGAACGCTACCATGAGTCCCGTGTCGTCCCAACAGTGAAGCATCCTGAGACCATCCATGTGTGTTGTTGCTTTTCATCCAAGGGAGTGGGCTCTCTCACAGTTCTGCCCAAAAACACCATGAATAAAGAATGGTATCAAAACTTCCTGCAAGAGCAACTTCTCCCAACGATCCAGGAGCAATCCCCGGATCTTAATCCCATAGAGAACTTGTGGTCAATCCTCAAAAGGCGAGTGGACAAGCAGAAGCCCACAAATTGTGATCAACTCTGAGCACTAATAAGGCAAGAATGGATCACCATCAGTCAGGATTTGGCCTAGGAGCTGATATCCAGCATGCCAGAGTGAATTGCAGAGGTTATGAAGAACAAGGGTCAACAATGTAAATATTGACTCTGCATATATTGAATGTTTTTGCCAATAAACGAATTTAAAACTTATGAAATGCTTATCATTGTTTTCCAGTATAACATAGAAACATGTCAAAAATAATCTACAAATTCTGAAGCAGCAAACTTTGCAAAACACAAAATTTATGTCACTGCCAATACTTTTGGCCATGGCTGTATATTATACTTTATCATACCATACCATAATACTAACATACTATACTGTAAACTACTACACTGTAACATACCATACTATACTATTCTATTCTATACTGTACCATACCATTATATACTATACCAAACTACTATATACCTAACTATACCATATTATATTATATTGTACTGTACTATACTATACTACACTTTATCATACCATAACACTATCATACTATACTGTACTCTACTACACTAAACTGTATCATACTATACTATACCATACTATACCAAACACCATACTATACTGTACTATAATACAGTATGTATTATATTACACTATACTTTATCATATCATACTATACTATATTATACTATTCTATAATATACAAAACTATACTATTCTATACTATACATAGTATGCGTATAGTTCAGGAATTTATTCCACACTGACATGTTTAATCCTCTAACAGGAGAACCATAAACTCAGAGACCAGAATGATGATCTGAACGGACAGATTCTCAGCCTCAGCCTTTATGAGGCCAAAAATCTGTTTGCTTGTCACACCAAGGCCCAGTCACTGGCAGCAGAGATAGACAACGCCTCCAGAGATGAGGTGAGAAAACATTGAGAATGAAGGAGATTAATAATTGAGCCACAGAATACAGAAAGGTGTTGAATGGAAGTAGTCGATCCTGTTACGTTTGGGTTTGTACATTAGTCCACATTATTTAATCAAATAATAGTATGTTAGTCAAGTTATATTTAAAATTGACTGCCTTAACACAGTGGTATTGCTGTAGTATGCAATTGACCATGAGTTTTTATGCCCAATAATAATTACAGTATGATTCTACAGCTTCACAAGTAGAGTTTGTATCTGGTTTGTTGGCTTTTCGGCCACTCATTTTGTCCTCTCCATCCCTGCAGCTGGTTGATGCTTTGAAAGAACAAGAGGATATCAACTTCCGTTTAAGGCAGTACATGGACAAGATCATCCTGGCTATCCTAGACCATAACCCCTCCATCCTAGAAATAAAGCATTAGACTCTCTGTCAGTCCTCTTGAGCTGAAAGTGGATAGAGGACACTTGCTTCATAGAGAACTCTGCATTCAGGTGAGGGCTGTGAAATGTTCCGACATAGCCCCTCACACCAATTCATTATGTATTTACAGAGCAAGTTGCTGTTGAAATGGTTGTGTCTCTTGTACTCTGTCTCACACTCACGGGTTACTGTTTCCATAGCCCCTCATGTCTTCATGCTGTGAATTTAAGTTGTAGAGATTACAAAAACAAGTGATGAAACTGGAATATAGTGTAGAAGTGTACTTTTCACTCTCAGTTATATTTACACACTACCTCTGAGTATGTACAACTCAGTGTTGTATTCTACACCAGAAAAAAAACAATTAGAATTAATATGAAATCACAATTATCACAACATAGAGAAGAGCTTTACATGCACTGACAGGGTATGGCATGTTTATTTTTTTCTCTAATCAAATGTGCCAGAAGCCCTCTAGACTTTCTCTAAAACTTGTTTTGATAGTACTGTTCACCAGTGAACAATTCAGCTCTGATTCAACAGACAGAGCAATAGAAAGTCAAGAGGTCTCTATTTGCCTGAGACTGTAATGCAATTATGATCAGCAGATAAGAGAGCTTCCTGACTGTTTTCAGTCCTCTGCGGTTTACTGTGATCTGCTGTGAAAATAATAATGTTGGCAAACATCGTTTCAGTCTATCAAAAAAGAGGAACAAGGCTCTGAAGTACATTGCTGTTAAAGACCCCATGAAATCACTTGACGAGTAGAGTTTTCTGTCCCATGTTGGCATATTTCCTATTGAAACAAGAAGTTTGGTTGGGACATATCGAAGGGCTCATCCCTTTTTTTAAATAGCAAATGGGCTTAAATTAAGTAAAAGCCATGAGCCATGATTTGTTCAGTGCAGGTCGTATCAGTAGGTGGGACATTCTCATTCTACAGAACATTTGATTGGACAAAAATCTGTGTAGCGCAACATATTTTTGGTCGGTTTACCCATTAGAGAATGTGTATTAAGGTGTATATCTATTGAAAGTTAATTACATCATCTTTTAGGAATACACTAGCATATAGATAGCTTCAAAGCTAACAGATATGGACTAAAAGCCACAAAACTCCAAATTAGATGTCATGAGGTCTTTGTTGCATGATGCTTTCAGTTGCCTGAAATAGTCATACAGCCTCAAACAGGCCTGTACTGGCCATAAGCGTCCTTTACCTGAGGGATCACATGCAGTTATCAACAAAGATGCACAAGAGAGGTAAACGGTGTGAGCAGAGATGACTCAGTTGTACAATATAGTATATACATATAGAGAGAAAATCTATAGAAGATTTGAAAATGAACGTTTTTTTTTTAAATCTGTATAAGTTTCAATGAAATGGCCCATTAAAATTTCAAGCCAGAGTGTGTGGGTACTTATAGAGTTAGTAACTCAGTGCCATGGGTAGAGGAAGCTGCACATTAAATAAAAGTGCTTGAACAAACATCCCATGAATGTATAACCATGTCACTCACAGTATTCAGTATTCCCATTATCCCCATGAAGGTATGAACTCTTATTTAGCTAGTAAAATACAATGTTAATCACAGTATTTTAAATTATTGTGTAGAATGGGAAAGGAGCTAATACTGCTACATGCTCGATTGTCACAAACTAGTTTTGCTTTGTTGCACAAATTGTACTGAATCTGTTTCTTTGCATGTTCTTAATCTCTTTCTGTTTGTGCCCTTTATTTGTAATATACCGATTAACTTTTTGGTTGTTTCAATAACTATTAATCTAATCAGTTATAGAGGAGCTTTTTATATATTTATGTTATACCTTGTGTTGTAGCATTTTCACTCATTGTAAATGTTGTACAGGGATTAGTTCCTATTTGTATTGATGTGCCACTGATCAACCTTAATGAATAAATGAAAGGCTGTCTTTTATACAGTTTTATGATAAAATGGCAAGATATCTTATAAGTGTGACATATTACAAAAGAAATGTACTGGTATAAGACAATTCTAATTGCTGTCAATCTGACTGTTGAAATTATTAAATGACATCAAAGTTACTGCAATATTCCTCGGCTTACTCACCAGTAATGGTGATGTCATAGATAAGACTCATTCGTCATTATGCGTTTAAAATAAATAAAAGGTTGTTCTCAAGCAGTCACAACAATCTTATGAAGAAACACCCATTTGAAAAACTTAGCTTATTCATATGATTTCTGTTTAACACTTAGATGACCAAAATCATTTCAAGCAACAATGTTTGTTTTGCACATTTTAAAGAGTTGTGCTGTGTCTGTGTTCACTGTTAAAGACTACACAGTTTAAAACATTTTTGGGTCAGGGTTTACACAACCTTTTATTGTTTACGACTTTGTTCTTATTGAAAAAAATACTTATTTCTTGTCACATATATGGGTATATGATACAGTTGATTGCTATTACTCATTTCTGTTCAAACAAGTACTGTAGAGGAGGACAAAAAAAATCTTTCTGAACATTAAATAATAGTGTAAAGGATTCAAGAGATATGGCACTTTTGAAAAGTACAATAAATTACTTGTTTTGGCATGACTTGAGATGACAAGAGTATTGACTTTTTTTGCATTCTACATCAGTTTCACTCTAACGTATGAACAGATCAATTTAAAGTGATAGTTCACCCAAAAGTGAAAATTCTTAGAAAAATATTTCCACACAATACAAATGAACGGTGAACATAACTTTCAAGCTTGAAAAATCACTTAAAGGCAGCATTAAACTAACTCATACAACTCCAGTGATTTAGTCTTCTGAAGTGATACAGTTGCTTTTAGTGAAGAACAGATCAATTATTTTTTATACTTTAAGAAAAAGTGAAAGTGGAGATTTATAGTACAAAAAAAACCGTAAATATTGAGCTGTTTCTCACTCACATCTATCAAATCGCTTCTAAAGACATCAGTTTAACCACTGGACTTGTATGGATTACTTTTATGATGCCTTTATGTGATTTTTGAGCTTCAAATGTCTGGTCACCATTCACTTGTATTGTATGGACCTACAGAGCTGAGATATTCATCTAAAAATCTTTTTTTTGTTTTCTGCAGAAGAAAGAAAGTCATACACATCTGGAACAGCATGAGAGTGAGTAAATGATGAGATTTTTTTTGTTTTGTTTTGTTTTTTGGGTTAACTATCCCTTTAAAAAAACATCTGGAAAATATGACTTTGTCTGTTTGTTTCGTCTAGCGCTAGACGTAACTGTGTGTCCATCTTGTGGACAAAGCCTGCCCTGCACCAACAGGTAATTGTGGACAGGACAGGCAACCAAAAGCGGTCCTCTGACTCGGGAAAGATATATTAACCGCAAGTTAAACGAATCGTTGTGGAGGAATAGCAACCATTTGAAAAGAGAAGTTATCTAACGTGGTTGTGTACGGCGCGACTTCGTGAAAGGTGAATGGTCATTTTGATCATTCCACTGAATCCAGGAGTGAACATATTTGTGTAAAACATTTTCAGTGTTCTTTAACCGCAGTAAATATAGTTTGCGGTTTGAAATTCAGACGTAATTGGGCTCTAAAGCTGCGTACACACTGCCAGTGTGGTCTGGCGGTGATGTAGCTAGTGGGCGTTCCCACTACTGGTTGCCTAGTAACGTTTATAAATGACATTCACGGATGTCATTCCATTGCTGTTGACTTTTCTTGCCGCTAAAAACAAACATTTTGGAGGGAAAAGAATAAATATAAATGGAATCAGTACATAAATGCTTTATATAAAAAGATGAATGAGAAACAAGGCGTGCTCTTTGCCATAGCGGCTGTTTATCTGCGACGAAAACGCCGGTCTGTCTGGGTCCACAAAACCATTCAATATCGGAGTCAGACACCTTTCCACGCAGTATTTTTCTTAAACATGTCCTTGTACGTGGGAAGAGGAATATCATAGAGCACTGGAAAATTGCTAACAGCAAGAATTAGCCTTTCATCCATCTTTCCGTTACTGCAGGAGCTGAGAGAGAGAGAGAGAGAGAGAGAGAGAGAGAGAGAGAGAGAGAGAGAGAGAGAGAGAGAGAGATCACGTGAGCTCTCCCGTCTTCTCTCCTATTGGCTCTCGCTTCCGTAAGTCGCTCTTCATTTGAATAAAGTTGAACTTGTCTCAACTTTGTGCGTCGCTGGACACGCCCACATCTAGTCGCCAACGGTCGCGACAGCTCGTGTCGCCGGAAGTCGCTGTGCTCTCATTGAAAATGAATGGGATGGTGTCGCTGTCTCGCGCGATGTCGCTGGCAGTGTGTACGCAGCTTAAGGGGTCAATTTGGCCTAGAGCGCCCTTGAATAAAACAGAACGCAGATGTATCGAGACGCGTTTTAACCGTTGAAGTTCAAAAAGGTCAAAGATGGAAAATCAGCGCAGTTGGACGACAACATTTTCGGCGTGAACGGCTCCTAATGCAGTCGGCGTTCTAACTGAATCCAAAGCAAGAATGTTACGTTTAAGTACCCCTCTTAGTTTAATATATAGCTACCTATGATATCCCTTACAAAAATGTACAATGTCAACCTTAGTTTCCGCCAAATACTAAAGGCCTACTACAATTATTGTTACTAGCCTGCAATGCAAATGTGCTAATTGTACAGCCACCACAGTCCTCAAAATATAATGTTTATGTTGTCAGAAATAACACAGCTGATAGGCCACTATATTCACATGTGATTCAATTGGAAACACACATAACTTTACTAAATAAAGGCTATACAGTGCATCCAGAAAAAATTCACACCGCTTCACTTTTTCCGCATTTTATGTTATGTTACAGCCTTATTCCAAAATTGATTAAATTCATTATTTTCCTAAAGATTCTACAAACAATACCCCATAATGACAATGTGAAAAGTTTGTTTGAAATATTTGCAAATTTATTACAAATTAAAAATGTAAAAATCACATGTACATAAGTATTCACAGCCTTTGCCATGACACTCAAATTTGAGCTCAGGTGCATCCTGTTTCCACTGATCATCCTTGAGATGTTTCAACAACTTGATTGGAGTCACCTGTGGTAAATTCAGTTGATTGGACATGATTTGGAAAGGCACACACCCGTCTATATAAGGTCCCACAGTTAACAGTGCATGTCAGAGCACAAACCAAGCCATGAAGTCCAAGGAATTGTCTGTAGACCTCCGAGACAGGATTGTATTGAGGCACAGATCTGGGGAAGGGTACAGAAAAATGTTTGCAGCACTGAAGGTCCCAATGAGCACAATGACCTCCATCATCCGTAAATGGAAGAAGTTTTGAAGCACCAGAACTCTTCCTAGAGCTGGCCGCCCGGCCAAACTGAGCGATCGGGGGAGAAGGGCCTTAGTCAGAGAGGTGATCAAGAACCAGATGGTCACTCTGACAGAGCTCCAGCATTTTTCTGTGGAGAGAGGAGAAACTTCCAGAAGAACAATCATCTCTCCAGCACTCCACCAATCAGGCCTGTATTGTAGAGTGGCCAGACGGAAGCCACTCCTCAGTAAAAGGCACATGGCATCCCGCCTGGAATTTGCCAAAAGGCACCTGAAGGACTCTCAGACCATGAGAAACAAAATTCTCTGTTCTGATGAAACAAAGATTGAACCCTTTGGCCTGATTGGCAAGCGTCATGTCTGGAGGAAACCAGACACCGCTCATCACCTGGACAATATCATCCCTACAGTGAAGCATGGTGGTGGCAGCATCATGCTGTGGGGATGTTTTTCAGTGGCAGGAACTGGGAGACTAGTCAGGATCGAGGGAAAGATGAATGCAGCAATGTACAGAGACCTTATTGATGAAAACCTGCTCCAGAGCGCTCTGGACGTCAGACTGGGGCGAAGGTTCATCTTCCAACAGGACAACGTCCCTAAGCACACAGCCAAGATAACAAAGGAGTGGCTATGGGACAACTCTGTGAATGTCCTTGAGTGGCACAGCCAGAGCCCAGACTTGAACCCGATTGAACATCTCTGGAGAGAAACTGCCCAAAAATAGGTGTGCCAAGCTTGTAGCATCATACACAAAAAGAATTGAGGCTGTAATTGGTGCCAAATGTGCTTCAACCGAGTATTGAGCAAATGCTGTGAATACTTATGTACATGTAATTTATTTTCAATAAATTTGCAAAGATTTCAAACAAACTTTCACATTTTCATTATGGGGTATTGTTTGTAGAAATTTTAGGAAAATAATGAATTTAATCAATTTTGGAATAAGGCTGTAACATAACAACATGTAGAAAAAGTGAAGCGCTGTGAATACTTTCCGGATGCACTGTATGTAGACTAAAAAATGTAGTTGTGTCCAGGCAGTAAAGATGGTAAAATTCTGTTCCTTTTTCAAAATGAAAATGTCTAAGCTACTCTGAAATGTGACCGCACTGCATCTTATCTTCAGATCTCACAGGATTTACTAAACCGGAGACTACATGAAACATTTAAACCCAGTCATATTGATTTGATGCTAATCCTTATAACTTGGAAAAAGGGTATTTTATTCCCCACGTTATTTAGCTACTGATTATGTCCCAGAAGTTTTTTAATGCAAAAAATTTATAGTTACATGATAGTAAACACAGTTTATAAAAGATTCTTCCCAACTTTCCCTTGAACAATCCACCAGAGGGAGCTAACTTTGTGGACTCACATTTTCCAATGCGCTGTTTGTTTTATTGAAACCAATGAACCAAGAGCCTTTTTCTATTTCTATAAATACCTATTGCCTATAAATACCTCAGCACTCAATAAGCAAATATAGCCTGCTTCATTTACCTTCAGTTATATCACATTTGTCTTTTTTTTCAGACTCTTTTGTGCTACAGTTGTTTCCCCAACAGCTCATGGTCATCTCCCCATGCATTCATGCCACAGTAAAGACCTACTGTACTTTAAGTCTTTAGTTAGAACAGAGAACTGTCACATGGCATTCTCTTGTGTGTGTGTGTGTACAAGTCTCATGATAGGTAAAGTACACTTCTATGTGTCTGACATTCCCAGCATAAAGTGTGTATTGTAGCAATATATCCTCATTCTTCACATTGCTCAGGCTCTTATAAGCTAGTCATCTACATTACAGTTCTCATTAGATGCATCTTACAAGAATGCTCTTCAAGAATGACTTGCATGTGTTTTATCACAGCTGTCCAAACACAAATCTTACAGACCCTCTCTTCCATTAGGTAAATGTATCTTTGTCTCAGGTTGTTTGTTTTTTAATGGGATACATTTTGAGGGAACTAAGAACAAGATTACATCATAGAAATGGATTCATTGTCATTGAAAAGGCAAAGTAAATGACAAAAAACAAAACAAAAAAATATGATTTATTGTAAGTGTGGATTACATAAACTTAATATTCATACATGGTTCGTTGGTGTAAACTATTTTGTCTTGTTTCAAGGCATTAAGCAAATTGAATGCTATTAAAGGTGGGTGAAGTGTGTAGCCTATTTTCTGTGCTGCTTGTTTTCAGACAGGTTCCTGAACACTCCTCCTTCTACCATTGGTTAAAAAAACAGGTAGTCCCACCCCAAACTCACAATTAGCTTAGACAATAGCCGCGTTCCACTGTCGAGCCAAACAAGGGCGTGCTAGTTGCATTCCAGCTGTCACTTCCGATGCTTTATTGTGCCTCCTCTGGGCTTTTTGGTGGCCAATGGCCTTTTGCCTGGCAATTACCCTTGGGCCAAACAAGGCCAACTGGGGATTAAGGCGGGGTCACTGTCAAAGGCAGAGTTTCGCAGAACTTGCCAGGTTGAGTATTCATTGCACAATGGTAGATGTTTGTGAAAAAAGAAAACAACATTCGGGCACTATACGACTCTGTTAAAATGCACAATGGACAAAGCAATGCCCCGTGAAAGAACTTTCCATGGTTCGAGATCATGGACGGTGTGCTGGAACATCGTTGAGTTGTCAATGCTAATTTATCTAGATAGAGAGCTAATGTTTACATATGATATAAACTCAATATTTTAGATAACTATATAACATGATACCTCAGCATGAGTTTCCTTCTTGCTTATGAAATAGGGTGGTGTGTAATGTTGGCATCACGGTTGCAAGTGTGGATTTAAGGGCAACTCTGCAGAGCTATTTGCCCAAAAGTGGGAACGCAGATCGATTTTGGTCTCACAGCTCGAGGTTTGAGGCTATTGGCCCTGACTGGCCAGTTGATAGCCCTGGCTCGCACTGACCCGATAGTGGAAAAGTGGCTAATGTGGCTGTGTCGGGCTGGTCGTGATGGTCAAATAGACACTGAGACACAGTTTTTACCCTTTTCGGAAAAATCAAGCTACAAATGGCTTACTTTTAGTTGTCTCTGCATATTAATCTGGGATAAGAGAAAGTATTTTTATATTTTAAAAAAAGTACACAATTCACCTTTAAAGAATTAGCTCTGTATACTAAACGACTTTGACTTTGACCACACTGCATGTCATAGTGTGTGCTACATTACCTCTGTACTAGGGGAATGTAGCACTCTATTTGGGCCAGACAGGGCTGGTCCTCATGATTGAGCTCTGCAAGGTGTGAATGACCTCCTTCTCACAAGAGCAGGGAGGACGGAAGCGAGGAACCAAAAGTACAGTGGTCTGTCCCACTTTTACTCATCTCCTGCCTCTCTTTTCTCATCTCTGATTTTGGATGGGGCTTCTTGGACAAGTGTTCATAAGGAGTTTTCTGTTCATTTTATAACCTGCTAGGATAGATAAGGCAGTATCAATCTGACCTAGCAGCCGTAAAGCATGTTGGAGAGTGAAACATTGATCAGATCTGAAAAGAACTTTTGAGGCTAGGGAGGAAACTAGTCCAAGATCAGATTTAGATTTACACAAATAACACATAGATCACAGATATCATGGATGCTATTTCAGATTGTTTTCTGTTTTGTCAGCAACAAGCCTTTAGTTTCCAAATTTCCTTTACTGCCAATGCAATAGGTTTAAGCTTGCAAGATTAATGTCAGTGAGTCGTTTCATGTCTGATGTGTTGTTTTATGTCTCTGTTGTCCATACTTGGGGCTTTCATCACAGGGACCTGTTAAGGATACTTGCAGATTACTGCTGTTATCGATTGTCTATGTGTTAATTGTTGTTCTCTACGTGATGTCTGTCTGCCGTCTGACCATAAAAAGATCACTGTTTTACACCTGTCCAGTGGGCATCTTCACTCTTGTCTTTTGAGGGAAGAAGAAAGTGTCTTCTGGTAAGGCAGTGTTTGGTTTTCTTCTGTTCCTTAAGGGAAAAATCAATTTGAAGGCCTCCTGAATTGTAAAACTGCTGTGTGTGTGTGCACAAAGGAGACACTGTTAGACTGGGGAACTGAGACTGATTTCCAACCAGCGGTACTCGTAGCAAAGGGGTACTTAAGTAGGTTTAACTCGGTCTCAACCTGATCTCATAAAAACGTGTGACTTTTACTTTCATAGAGAAAAATAAATGAGCCAATGAACGATGTTATTATGATTTTAAGTTTTAAGTTTAATAATATTGTATTGTATATGTTATTTTTTTAACAAATTAGGTGCTTTTAAAAAGAACTTCACAGCACAATCCAAAATAAAACATTGCACAAGTGCTGCATAACAGAGCATTACAGATATGCAATATTGCTCAAATATAATAGAATTACTAATGATTTATAATTATTATTATTAGTAGTAGTAGTAATAGTAGTAGTATTACTGTAAATATTACATAATTTTTCCATTTAAATTGAGCTTTTAGTTTGGCTTTAAGCCCTTTCCATTTCTGTGTATTTTTGACAATAGCTTCTCACCTCTGCAAAAGCAGGTCACAATGTGACCCAATGTGAATATTGAGCTGCAAAAGGCTGCTTTTTAATTCTTTTTAATTAAATAAATATGTGCCTCACTCTACAAAGTGAATTAGTGATCTGATCGCTGTTATCTGCAATAAACAAAGCATGCAATGCTCATGATGTTGTGTGAGCAGCTGGTGTTGGCACAACACCGGCTCCTCACATTCACATGTAAACTACATATTTATCTCATTAAATCGCCGTATTTGCATTTGAATAATTGCACTAGGACGTGACGTGATTTTAATTTGTGCTGTGGATGTTTCTGGAATGACATACGTCAAATGGTATTAGTTATGGTTTCGGAGCATTTTTATGAGCACGATTACACTACATGAGTGTGGTATCGGACTCGATTCTGATACCAGTATCGGTATCGGGACATCCCTAGTTATTAACATAAATCAGTCATTTGTTTTGTTTAAATAAATATGGAATGAGCTCCCAAATTTGTACACAAGAGGTTTCCTTTCAGAAATAAACTGGTTGATAGGGGGACTAGCTTAAATTTGATGCCTGTATTGTATTGATTTCCCATTCTGTTTGTTTATTGTTCAGTCTGTATGTGAATAAAAGTTTAACCTTTTAATATGATTCAAGTTGTACTATATCTTACGATTTCTCTATTTGGTATGAATTATTACTACTTGTTTATATGAAAAGATTTGGATTTTGCTTTAAACCAACATTTCAAAAGTTACTTTGTTGGATTAAATTCATAAATAACTTCAGTGTTAGATCTTTCTCTAGAAGATTCTTCACGAGTTCCCTTAGACTTGTGAAATACAAACAAGCTACTTGGTTAGCTACCTGTTTTTAGTTTAAAAGTGAATCACTGTAAATATGGCCATTTCAACAATATTAATGACAATGCTGACCAGTGCCCAGCATCCACCTTTTTCGTGAACGCAGAAGTCTTTTTCGATTCGCCTGTTTTCAATTTCCAATGTCCAGTGTTTTCACCCATATCTGCATTTATTCTTATACCCAGTGGTTGCTCAAATTATCATGGCCCCTGTTGCTTAAAAAAGATCAGTACTTGTAGGAGTAGTTTTGGATGTACAACATGTATTTCATGCAGCTTTTATTCAGCTGCCTGTCTAAAATGCAGTAGTTTGGGCTTTTTTTGGCCTGAAATGCAATTTGAATGACACAGCATCAAGGGACTTACAACACAGACGGTAGTGTCATGGTCCTGTCACTCTGTCAGTCTGGGTTTTTGTCTGACATGACCGTGGTATTATCGTCCCATGTCTGATTTGTTTAGTTGTCTGTCTTTGTGTGAGCGTGCGGTTTCGGTTGTATTCCCTGCCGTGCGCGCTTTGGTCTGTCTTGATTCATGTCGGGAACAAGGTGTCTGGATCCTGACATCCTGTATGGTTTGGATTCGGTCTGTGTCGGCATCCGAACACTCATGCTCCACGTCTGTCTGTTATTGATGTGGGTGCATCACGCTTATGTCATCTTGACAGCATGCACTCAAGTCAATAGTTTATCTGTCCCTCACGAACACAGGTGTGCCTTGCATCGCGATCGTGTTACGTGCCCGGGTGTCTTCATGTTATGCTGAGGTTCGGTCACTTCGATCTAAGTTGTCGGGTGTGTCTTGTTTTTATTGCCTGTTGCATGCATTGTGTAGCATTTGCCTGCTGATGTACACTCAGGTCTCGTTTAGTGTGAGAATGCAGGCATCACTTTGTTTGGCATTGCTACGCATGCAATCCAGGTGTTTTGTTGTCTTGTGAGAGCACATGGCTTTGTTTTGTTTCTGTATCGCCGCATGTCTCTTTGTCTTACGTCATACCCTTCCTCCTTGTTTGCCCATTATTAGTTTATTAGTCACACGTTCCCTGTCTTGTTAACTAACCTGTTGATTTCTCTCCCTATTTTAGTTTCATCATGTTTGCTGTCCAGTGCCAGTTCGTCTCGTTTCCAATCTTGTGTTATCCAGTTGGTTTTGTGTAATCAGTCAGTCCAGTTTTCCTCATCCTATCCCTATCTGGTCCGGTTGGTCCTGGTTCCCTGTTTACCTCTGCCCCAACCCTACAGGGTTGTTTATGTTTGTTACCCCACTTGTAGGAGTTTTGGTTGAGTTTTCCCCTTTTTCTTAATGAAATAAATTCCTTGTTTTTTGAATCTCTGTGGGTTCTGAGCCTCTTATTCCTGACAGAACGAACTGGCCAAGATGGACCCTGCATCAGTGGACACCAGTGTTTTTCAACTGGTTGCCAGCGTGCTGCCCAAGTTAAGCAGCTTTACGGGCTATGGCAGAAGGACTGGTCCGTGTGAAGGTATGCCCTTGAATTTGTATCATTGTCCTCTGGTCTGGGATACGATCAGACCTGGCCAAAAACAGGGTGAGGATGCAGAGTTTCTCGAGGCAGTCAGACTCACCCTTGAATGGGAGGAAATTATCACGGCCTGTGCCTTCCAGTCCTAATCCCAACCTGAGGATGAGGGCACTGCCCACACAGAAGTGGACGCCTCGGCCAAGCCCACTGCTACTCACCGCCAGGAGTCGGAGGCTGCTACAGCAGCAGTACTTACCTCTGCCCGGATGAGGAGAAGGAGGGTGCCCACTCGTCAGTTGCTGACAGCACCCATGGACACGGAGGCTGTTTCCCTGCCGCTGCCAGTGCCCATGGACACGGAGGCCATTCCCCTGCCCCGCGAGTTCGATGGCCGAATCTGGAATCTCCGCAGACACAGATAATGCAGCAGTCCCTCGTCTCTTGTTGGAAAGAAATCCGCGCTCTCAGCTTGCAGAGCTTGTAGTCCAGAGACTGAACATTTACCAGTAATATACTGGGTAGCGGAGGTCGATTTGCGCGACGTCTTACTCTGATGAGTACGCCGGCTCTTTTTCTCCTTTTCCTTCTGCGTTTCTGCAGCCGGGCAGCCCAGACAAAGGGCTCCGCTAGCGTGTTTGTAAACAGCAGGTTGGCATTGGGGAATTTGAAGACATCGGTTTTCGGTGTGTAATTGCAGAACCAATGTCCAAAAGCATTTGTCTGTCGTATACAATAAGGCAGACAACATCCAAGACAAAAAAACAAAAAACTGTAAAGCCATACTCGGCACCATCTTGAATCCTCAGTCACTATCAGCGCTCCCAGCCATAGAGGCCGTTCCCTAGTTGCTGCCAGTGGTCCCGGCCACAGAGTCTGTTCCCCAGTCGGGTGTTTTGTTGTCTCTCTGTCTTAAGTCATACTTGTTTGCCCATTATTAGTTTATTAGTCACACCAGTGACTGAGTTTAAAGACTGAGTATTAAACTATGTTTAACTTGACACAGTGACCTAAACATTTTATGTTTATGATGCAACACACCCGAGATGCTACACAAGCATGTCTGACGTAGGGTGTGGCTTGATTGAGATGGTGCAAAATTCGGAAATTACCCCATAAATATCTTATCATGAATAAATCAAATCAATCAAAGAAATTTCCTTTCAAACTTATTTATAAGTAATACCCCACTAATTATTTTCTTGTAGAGAGATTTAATTGTGATGTCGATATAGCCTGAACATTTTGTGGTCTGCAGGCAGAAACATTTTTTCATTTATTTTGGATTTGTCCCTACTCGACTTGTTTTTGGTCTGATTTGTGCAAGATTGTTAGAGATCATATTATTCCCAGCTTTCAACTTTGTTTTGAAAATGTTTTATTCTGTTTTTTTTTTTAGCTATGACATGTCTCTTCATAAGGAATATTATTTGATTAATCTTCTACTTTCGTGGGCAAAGTTTAGTATTCATAAATGTCAGTATGGTGGTTATAAACCATTAGTTTTAATTTTTAATTCAGAGGTTCAGCAATACCTAAGAACAATTTCCAATTTGAGTAACAAGAAAGCTGTAAAGTGTATTGAAATATGTAAACAATTTGATATTTGTATTTAAACTGTTTATTTATTTTCCTTTTGGTTGTTGTTTGAATTAATATACCTCTTGGCTCTAGATGTAAAAGTTTTGTAAGCATTCATTTAAAAAAATGTCTGATGCAGGTGTTCATTGACAGGTCCTTAAACAAGCCCTCATAATAAATCTCCAACTGATTGACAAATTCACTTGTGTAATGGATTGCTGTGAACTGTATACCAATGATTGTCTTATGATCAATAATATAGTATTAAACAATACATTGATTCTAAAGCTGCTTTTTGTATTGTCTTATCAATGATGAACTCTTCTGCCACAAGACTGTAATGCATTTTAATTATCTGAATATTTTATATATATATATATATATATATATATATATATATATATATATATATATTATTTTTTATATATATATTTAAAGATAACTATGTATAATTCTATATTGATATAAATATGTATAATCGTTATAGATTGAGTGTTATATGAGGGGCTTTTTCAGCAAATATTTGTATATGCGATTAATCGTGATTAATTAATCGGCACACCATGTAATTAATTCGATGAAAATTTTGAATCGATTGACAGCCCTAATTAGAACATAACTTGGTCACTGATTAAGAACAGCATTTGGAATAGAATTAAGGTAGAGAAGAGATAAAACAAATTTAGTATGACTTTGGATCCCAAATGACACTTTGTAAAAACAAACAACTTTGTTCTCATTTCGGAGCACAAAGAGTGTGACTCAGTGTGTGTGTGTGTGTGTGTGTGTGTGTGTGCACGCGTGTTGTAAAGGGGAACTCCGATATGTCCAGGCATGCCTCCAGCTCTCTCTCTTTCCCATATAATGACTCATAGAATTGTGCTGTTTAAAGTAGGGGAATTCTGCCCTGGTCTGTCTGCCCAGCACACTGGGGATAATGTGAGACAATGCCTTATGGAAAGCTCATGGTAACAAGCGCAAGCTGATGAGAGAGCAACTCAAACCCTGAAGCAGTGCTGCTGCAGTTTCTTTGGCTTGTCGTACTGGAATGACATTTGGCAGTAATTTGTTTGTCAGTCTAAACTCAGAACAGAAACAGACTCCAGCTTGGTATTTCAGGTTCTCTGAAACTGATGGAAAAACAGATTGCAGTGTTGAGAAATTTTGTATGTTCTGGCTTTGCCAAACCAGCCAATGGGGAGCAGTTTAACTGTTGCTGGGCAACTGTGCCTGTCCTGCCTGGAGTGAGTGCCAAACATAGAGAGAGCTGTGTGAAGCCATGTGGGTCGTGTTAGCCCTGGCATTCCTATTCATCAAGCTCATCTACTGCCACACAAGACCTTCACCAGGCCTAAGAAGAGTCTGTGGAGGTTCCACAAGGCTCTGGAGGGCTCCTGATATGGCTTTGATGTCTTGGCAATGATGTCTTTGTGTCTAAGTGAAGAGACACTGGAATATCTCTTGTATGTGATGTAATGACTCAAACAAGCTATGAGCTGTTAATTTTCAATTTCAGTTTGAATTCACTGGCATGGTTTTTCTACAAAAGAAACACAAAAAAACACATCAATACTCAAAATAAAAGCAGTGGCAGAGAAGAAAAAAATTATGTTAATAATATTACTAAATTAATACATTTTATGAAGAAAGTGGGAGTGGTGCTTGCCGTGGCAAAACCTGGTGCCTCAATATTCCACAAAAGGCCTCAGTACGCCACCCAGGTCGAAAGAGCCCATCCCACGTATCTAAGATTTTGTTTTGCAAAGGAATTGTGTTCTTGGTGGTTGCTAGGGTATTGCAATGTGGTTGTTAGGGTGTTGTGGGTGGTTGCTAGGGTGTCACTAAACTTGCCTTACTACCCCAAGTAAAAAAGGCCACCCTCATGTCTTTTTGATACCCTGTTCTGGAGATATGAGCCCTCTGCTCCCATTCAATGCTAAGTATATGAGCTTTTTTACCTTTCCTTTTAAAGCCAGTTGATTTGATAATTCATTAGTGGGTGTATGACAAATGGTGCAGGTTAAGTTATGCACCAAAGTTTTGGTGGAAGAAGACGGATTGGTTTAAATATTTTGGAAAATCCCTAAACGGAGGTTAGAGCAATGGAAATAGTGGAGCCTTGCTAAAACAAGCACCACTAATAATAAGAAGTATGTGAGATAATAATAGCGATGTTTTGCAAAGGCAAGCACTAAGAAAAACACAATATCAAATAAATAAAATACAAAAAGAGAAAATAGCAATTCAACAAGACATTAATGTGCACTGGTTAATATATAAGTATACTCGAATACACAGATAACTCTTGAATATGATCAAAGCAGTGGCTGGCTTGGTTGTGACAGAATGTCCTGCATCAGCACCACTTGCATTTTATATTTTCTTACAATTTTGGAAAACAAAGAATAAGGTCTAAAAGTTTATCAAAGTATTGTTGTATTGTAAAATGTATGACCAATAGGCTATCGGAAAAAGCCTGTCTATTCATTCTAAACTATTTAATCAGATTACTGTAAAATTTATATGAGGAGCAGAACGTGGTCGTGTGTCTGTCACTGGGGAGAGAGGAAGCGGTAAGGGCCATCACCTGGTGATTGTTAACTAAACACTTGTGTCTTGTTTCAGTGACAACATAGACAGGCTTTAAAAAGTCCACCGGAGAGTCAGACAGAGGGAGAGAGAATGCTATGTGTGTTCTATAAATACTTTGTTGTGAAGCTGAAAAGCCAGTACTTTGTTGTGTATTGACAACTGCATTAAAAATTGACTCACGTGGACTGTGAAACCGGCTCCCATTTCCTTCCTACTCGAACCCCTCTACAGTATAGCAAATGCATTTATGCATACAGTCATTGTGTTAATAGGTATTTTATGTGGGTACAGGTGGAAAAATATATTTTTACAGTTAAAAATAACTAAAGATGCCAGATTTTAAGCTCTCTGTGATTTAAACTGGTTTATTAACAGGGCCCACATTTGCCAATGTTTGTAAGTGCAAAAACAGTCATCACATGTGAATTTCAGGTTTGGCTTTGGTATGAGAAGAGCAAACGTTTGGAAGTGTTTGGAAATCTGCTGTGTCTTATACTCTTGAAAGGATGAAGAATGTCAGTGTGAACAGACTGTTGACTCTTGATTTGAACTGCCTCCTGCTTACGACTCTGTACCTGTATGTACACTTGTTTTCTTCTTCTAGAGCATGCTTTTCCCAATTATATTCTACCATGTAAACTAACAAATTATTCATGTATAATACATTTAAAATATAGAAATATAGACATTATTTTGAATTTGTTGAGGGAAAAATGTATTTTCTATGGAAAGTGTTTTAGAAAGCAACTTAAAAGTAAAGTAATTAGTAATGTGATTACTTTTTGATGACGTAATCAGTAAAGTAATCTGATTACAATTTGTCTTATAGTGGATTAATAAAATTTTTTATATCATAAATATCTGTCTCTTTGTAACGTTGTAGCTGGCAATGGCAATGACGAAGAGACGATGACGATGATTTGTGCAGTTTATTATTATAAATGAAATCCACAACCCTAACTATAAACATGAAACATAAACATGAACATGACTATGTACTATGAACTATGACTTGACATAAACTTAACTTGGCTTGACTATGAAGTAAAACATGAAAATGAACTAGACTTGGCTATAAACTTAACATGGAACAAAGTAGACCAACAACGATACATTAACAATAATCGACAAAGGACAATGGCAAACATGAGGGCTTAAATACATGACATGGGGGAACATAAACCAATGAATAAACAGAACTCTAAACAATATAATTAAACAATAAACCAATGAAAACAAAACACAAGAACATGGAGGGAAAACAGGACATCACATGACTAGGAAACAGGAACTTATTGTGGCAGCGGGGGCGTGGTCAAGCGCCCGTCCGGAGAGGGAAAGCGGTAAGGGCGCTTGCACCTGAGCTAAATTATATCTAACACCTGTCTCTAATTTCAGTGAGTACAGGGAGAGCGGCATAAAAAGAGAGCTTCTTTTACCTCCAAAGGAGAATTACGCCAGTCCAGTGTTGGCAATATAGAGAGAGAGACCTTAATTTGTTATATGTAAAAGTCTGTATGTTTAGTGGAGTCTACGTTTATCTTCTACCCCTCTGTGTGTGAATAATTTGGAATTAAAACCCTTACCTGTGAGTCGAACCCCGTTCCCGTGTCCTCCTTCCCGTCCTGTGAACCCAAACCGTTTACACTTATCTTTTCAAAATAAGAGACATGAAAAACAGGAACCAGCAGAATAAACATGACACTCTTCATCCAGACTTGCGGATTTAACAATCCCAGGTTTGGCTATATCCCACCTTCAAGCTTTTGGTCTGTTATTTAACACTTCAGCTTCTAACCAAAACATTTCCACACCACCCGCAAATACCACTGATCTGCGATTACCTCACAATTATCATGCACTCAACATTTTCCACACTGCATCTCATTGCAGGGATAATATTTGTCTAGTGCTTTAGAGAAGCAACATTTCTACATTTCTACAAGTGAACTAAGTGAAAATGAAGGGTGAGAAGAACTTTTAAGTGAAAAGTGACAGAAAGACATATACCATTTGAACACTGATCGTCTCATATTGATCCTATGAGAAATGCCCTCAATTGGATATTTGTGTTAACTTTATGATGCTGTTGTTCTCCTCAGATGGATTAGGGGCCGTACAAACAGGATACACAGTACACAGGCAAAACACAGTAACTACACATTTGGTCAGAGTAGTTACAACCAAAATGGGATTATGATCTGTCCTGTTTGGCTCAACTATGCTCAGATTAGAGAAAACAGTGACTTTTTATAATTAACCCTTTTGGAAAGTAATTTTTCCCAGTTTCAGTGTTGGTGTAATTACTATATTTAGGCTTTGTAGGGCAGTATATCTTGACACTGCATCTTAAAAATGCAGTGCTCGTGGCGTGATGAAAAACAGCTAAATGCATCACAGCTCTCACCTAGTGCATGTTTACATAGGAAATTTCTTTCTTTTTTTTAAAAACAGCAAGTATTCAAGAACATATACTGAAAGAAAGACCCCTGAAATCTCCAAAGATTTGATGTGGTGGTTATCTTTTTACTACACCTACCTCTTATGCTCCCTTTACACACTATCTGGATCATCAGCGCTCAATAACTTGTGTCTTCTGGTCAGAAGAGAACAGATGTTTTCCAAGACATTACCATGTAAACATTTCTCTTTGTCTCCTGTGGATGCTTTATGACTGGTTGGAGAGTTAATTGTCAGGAAGGTGTGAAACCTCTGGCTTAATCAACACCCGCTGCTACTTGAACAAGAGACTCCCAAGACATTTGTCATGGATTTCAAAACCTTGTGACCACTATGTGCTACTAATGCTAGTTTGAGATGCTAGCAAAAATGTATGCTGCATGTTAGCCATCAGAAATTTGGTTTCGTAGATTCTGGCTTTTGTGAACGTTACTGTGAGTGGGAGGGGGTCTCATTAAACTCCCTTTATAAATATAGATGGAAGGTTTTGTCAGGGTAATATGGGTATTTGTGTGACAGTGAAACCTGGAGACACTGTAGCTTGACTACATAAGTCCAGTGTTAACATTGGCTCAGAGCATTGCATTGCCTGAGTGTTTCATCATCGTGATATATAAGGCCATTGTCTCTCACTGGCTGGGCTGCGGATTTACAGCAAGCAAGTGCTTTGTCTGTGTGCAATCATCAGTGTGGTACATGCAGTTTTTTTCTATTGCTTGTTTTTCTATTGTAATTGAATTTACAGTTGTTGAATAACACAACAGTGTGTGTGATGTAGGGTGAATTAGGATAATCTGTGACATTGGGTCATTGGCGCAATATGTCAATTTCTTGCCCCATTACAAGCATGTCTGTTAATATTACAATATTCTAGCTGTGGTCTGAAATGTTGGGGTGACAAAGTTAATTGGCAAAATTCAAAAGTGCAAAAAATGTCCTAGATTACCTTAATTTCCCCTAAACACATACTAAATTGACAATTATAATAAATTGTTTATTTAAACTAGTTTATTCCCTACTTTTTGACCTGATGACTTTAAAAAACACTTTTTACGGTATGAAGGTACGCACACCGCTGCCGCCTCTCGGCGTCTGTCAGCGGCTCCCAGCTACGACTCCGGAGGCTGTTTAAATTTATGCCACACCATGGAGCGCAACTCGCATATTTTCCATTAAATTCAACCCAAATCATTATCAAAGGACATAGATTGTTTATTTTAGCATTCTTCATTCTTGAATAAGGGAAAAACCTTGGTAGCATTTGTGTGTACCTTCTGCAACCGAACTGCATCGACGTGCTCCGTGTTTGATATCTGTGCCGTGTCCTAGCCCCAATGTGGCGTGGTGCTTCTCATTCGTTGTGCGACTGCCTTTAGCCACGCTTGAATTGTCTTGGCTGTATGCTTAGGGCCATTGTCCTGTTGGAAGGTGAACCTTAGGCCCATTCTGAGGCCCTGAGCACTCTGGACCAGGTTTTCATTAAGGATGTCTCTTTATTTAGCTGCCTTCAGCTCTCATTCAACCCTGACAAGTCCCCCAGTTCCTGTCTCTGAAAAACACCTTCACAGCATGATGCTTCCACCACCATGCTTCACTGTTGTGATGGTATTGCGCAGGTGATGAGCGGTGCCTGGTTTCCTCCAGACATGACGCTTGGAATTGAGCCCAAACAGTTCAATCTTCATTTCATCAGACCAGAGAATCTTGTTTCTCACAGTCTGAGAGTCCTTTAGATGCTTTTTTATTTGTCTTGCAATGAGGAGGGGCTTCCGTCTGGCCACTTTGCCATAAATCCCAGATCGGTGGAGTGTTGCAGTGATGGTTGTCCTTATGCAAATTTCACCCATCTCCAAACATAATCTCTGGAGCTCAACCAGAGTGACCATCGAGTTCTTGGTCACCTCTCTTACCAAGGCCCTTCTCCCCCGATTGCTCAATTTGGCCAGGTAGCCAGCTCTAGGAAGTCCTGGTTGTTCAAAACGTTTTCCATTTAAGACATATGGAGGCCACTGTGTACTCTCAGGAACCTTCAGTACAGCCAAAACAAATTTGTAGCCTTCCCTAGATCTGTGCCTCGACACAATCCTGTCTCTGAGCTCTGCAGGCAGTTTCTTTTACCTCATGGCTTGGTTTTTGCTCTGAAATGCATTTTCAGCTGTGAGACCTTATATAGACAGGTGTGTGCCTTTCCAAATCATGTCCAATAAACTGAATTTGCCACAGGTAGACTCCAATTAAAAATACAGAAAAATTTGATGCACCTGAACAAAATTTCAAGTGTCATAGCAAAGGGTCTGTATACTTATGTCAATGTGATATTTAGTTTTTCATTTTTAATACATTTGCAAAGTTATCAAAAATCTGGTTTTTGTTTTGTCATTATGGGGTATGGAATGTAGATTGATGTGAAAAAAAGTATATTTTAAAGCATTTTAGTGTAAGGCTGAAACATATCAACATATATATATATATATATATATATATATATATATATATATATATACACACACACACACACACACACTGGCTGCCAAAAGTTTAAAAATGAAAAAGTAAATGAAAGAAAAAATGCATGAACGAATGAATGAACTGACTCAGTCCATTGTTTCCTGTTCTAATATCTTTAATTACAATATGTTGCCTTTTTATCCTTAAAGTTATGCATCTGAGAAGTGTGGAGATGAACTTTTTTTAAACCTCCTGGAACTGAGAAACCTCACTTTAGAAGTACTTCCTGTAAGCTTATAATGTTTTAGGGTTGTGATTTATCTCCAGCCCATATGGAGGCATGATTAGCTTTGTCTGTTGATGCTGATAGTACTGCTGATTTATACCAGAGCTCTGTGCCTCAGTCTTCACATCCCAGTGCATCATCCCCCTTTAAATCAGGATGTTCTCCATATACAGTATCCTAGATTAAGGGTGTCAGGAGAGTATGTAAATAATTAGAATATAGATGGAAATCATCCACTAAAAGCGTAATGTTGAGTGTTAGGGTGTGTATATGCTTTGGTTACCCCTGCTGCTTGTGCATGCCTGATCTTTCAAACTTCAGCATGTCCTTATATATTCATGTATTATATTCAGCTGCGTGTGTCTGTCTGTCTGTCTGTCTGTCTGTCTGTCTGTCTGTCTGTCTGTCTGTCTGTCTATCTATCTATCTATCTATCTATCTATCTATCTATCTATCTATCTATCTATCTATCTATCTATCTATCATGTGCACAGTAAATACAGGATATATTGCAAACTCTTGCAGTGTCTACACAAAAAGAAGTGGTGTTTTCATTCCTCCACATGGCCTTGTACTGCATCCCTGTTTGAAATGTTTTTGGAGAGACCTGACCTTCTCCCTATATGACTCCTCCATCCATGAAAACCTTTCCTCAGGAGTGTAGTAATGCTGCACAGTCTCCCGGTCCTCCTTAAATCATCCTCAGAATGTAATCTTAACACAGTATTAATGGCCTCTCTTTAAAGCAGGCCAGTATGGCTACATTAATGCATGGTGGCCCATAGAAATAATCCTCTCAGGCCTGAAGCAGACAAGTACTGCATAAAGTACAGGAAACAGTGTAATTACAAAAGTGTGATAGATGGGTAAATGTGCTCATTAATTGCTTTTAAGGTATATAGCTCTCATTGCTGAAAGTCTAAGCACAACTGCATGGCTTTAACTCTGATTGTCCAATTAATATATTTTATGAGTGCTATTTCTGTGTGAAACACAGTATTTGGCATTTTTACAGAGTGTGCACGAGTAATGATGTTATATGGCTGGTATACGTTTGCGTCTGCATCACTGTTTATGTTTAAGGGATAGTTTACTCGAAAATTAAAATACTGTCATCATTTAGTCACCATAATATTGTTTCAAACCCTTATGATTTATTTTTTCCCCCTGTAAAACATACAATGAGATTTTAGGTAGAGTCTTAGCCTCAGTCACCATTCAGTTTCATTGAGTGCATTTACATGCACTTTAAAAGTTGAAAAATTTCTGTCGGATTAAAGCAATAATTCAGCTTTTTAAAATGTCATGTAAATGCATTAGTCCAAAAGAAATAGTACCAGTCCAGTTTATTGCATAATCAAACTAACACTATGGACCTAATAAAGTGCCTGACATGGTCTTCTGCTGTTGTAGCCCATCTGCCTCAAGTTTCGACATGATGTGCATTCTGAGATGCTATTCTGCTCACTAGAATTGTACAGAGTGGTTATCTGAGTTACCGTAGACTTTCTATCAGCTCAAACCAGTCTGGCCATTCTCTGTTGACCTCTCTCATCAACAAGACATTTCCATCCACAAAACTGACACTCACTGGATGTTTTTTGTTTTTGGCAGCATTCTTAGTAAATGCTAGTTGTGTGTGAAAATCACAGGAGATCAGCATTTACAGAAATACTCATATCAACTCGTCTGGCTCCAACAATCGTGCCAAGGTCGAAATCACTGAAATCACATTCTTTCCCCATTCTGAACATTAATGGAAGCTCCTGACCCATATCTGCATGAGTTTATGCAATTGTAGATCAGTTCCGTTCATCATTTATGCTTGTATACTTGAAAAGAGAAATTAAAACTGTATCTCAACAAAGCAAAAACCTGCGGTAGTTCGATTAAAACTGCTTATGTAAACGTACTCATTGTATCATACAATGAAAGTGAATGGTGACTGAGCCTGTCTTTCTTACATCTTACAACTCCTTTGTGTTCCATGAAAGAAATTCATATAAGTTTGAAACAACATGAGAGTAAGTAAATGATGTCCAAATGTTTCTTTTTGGGTAAACTCAACATTTAAAGCAATCTGCTTCTGTGTGTATATTGTATCTGTGTGTTTGTCAGCTGTTTTGACAAGCCACGCCCATATTTCCTCCCTGATTGGATAACAGCAGATCTTTCTGAAACCCTCCTGTCTGTGTTCTTATGAGTAATGCAGGGCCACTGATCCAGGGTGTGTCAGCCCGCCGCCCCTGTGCTTTTCGGCATCTCCCTGTGGCTTAGTGACTGACAAACAGGCTTTGGCTCTTGCCAGTTCTTCACCAACTGCTCATCAAACACTTCACATTCTGTTTATGTTCTGTCCCAGAAAATACACCAAAGTATTGTTTTTATAGTCATTGTTTCACCAACAAATTGATACCATAGATTCATTTGGGAGATATTTTTCCAGGCAACCACTCATCAAACATTTGTTTCTGTGTTTGGGGTCAGAAGGGGTTTGTACCACTCAAATTATGTTGATTACAGAATGCAGGTCTAATCTTGACTGTCCAGAGTATAATTAAGTGTTACTTGTGGAAAACAAACAAATCACAGCCATACTTTATCATGACATAAAGGTTAAACTATAAAACCAATCAACAAACTGGATGAATACAGTTATTGATCCAGTTCTATTTATTACAGTGAAGATAAAGTGAAAGATATATTTTCAAAGAATGAATGTCTTTAATTAATGAGACCCGATTGGTTCAGATCCATCGTAAGTTTATATTGGATACCCTGGCTGTTTTGTAGTATTACTTCTGGTAGAAAAGAGCGTGTGTAACTTGTTGTCTCTGTGTGGGAGTGAGGGCTGGAGTGAAAACAAATTCCAGAAATACTTTTATTATTAGCTTTAACATTACTAAGACATGAGTGAGAGAGTAAAAGTTGATATTTGAGACATAATTTGGTAGAAATGAACATCTAGTGTTGGTCTTTAATGCTTTTATATTATCCACAGTACATGAATCCACAGGAATTATGATCATTCAAGTAGGTCATTCTCAATATTTTGTAACTTTCTTACTTAGAAACAGTTCAGGTTTGAATTCAGTTTACTCACATAATAGTGGATTTATTAATGTCTCATTATTACTAATAAATAAGGATAACTTGACTTTTGTTTTTCATTTTATTACTTGGATTGTATCACAAATGATTTTCCATTATTCATACCTGCAAATGGGAATCCTCCTTAGCATTATCTATAAAAGCATTTTTTATTTATTACATTTTTTTATTGATTACAACAAAGAAAAGAATAGTTCGTATGGAATCAACATAAAACCCTTTATAATATTTTGCTTTTTATAAAATTATCACCTACATTCAGGACTGCCCCATCACACAAAATACAAAGTCTGGGACAAAATGAAAATTGTGTGTCCATTATGTCACACATAAAACTCTGTACCCTCAACCAAAATTCTTGGATCTAAACACACCAACAAAAAACATGGGTTGTGTCCCTGCCTTCTGATTGACATCGCCATCAGGTATGTGTGTCTTTAAGACCAAGCCTATTCAATCTAGAGGGGGTACAATAGAATCAATCCAAAATCTTAAATTTCATCAGACGCACCCTTGCATCTCTAGATGTAGACTTGACTTTTTTTTAGAATCCTAGCCCACACTCCCTTTTCCAATACCAACTTTAAATCTTTCTTCCATAATCTCTTGATAGAAGTTAAAGCTTTGATCCCCAGAATCTGAATTAGCAGGGAGTAATACACTGATGACACCATAACACGTGTAAATGCAAAATGCGTGACTTAACTGCTCTGCAATGGCAAAATATGGGCAAGAACTTCCTGTTCAATACAAAACCAGGGAGGAAGCAACCAATGAGCCAAATGTCTGAGACCGAATCTATAATAATAAAACAAAATCTAGTGTAGGCCTAGCCCAATTTAGTCGATCTGCCTATGTAATTTACTGAAATGTAATATGGGATGCTTGTCATTCCAAATGAAGGACTTCGCTATGCTTTCAAATTGCCGGGGACATCTATAGGGAGAGACTGTAGCAGGTAGTTGAATTTTGAACTTTTTATTAAGGGGCCAACATTATCTCTAACTAAATCACACAAATTTTCTTGGAATAAAATACCCAAATACTTAATGCCCTGTTTGGGCCACTGGAAGGTGCCCGGCTGAAAAGCCATTACTGGGCAGTACACTGTCTGAGACAAAGCTTCGGATTTAGACCAGTTGACTCTTGGAATTAATAATTCTGTGAATGTAAGGCATAGATCTAGTGGAGTCAGAGATGAATAATGAAATATCATCTTCATAAAGCAGAAGATTATGTGCCACACTTCCTGCCACCACCCTCTACTCAATTCCGACAAAACAAGGGTACTAATTATTGGACCAAAAACCTCTAAAAATAATCATGATCTGTAACTCTGCAATAAATTGAATGGCATCTATGCTAATATTAATTTATTTATTTCCCTGTCTCAACCTCGGGACTCCTATCCTGAGATCACCAGAACCGGCTGGATTCAGCTCCACTCCTGCTTCATGTTAGACCCCACTGCTACATGTCGTTGTGTGATGATGACTAATAGCAGCCGGTGCATCACTTTAATTTATTACGATGTACTTCAGAGGATGAACTGATGCCAACTCAAACCATAGGACATGGGATACTTCATATGCCAGTGCCTGAACCTTGGATTTATGATAGACCTCACCAAAATTACAGGCCAGGTTGAACTGCAATGCATCTCAATGATCTCTGCCTGCATCACCTCGGTCTAATGATGGACTACACTCTTGAAATGGAATACATAGACTACCAATTAATTGCCAACAAAACCCTTCATCAGCCAACTAACAAGGACAGTACATCTACAGTATGTGAACGTCTGCTGTTAATCCAGGATGAACTTCAAAGACATTCGTCATTAATCTTACAGTTCATAAAAAACTCTTTGTTTAAACACTGACCCTTAAAGGGATACTTCACCTCTGGGAAGATGACTGTGTATTTAAAATTGGTCATTTATATAGTATAAATGTGAAATTATTTTTGAATTTGAAGCATTCTAGACTGAGAAAAGGCAGAAAATGTATTTTTTACTCATGTGGCTGAAAGACAACAACTCCCAGAATGCACTTGCTTTGCTGCCCTTACGAGGCCACTCCCAAACCACGCCTACTGGTTACAGGCGGCAGTATCTGAAAATTTGATACAACTAGGCTTGCTTTGATACATCGTAACTCTATAAATCGTGAGTTAGTTGATAAATGACTGACTACACGGGAAGAACATTATGATAAATCCGGGTGTCCAAACTCTGTACATGACGTCTTAGTAACAAAAAGAAAAACAAACAAAATACTCACTTTACACTAAGCCGTCCGTTTGTCCCTGTGGGCTTTGGCTGGCGTTTCCAATTTATCTTCGGGATCATAAAATAAGTTTCCAGGACTCCCCTGTCCATGTGTGGTACAAAACTTGGGTGCTCAGTTATACATGCTAAAGTTAGCGGTGCAGTTTCATCAGCGGATTCAGCGATCTCGTCCAGAAGAAAATGGCATCGCTGAAATTCGTGACAGCAATAGGACTCTCTATCTGTTTCCATAGGTGCACAGCGAGAGCACTGACACCACCAGTCCGCCCCAACTCGAGTCTGGCCGGGCTCTTCCTCCTGACCGCCAAGCAGGTCTTGCTCCCCTGCTACAGCAGCTGCTCCGGCCGCCTCTTGTTCCTCCATCTCCCGCAACTGTTCATCGCTGTATTGCGGCTCGTACAGGTAGCTGCGAACATCAGATTCTCGCAACAGATCTTTGAAATCCCCTTCTGCCATTTCAACTTCAAAACTACCTTCCGCCATCGTGATTAGCCTACTTGTATACAAACTTTCTACACAGAGCAAGAACCTGTTAGCTTAGCTTCTACAGAAAGATGGCTGACACTATCTTCACATTCTGTGAGTGAGATCCTGCCCCATATGGGCGTGGTGAAAACATGCGGAACTAGCTACTAATACTGGCCGTAGTTTTAAGCCTCTGGCCCAAAAATCCTCCGATGACGCAAAATGACGATTTTTGCGTCATCTGAGGATTTTTTCCAGACTGGTTTTCTACTGATACAAAGCTTAATGCTAAATCCTGAAGTAACCCTTTAACACTTACTAAGTTTAATAATTTTAAACCATGACTTGCACAATACATAAGTAATATTGGCCTTATATTCAGGCCTTAATTACCTTGCCATGCTTCTCCAAGGTTATCTCAGAATCAAGAGAATTTTTTTGTTCAGTCGTCAGTTTAATAAATTCTAATGGTTCCACAAAGTTTCTAATATCTTCATCATTAGATGAAGACATGGAACTATAGAGATCCAGAGGGAATGGTAGAAAAAGAATCTCTCTGTTTTATATATCCAGCCAAAAGCTTCCCTGCTTTGTCCCCCGACTCTTATGACTGTCTTGTTTGATGAATGAGGCATAGTGTATGATGCGACCCCTAAGAACCACCTTAATTGCCTCCCAAGCCACGCCCATAGAGGATACTGAGGACCAGTTGGTCTCCATATAAACACTGATTTCAGCCTTTAGCATTTGTTGGAATTCAGGATTTTGCAAAAGGGATACATTAAAACGGCAACATTATGATTTCTTTTTCTTCACGTATGAAAAAGCTACTCTGTTTTAAAAGAAGCTGAGCTACTGTCAAGCTTCTAAAAATAATTTTTAATTTAGCAGAGTCGCTAGATGTAGTTAGCTACTCCCTAACACTGTTTATCGGATGATCTCAGAAATTTGGCCAGAATTGATCAGGGCCTGTTTCCCTCAGTGGATCTCCAAGCCGGAACTCCGTGAGCTCGCTCGATTTCCAGTATATGACCTGTTATGTCGAGCAGACTCGGGAAGAGCTCGTCTAGGAATTTCACCATATCTTGGCCTTCTTCGTTCTCAGGAATTCCAACAATTCGGATGTTGTTTCGCCAGTTACGAGTCTCAAAGTCTTCCAACTTTTCCCAAACATGCTCCAAGTCTGTCTTGGTCGCTAGCGCGTTAGTAGCGAATTCCCTCTCCGATGACTCCAGATAATCTGTCTGTTTCTTAACATCAACACTCTTTTAACCAACTCAGAGAATTTATTCCCCATGGCAGTGATTGATGGACATATTACAGCAAGATCCTCCAAGTCAGCAACGACCTTCACCAGCATTGCCGACATGCTCGTCAGTTGACACTGAATCTCTCCCACTGCACCGTCCAAAACGACTCCCCGGTCTGCAGCCCTGTCAGGGGTGTCAGCTTGAGCACGTAAGTGTCTTTTAATGTCTCCAGAGCCCATTTTGAATTCTTTGACATATTTTCTTCATAGAACAGTTATGGAACAGGGTGCTTCGAATCTCACTGGTTTATGACACAAAAAGTATTAAAAACTAGCAAAGTGCGCAGAGCTTGTCATTCACATGTCCGACCTTCGCATGGCGCCACAAGACTCCTATAAAAGCATTTTTTAAAATCCTCATCCAGTAACAATAAATGACTGTGACAGGCCCAGTCTAGCCAACGTTGAGAACTTCAGTTATTTGTCTGATTATGACAGACTCACAGTCACGCAATTGCAAGGTATCTCATACTAAATAATTTTCAAACATTAAATAATGTAACACAGATTGATTTATGTGTAGTGTGAAAAAAAGTGAAAATAATATGTTTAAAATGTAATTCATGTAAGAATGTTTTAAATCTTTTCAATAACTTTTTGTATTTTTAAAATACAGGTCTTTAACATTGGTAACACCAATGACATGAAATAAAGGGATACATTTATTCACATTTTACTTTTTGCTCCACTTTTGTTAAACCTTGCACTTATGCTTAATCTGGGAAAACAAAATGACAAATAATAAAAATAATTAATAAATAAATCAATGTTATTAAAGTGGTATACAACATGAGGGAAACAGGGTTTTTCATCCATCTGTAAAATTCAAATAATTAAATAATATGCGAACCAATACAGAGTTTCATAATATTTAATAAAATGTTATGTTATATAATGATGCTTTATATTGTGTTTTTTTAATATATAAATCTTTACCATGACTGTAAAGTAAAAAAAACAGGTTTATTACCAAATTTTGAGAATGTCCCATATGCATTCTGTTTGTATGAGCACCTGATGTGTGTATTCAGGCATGTCTCTGCAAAAGCTCTGGACACTGTATCTGGTTCTCCTGTGTCTGACCTCACTGAAGGTTCAGCAGGCCTGAGAGATGACACACACTGAGATGAAGTGTGTAGTAGAAGGAACATTTCTCTGTATCCCATTAACATCACCTCGTAAAATGCTCCTACACGACATGTGCAAACTGACACCCATGTGTTGGCTGGCATGGCATTCTACAGGTATGGTAGAGTTGGTTTTCAATTTGTCTCTGGCTCGCGTTTTGGTGATGGATTGTCAGAATACTGCATTTTTGAGGGTACAGGGCATGGAACAAGAATGTTCCAGTCCCTCTATCAACCATTTGTGTGCATGTGTGTTCATTTGCCCTGACAAATGTCACTGCTCATCTGTGTCTTATATTAGTGTCACAGGAACCTCACACCTAAGTAATGTGTGTCCACCACATTTTTAGAAAATTACTCCCCTACGGAACTTTAAATAGACGTAAACTAACTGAATAACAGCTGATGTATTCATTAGGCTTTATCTATTACAACCGTGCTCCATCTTGAATAACAAATTAACTAACTGCTAATTAAGGTCATCACAATTTTGGCATCTGACACCACATGTCCACTTAGAATGCTGATGTTAACTCCCCCGAGAGAGTCATGGGTTGAGTTTCACACTAGAAACAAGCTCAGGATGATCTTGGTGTAATGTGTGTGTGTTGGGGGTTCCTCCAAGGCCTAGCCATAAATGGAACACCAAGGCCATTTTAAAAGGGTGGATTCTAACACATTAAGTTGTTTAAAGCTGCACTACGTTAGATTTATTTTGGTTAAAAATGAGTAACATTTCATTATTGAGTGAAAAATTGGTGTTTAAAACCCTGCCCTCATTTTAGCCCGACTCACTATATTAAGCCTACAATAATGATTTATATTTTGAGCTGTCGGGTTGGATTAGGTGTGAAATCACAGGTTTACGAAATTTGTCCTTGCACGTTTAGTTTCTTGTAGGGTTGTTGATGTTTATATTGGTTTTCATGATTTAATGAATAGAACATTACTGAATGAATATTGTGTTTACCGATCGCAATGTGTAATGGGCTTCGTTATCCGGTGAATTTACTGTAACATGTTTACTAACATTCATAACTTCTTTGTATTTTATAACATTGCTGTACTGTCACAAGTGTGTGTGTAAGTGTGCTGCTGTTTCTCATTTCTTTTTTCCCAGTACTGATTTTATCAAACATGATTACACATATTCATTTGTTTAGAGTGTAACCATCTCTTTATTATAACTTAACTGCCAAAGATACATTTATTATATAGCAATTTCTGCATATTATTTTATGTTTATTAAAGTATATTTCATCCCCATCATTATTGAATCCTCTTTTATTGTTTTTAATATTACAGATTCATTGTATGCAGTGCATACACATACTATTGTAGTATTACGGTATTAACTCTTAACAATATAGTTAACCCAAAAATGAAAATTCAGTCATTGTTTACTCCCCCTGTGTTGGTATAACCCCACATGACTTTCTTTCTTTTCCTTAACACAAAGGGAGAAATTGTGAAAACAAATTTGTGCTCAGTGATGTCATACAATGGCAGGTCTTCTCGGACGCCGAATAGTACCTCTGAACCTGAGAAAAGGCCAATGTCATGTTGGCAGACAGAATTTGCATGCCCCTCCCCGGACATACGGGTATAAAGGGAAGCGGGGCATCGAATGCCAGTCAGAATTTTTCTTCAGAGCCGAATGGTTCTATCACAAACAGCTGAGTCACACTACTGTCTCACTCACCTCTATCAGCGAGAAGCGTGGTTGTTGGATCCGCACCGCGCAGTTTCCAGCTGGCGTTCTCTCTCCTGCACATTCTGCAGCACACGCCCCTGGGCACTTCGACAGCACTTCTTCCTGGTGTAAAAGAGTATATTTTCCAACTCTTAAAAGAGCAATTTTCATATTCACTAAAAGAGTACACAGCGGCGTTGAACGTCCTTTTCAGGACGCGTCTTTTTCAAGATGCCTTTCCGCCCCTGTGTTGTTCCTGGATCCGGGCGATTTCTCTCCAAGAATGACGGCCACAGACGCTGCCTCATGTGCCTGGGCAGCGATCACATGCAGGCAGCGTTTGTGGATGGCTCATGTAGACTCGGCTACGTGATTCCGTTTGCCTGGCTCACGCCTCGTTTCAGTGGTATTCGCTCCACTCTAGTGCGCGGCCAACAAGCCAGTGCCTTACGAGTAGAGATTTTTACACTGCTCCTCAAGGACGTGATAGAGCCCGTCCCTCCAGCCGAGATGAAGAAGGGTCTCTACAGCCCTTACTTCATCGTACTCAAAAAAAAGCGGCGGGTTGCGACCAATCTTGGACTTGCGAGTTCTCAACCGGGCCCTGCTCAGACTCCCGTTCAAAATGCTCACGCAGAAGCAGATTCTTACCTGCGTTCGACAGCTATATTGGTTCGCGGCGGTAGACCTGAAGGACGCGTACTTCCATGTCTCTGTTTTGCCGCAACACCGACCCAGGCATATCATCTGGATACAGGTGGTCCAGCTCATTTGGGACCGATTCAGCAAAGCACAGGTAGACCTCTTTGCCTCCCAAGACAACTCCCATTGCCCGCTCTGGTATTCCCTGACGGACGCTCCCCTCGGGAAAGACATGCTGGCACACAGCTAGCCCCGGGGGCTGCGCAAGTACGCATTCCCCCCAGTGAGCCTTCTTGCATCGGTGCTGTGCAAGATCAGGGAGGACGAGGAACAGGTCATCTTGGTGGCCCCCTACTGGCCCACCCGCACCTGGTTTTCGGAACTCACACTCCTCGCGACAGCCCCTCCCTGGAAAATCCCCCTGAGGAAGGATCTTCTTTCTCAGGGACGGGGCACCCTCTGGCATCCACGCCCAGACCTCTGGAATCTCCACGTCTGGCCCCTGGACGGGATGCGGAAGATCTAGTAAATCTACCACCTGCTGTCGTAGATACGATCAATCAAGCCAGAGCTCCCTCAACCAGGCAACTCTATGCACTAAAGTGCCGTTTGTTCGCGAATTGGTGTTCTTCCTGGGCTGAAGACCCACAGAGATGCGCAGTTCGGTCAGTGCTTCTATTCCTGCAAGAGAGACTCGAGGGGAGGCTGTCCCCCTCCACCTTGAAGGTAAATGTAGCTGCTATCGTAGCCCACCACGACGCAGTAGATGGCAAGTCCTTTGGTAAGCACGACTTGATTATCAGGTTCCTGAAAGGCGCCCGGAGACTACATCCTCCCCGGCCTAACCTGTTTCCCTCTTGGGATCTCTCAGTGGTCCTCTCGGGCCTTCAGAGACCCCCATTTCAGCCGCTTGATTCAGTCGAGCTCAAGGCCCTCTCCCTGAAGACGGCCCTCCTGATCGCGTTAGCCTCAATCAAGAGGGTTCTCTGTCAGCGACTCTTGCCTGGAGTTCGATCTGGCACTTTCTCACGTTATCCTGAGACCCCGACCGGGCTACGTGCCCAAGGTTCTCACAACCCCTTTCAGGGACCAGGTCGTGAACCTGCAAGCACTGCCTCGGGAGGAGTGTCTGGTGCGTGCTTTGTGTAACTATGTGGACCACACGAAGTGGTTTAGATGCTCTGAGCAGCTCTTTGTCTGCTTTGGCGGACGGCAGAAAGGGAACACTGTCTCCAAACAGAGGCTAGCCCACTGGGTCGTTGATGCTATTGCCTTAGCCTATCACGCCCAGGGCGTGCCCGCCCCCCTGCAGGTCCGAGCACACTCCACTAGAAGTGTGGCGTCCTCGTGAGCACTGAGCCACGGCACCTCCCTAGCAGATATCTGCAGAGCAGCGGGCTGGGCAACACCCAATACCTTTGCCAGATTTTACAATCTAAGGGTTGAGTCGGTCTCGTCCTGTGTTTTGTCAGGTCCGAGCCGGTATAACTCGGTAACGTGGCACAACCGACCGGGTGTTCCTCTTGAATCTTGCACCCTTCACCAATGTGATCCAGTGCGCCTTCTGTCCCAGGTCAGCCACTGAGCGTTGCTGCCTGGATGCTTTTTTCCTCCCTAGCCTTCTGGCCCGCGAATTCAGCAGAGCAACTCGCGGCTAGACCCAGTACGAGTCTTAGGGCTCTGTACTGGGGTCGGGCTCCACGGGCATAGTTCCCTCTTCAGGCTAACTCCCCGTGATGTATTCTCCGCGGTACGGTCCCCCTCTCGGCAGCTGTACGGTTTCCCTCAGGCAGCCTCGCTGCCTCGGCCCCGTGTCTGTAGAGTCCCCCCTTCATTAGGCTGGAGCTACCACCGCGCTGTTTCCCACGTCCGGCTTCACAACCCTCGTGGTGTATTTGCCATACATTACCTCCCCCTGGACTGGGCAGGGTGTGACCTCTGCAGGGTCTTCCCCTCCTGAAAGAATAGGAAATCTGCAGGCCGGACAGCTACCTTGCCTCCAGTCCTGCCTCAGCGCCCGGCACGCCGGAGCTGACGAGTTCTGAAGACGCCTCCTTAGGCCTCTTCCTCAGTCTCTAAGTCGCCCCCTGCCGGGTGCATGGAGCAGGGTTAATGCTTCGAGTCTTCTCTCAGCACCGCCCAGGCTCTCCTGCTCCCCCCCGGGGAATGACTGCCTTCCCCGACATAGTTTGGGCCCCAGCCACTCTACATCCTATGTGAGAGACATAGTGAGAGAGAAAGCCGTGGCTGTTGGGCTTGCTCCCATGCTAGCATGCTACCTTTTTCCCCCAGGGGTGTGGGAAAACCTAAGGTGGATATGCTAAAACTCTTTGAGGGGGCGTTGGGGAGGGCGACGTGCATTCGGTTCAGGGGGCTCTAACACGCAATAAGCCTGCTTTGCCCCTGCTCCGACAGTCATGTCACACGGTCAGTGCGTGGCGTTTTTATATGGACCCCTTGTGTCACTTCCTTCGACACTACGTCGAGAGAGTGACAGAAGGGGAACGTCTCGGTTACTGTTGTAACCTCCGTTCCCCGAGGGAGGGAATGAGACGTAGTGTCCCTCCTGCCACGGCACTAGACCTAGCACTGTAAATGGCCATGCTTCATCCTTCGGCTCCTCAGTGCAAAATCCTGACTGGCATTCGCTGCCCCGCTTCCCTTTATACCCGTATGTCCGGGGCGGGGCATGCAAATTCTGTCTGCCAACTTGACATTGGCCTTTTCTCAGGTTCAGATGTACTATTCGGCATCCGAGAAGACCCCTTATGTCACTTCCTTCGACACTGTGTCTCGTTCCCTCCCTCGGGGAACGGAGGTTACAACAGTAACCGAGACGTTTATGTTGACCACCTTTTTAAACTTCAAAAGGACACAAAAGTATAATTCAGAAGTCTAGTAAATAATTGTATGCAACTCATGTCTTGTTCTGAAGGAATATGATTCCTTTGGCTGAGAATGTTACACCTACTGCTTGTTTTTGCAGAGGTCTGACACACACACACACACACACACACACACGCACAAAGGTTCAGAATGGAGAAGAGGTGACAGAGATTCCCGCTCCCTCTGCCTTTCACACTGGTTATTACAAACTCTTCAGGCATGTTTTGCAAGTTCTGTTCCCTGCTTTGTGTGCAGCAATGTTGTGTTTTCTGTTGTTAATATCGCTGGTGGTCCTGTTGAAGCGAAACAAAACGAGTTTTCACTTGAACGCTCCACCTCACGAGCAGTTGCATTCGTTCTGCTCTTGTGCAAGGACGTGCAAGGACCAGCAATTTGCTAATTTCCTGAGAAATAGGTTATTTCGCTAAGATGTTTTCAGCACAAACTCTAAATGCAATTTCTACATTTGAACTTTGGAGATTCACCAGCAGGTGGTAATAAAGTTAATTTTAAATTTATGAGATTTGCTATCAACTCTTCTTCCTCAGAGCAGCTGCAGTGTGTGAGCAAGCGTTTCATGCCAAATTAGGGCTAATTTGAATAAACAATTAAAATTCTAGTTTTTTGTGATACTCAAAAAAAAATGGACCACAGTCACTAAAAGATTTGATGGTAGACACAAGATAATGACAATATAACATCTTATTGGTCACTATAATGTGGTTCGCTCTCAGTGGGGCACGTGGTGAGTTGATGCTGTGGAGAATACCGTGAGCCTCCACACGTGCTCTCTCCACGGTAACGCGCTCATCAAGCCACGTGATAAGATGTGTGGACTGATGGTCTCAGACGTGGAGGCAACTGAGATTCGTCCTCCCCCACCAGGATTGAGGTGAGTCACTACACCACCATGAGGACTTGGAGCACATTGGGAATTGGGCATTCCAAATTGGGGAGAAATTTGAGAAAAAAAAAAGATTGTTGTCTTAAACAGCGTGCTGTCAGCTGTGCATTAGAATCAATACAGATAATTTTTTTACACAAATATGACATTCCAGCACATGATAAATTGTTTCCTGCGATTGTAATTGCTGTGTAAAGCGTTTATTTAACATATCATATAAAATGATTCACAAAACAATACAAAAATCTAATATTGACAATTAAAATCAAAGGAGTAAAAGAATTAAAAGCACCAAAAAATTTAATAAAAGTGTCAGTAATTAAAGAAGTAAAATACAAGGAATAAAAAGACCTAAATATGGAAGCATATAACACATTGTTGGACATCACATGCATTTTTAATTTCTGCAAGTGACATACAGTAATCATCGCGAAAATAGGGTTGATTTGCATTGTCCAATTTGTATTAATCTTTGTCAGTTCATTCAAATAATGGGTTAAATACAAAAAAATTGTGAAAAACATAATAAATGCCATTCTGAACATTCACAAACAACCCTACTCTTTAGCTAGATGGTCACAGTGCTTTTGGGTCTTGGCAGCATTTTTCTTGTAGGAAAATGGACAAGTTATTTAGTAGTTGATCACAAATGGCCTTCTTCCTTCCATAAAGAAAAACATCAGCGTTAAACTCCATCTAATTTAAAGAAATCATGGTGGTGCTTAGTTAAAGAGATTTGCTGACAAATAGCTAACTGGCTGTTTAGACACTTCAGATAAAATAACAATGACATATTACATATAATTCCTCTAATTGTGTCTTGCCTTCATAAATATGTATTCTAAAAGTATTCTGAATACGTAACTTTTTTATGTGATGTATCCCAATACATTACTGAATACATTTGAAAGTGAGTATTTAGTGTTCATCCCAGAATACTTTATTTAAGTATTCTACTCAACCCTGAATATACTGTATATGTAGGTTAGAAAAAGAGACATTCGCTGCATTCACCAGAACGGCACAATTTATATTTACAATCATAAACATGAATTCGAGAAAGGGTAAACTGCCCTTTTATATATATCCTACTGAAACTACTACATTATAATGAAGTGATATTGTTACTTTGAGGTGTGCTTCTATTTCAAATAAAGTTGGCAAATCTAATTTATATAACAAGTGTTATGTTTGCCCATAACAGGTCGATTGTAAAACTTAAAATGTGATATGATCTAGTAATTATCATTATAAGTCTAATACTCTTGGCACATTTTAATTCTTGTACCAAAAGATTGCAGTAGTATATTGGTTAAACATTTGCCCTCAGATTGCCAGGATATCTTGGAGGGTTTTGATCATGTCAATAGCTTTAGGTAACATTCCATGATTCACATGATAATACTTTGGCAGAGCTGCGGGATGTTAAGATGTCAATGAGTAACCCATGTAGAAATACAGTATATTTAAATTAAAATGACTTTTTTTTTTTTTTACTTTTACTTAGTTTATGACAAGCTCTTAGGCAGTAGACGTGTGCACTGTGGAGAATGCAAAATATTCTAGCATGAATAAATCTTCAACAAAAAAACATTATAAAAAGCTAGGTAACATCATGTTCTCTGACAATTAAAAGCATGTTTTCATTGACAGTGCTCTTTAATGTTATTAAATATACATAATATAAACATTGATAGGTCATAAAGTTGTACTCAATTGAAGGTGTCTATAGAAAATGGTAGTTGTCCTTTCTCTGCACCTGTACTCAGCAGAGGTCTGCTGCTCTCATTTGGTCCATTCTGCACCATCAATTTCTACCAGTCTAGATTGTCTGGCCCACAATGGGCTAAATTTGGGCACTCATGCCTCTCTTTGTCTTCCTGCAACAAAGATGTCAACTCCCCTCATGTACTCATCCAAAGAGCATTCAGCACAAGTGGGTGGAGGTGCTGGTTAATTCACTCATACGTCCTGCTCAAGCAAAAGTGTGTTTTGTTCCTTCGGGTTATTTAAGGTGGATCGCTGCATTTCAGTTAGGTAATTGGTTACAGTCTGCGATCACATTTGCCAAAAACTGAACAACACTTTCACTAGGCCACTTTGGCAGAACAAGAGCACAGCAAATATTATAAATACTTGTTCATTACTTACAATAATATGTTTCTACAATTTTTTTTTTTTTTAGAAAATGTTTATTATTAAGGCCATGCTATTTCTGTAGCATTGTTTAATTGTGATTATTTTGCTTGGACACCGAGGTCTTCGTTAATATAAGCCTGATCTTTTCCTCAAAATTGCAAATTGAAAAAATGTCTAAATGAAAACCCAATGCTTGTCAAATACTAATTAACACATCTTTAACCAGCAACTGCAAAAACAGGCACTTAAAGCACAGACACTAAAAATAGGCTTTTAAAAAAAGTCAAGCTCATGACATTCATGACATCTGTTTCATGCACCATATGGAAAAATAAAATGTAGTCTGTATCTAGCAAATGGGTGCTTGCTGTACTCACTGAAATAGCACATTTTCCAATTATTTCAGAAAAATGTTGTTTACAACTATAGGCTAGACATTAAATATGATGTTGAGGAAGGGTAAATTGCCCTTTTCCTTTGCCCCTCTTATTTTGGAACTGTCCGTTCCAGTGTACACTGCAACAGTGGATCTGTTGCATGTACAAGTTATTCTGTGCCAAATGTGGAAGAACATGGTTTTGGCAATGCTGCTCTATTTCTACTTGGTTCAAGCATTGTAGAGATGGTAAACAGACTGACCCCTTTATTTTTAAAATCTACCAAGCTAAACCTTTCTGGCATTGATTCAAGCAGTGGAAAGGCAACTTATTTGGCATTTAACACATGTATAACTCCATCCAATGGAATAAACATACTCATTAACAATAAGAAGTTTGTGATCAAGAACTGTTTTAAAAACTACATATAAAATAAAATCAAAACACATATAAACAAAACAATTGATGCAGTGTGTATGCATGTACTGTATTTGTTTTACAGATGACTGTTTTTCATCAGTACACAACACTGAGAGATTAGAGGATCATGATTGTGACTGAATTTTGAGTGTTAATTTACTGAAATCTTCCTCTTCACCCATTCGAACCTGGCGTGTGCACAAGAACATCTTTGTTTACATAGGTGCAGTGCAGTGAGTGCACACTGACACCATATAAGGAGAAAAAGGCGGAGGGAAAAACATTGTGTGCATTGGTTCTTCTGTGTATTGTCACCGCAACAAATTTGAATGTGTGAAAACGAATGAGATTTGAGAATGTGGCAGTCTTCAACACGCCCTTTACAATACGGGTACATCCCACACTTTGAGAACCAATGTGTACACCAAAGAAAAACAATACTTTCACCAAGCGGCAAGACAATTACCAAAACAATTTAATGAATAAATACCAGAAAACCTCAACCCATGACCACGCCTTCAAGGGAAAACCAAAACAGATGCTTCCCCACAGATAGCATAACATTCTTAGTCTCGACATACAATTTGCTAACAAAGTGTCTGCCACAGACAAAATACATGTAAGCATCCCACTGTCAGGATTTTCTTCTGAAATTCTGAAATACTTAAATATCCAAGGAAATGCCACGGCAAATCCAATAAATAAAACATGAATTACAAATTCTCAGTATGCTACAGGACCCTTTAACATTTAGTGTATATGAAACAACGGTGAAATAACTCAAATTATGCACCCATTTGGCTCACATGATAACGTTAGATTTCATGTAATTTCAGATATAAATAGAAACTACATTTAGATTTAAAGCAAACTCTCTTTTCCAAAGTGACTTATAATGCTCCACACATGAGACTGCTGATGACCTGATAACAAACATAAACTTATTCACAGATCTTTTGTGTTTCATCACAACAATATCACAGGCAACTTAAGTCAGGTAGGATTTTAAGGCTTCCAGATTTGAGATGGTCATATATGAATTTACTTGTAATTTCTTTCCTCTTTCATCCTTTGATTTCGATAGACCAACATTCATAAAGTTTGTACATCAGCTGAAAAGCTAGACCCATGGCTACAATACGTTAAACCAACTTTCTAATGTAACTTTTATTATTTTATCAAGCAAAATATTCATCCAAATTATGATCATTTCAAATGTGCAGGTTAACTTAATTGTGTTTAAGATTACTCTGAAAAAAGAACTCTTGGATCTCTCTGACAAATATTTAAACTTGGCCACTCCTGTCTGGGATCTGAAAATGCATTTGTCCGTGGCTCAGTTAGTCTGGATTGGCAATGGACAGACTTGAGACATAGATTTAACCACACAGTAAGTTTTTACTCTCTAGCATGTTTATGACCGCTCATATTGCATATCATTCAGATTCTTAAGGGCACAAGGCTTTACCACATAAGAGATATCTAATAAGTAAGCTTAGGAAGTTGTTTTATTAATTTTTGATCACAAGATGTTGGTAAAAGGCCTCTACCCTGAACAAAACATACCATGGAATTACTGGGTGAACTTAGATGGAAAGTGTGATAAATATTCTTTTAAAGCAAATGTGTGCCTTGTACAAACTTGGCTAGTCCCATACATTTCCCTTTAATAAACAAGAGGTCCATTTTTGTGTGTAAATTCCCACTACACATTATACCACAATCATTTTCCAGATGATTCCACCACATACTTGTTTGAAAAACAGCCTGTCACATAACATTTGACAAAATAGGCGATTTTTAGAAACTTTCTGTATCTGCTTGCCAGACTTGAAGACCTGGAAATATCTTGCAAGTAGAGTCCAGGTATCGCAGGACAATTTCAAGCCAAATGACAGATCCTGTAAGTCCACTAGAAGCATATGTAATGAGAATAAAAGATGTTTTGTCTAAAAGGTTTATTCCTTATGAAGGCGATGTACTGTTTTTTGTCTTGAAAGACAGGCCAGGAGAGAATACAGAGAAAATTGTCTGCCTCAAACTAAAAATACATTTGGTGGTAAAGCACACCACAAGGCTTAAGACTGCTGGCTGGGTACAAATGAACGTGTCATTTGTATCTTGTTGGCTTCAACTATAAAATAAAGAATCCGGACACTTAAAGCAACACGTAAAAATATATGTATCTCTTTGCATTATATAAAAAATATCTAACCAAGTGGCATATATTTTAAAGAAATATACTTTTCAAGCAAAAAAAATCACATAAAAAAGTTAGTAGGTTAAATAATTAATCAATATATTGCTCAAAATAAAGACAACATTTGTGGGTGTCAAATGTTAGTGAACATGCCCATAGTTGATGTGAATTACACTTTTGATGGGAATTTGAGGTGAACTGACATCTGCAACAAAAAGTGATTGAAAGATGGTTAAGAAAAGTTTTAGAAAAGGCTTCACTTATTTACAGACTTCACTTTTTTGTGAAATGGAACAACATTCAGACATTTTAAGTGTGTCTGAATGTGTTTTGCTATTTTTTTTTTTTTTTTTGTAGCATTTCTCTCACTAATTTAAATGATATTCCCCTCTCAAATTTTTACAAAAGCATATTTCTCCATTTCTGTTTGACTGCTTATTTTCTCCTCTGTGTTCATATTTGATAGGATCTTTCATTTCTGCTGGCAGATCTTTCACTGTTCACAAAGTTCAGGCTGTGCTCAAACATACCACAGGGCATGTTTGCGAATCATTTTAATCATGAGGTGTATGATTTATTCTGGCATTCCCACTCCTTTCTCCATTGAGCAGAAGCTTTACTAGAGACTGTGTATCTTAGCTTTGCTTGCCTAGCGTTAACAATGCTTCTAGGAATATGTGTGTACACATATGTGGCCAACAATTTGACAATTACACCCTGATAAAAACACTGAAAACTTGAAAAGGACAACTTTGATTGTGGTTGGGGATTTTATGTAGTTTACTCAGTTGGTGTTGGTTTGTGCCTATGGGCCTGAGGCCCCTTCCTGCTGAGGAGCAGAGAACAAAATGGTTTGCAGCAGAAACAACACCACTTTGAACAACTGAAAAGCAGAATTGCTGTCTTCTGTTAAAATACTTGCTTCAGAGATCTACACCTTTGCTGAACTTTAAGCATCCACATTAAACCTTTCAAATCTATTTGAAAGGTGCAAACTAAACTTGCAGCTTCAGCAAATCAGAAGCGTTTATAAACGGTTGCCAGATAAACAAATTCCTCAATATGATTGTGACTCAGTGTGGCTCAGGAGGTGTGCCTGTGAGTCATCAGATCCGTGTGTCACATTTTATTTCTCACTGAATCCTAGTACTCTTCTCCACCCTGTTACAGCCCACCAGCTCTTCACTCAACAACACACAGCTACTCACTCCTCAACAACACACAGCTACTCACTCCTCAACAACACACAGCTACTCTCTCCTCAACAACACACAGCTACTCACTCCTCAACAACACACAGCTACTCTCTCCTCAACAACACACAGCTACTCACTCCTCAACAACACACAGCTACTCACTCACATACACAATATTCATATTCATGTTTGGGATCTCTCAACAGAATTTCACAAGTTGTCATGGATTGTCATTTGTTTGTAAAAAGTGGGTGTGTGTTTCTATCACATGAGTGTGAACCTGGGGTCTGGGTGTATTAAAATTTTTAGACACACCCAATATATTTCCCATTATACCATATTGTAATTGCGATTATGGACTAGATAAATAGAATTTACAGTGGGCGAATCTAAAACAATTCCAAGGTGCCAAGGGTGCTTTTCGATTTGGTTCTAAATCAGGTGACATTTTTGTAATTGACACTTTTCATTATTAGTTAATGGCTGCAGACATAATTGTAATCTATATTATTTTAAGTAGTTGTCCATCCCTTATTATTACTATTTTCAACATTTTAGACATTACAACTCAGCACACTTTGGGCATTTTATAAACCAACCTCATGTGGTATTGACCAGGTAGGCTTTTTTGAATGATATGCAAGAAGTTCCTATGTAGGCTTGTGGGCAGTTGTCTGCTTTTCCTTCACTCTCCCATCCAAATTATGCAGTAAAATATGTTTGAATAAAAGTTTTCAAAGGTAGGCACAATATAGTCTACATAAGTGTTTAACAGGTTATTGACATACATCAGTCATTTGTACAAAAATAAACATGGAATGAGCAACCAAATTTATTCACTGACCTTTCATATCTTAAATAAATGTTGGAAGGAGACTAGCTAAAATGTGATGCTTGTAACGTATCGATTTGGAATTCTGTTTGGTTTGTCTTTATGGGAATATAAATTATTTTCGTCAAGTCATATGACATTTACCATTTCGCCATCTTGTACAAATGATTACGAGAGGACATGAGACTATGTTGGTCCAAACATTTGATAGGAAATGTATAAAGTAGGGCTGAAACGATTAGTCGACATAATCGGCATCGTCGACAATAAAAAACTGTTGACAAATGTATTTGTTGTTGAAAAGTCTTTGATCTCATTGAACATAACATGAGATTATATGTAACTCTCACGATGATGTGCGAGAGCACTGCAGGGGTCATAGACCTTATTCACAGCAGTGCCATCTTTGATTTTTGATGGTAATGACAATGAGGCTGTGAGGGACAGATTTACTATCTCGTCAATGGTTTGCACAGTTGTTTAAAGTGTTTTTGGATCGTTCTGCTGGTGAAACACTGAAAAAAATATAGTTTCAAGAAATTTCAGTATACAAAAAAATCCATACAACATGAGTCTATCCCTCACAGCCTTGTTTTCATTCCCATCAAAAAACAATGATGGCTCTAATGTGAATAAGGTCTACTAGTACTACTCTAGTGCCTGATAGAAGCAGGCAGAGAGGAAAAAGACACAGCTCACAGTTCAGACATACTCCATTTTCCAATTAGCTTGAGGTGACAGATCCCAAAGTATAAAGGAAATATGCAATTAAAAATACAAATTAAGTAAATACAGAATCATTGTTTTTGTGAAATAAAGCAGAGCTGGTGATCCACTGGAGCAAAACATGCTCGGTAAAGTGTCTAAAAGGGAAATACCTCTGTGTTTTATTTTTAATGTATACTTAACTAAAGTTTAAATAATAAGGAAGCGGGTTAACTGGCATTTCCCTGTGCGGTCAGAGACGTTTCTCTGAGTCGCATGAAGTGATGCAAACAGCACACATTTGCCTTTCAAATATAAATATCTAAAACTCCTTTAAAACAAGTTACATTTTCTTGAGGAGCAATACTGCAGAAGAGACTCCATTTTATTTTCAGAGAATGTTGAATATAATCTTGAATAGTGTTCTATGCCTGGCTGCAGTTGCAGAAGTATAAACAAGTGAAAAATACACTAACATAAAAAAATAAACATTTATTCAAGAAATATTCTCTTGAAAACAAGTATAAATATCAAGAACTGGATTTTACTTATCAGGTAAATTTATCTTTTTTTTTTTTTTTTTTTTTTTTTAAAGATTTTTAGATATTTTTAATGCAAAATAAGAATACGATTTTTTTTTTGCAGTAATTTTTATAATTTTATTGAATTAAAAATCCACAAGTACTTTTTTCCTGTAATTCAATGAAGGTCATTTAGAGGTATTTTTAAAAGATACTTTCATCCTTTTTTCTTTATTTTTAGGAAGCACATGTTTAATACACCCTCTTAACTAAAGCCACAAGCTGAATTGTTGGTTAAGAGCTGATGATTAATCATGGAATAATCACCTGAATAGTCGAATAATCTTTCTTATATTTCTTAAGATTAGTTGAGTATGAAAATAAACATTAAATGCAGCCCAGTATCTCTTTCTGTGAGGATATATTCCCATGAACATTATCAACACCATATACTTATATAGTCAAATGAGTGGAACACAATGTGTGATACTCAAAGGAGTGGGTTTGATTTCAAAGATGAGAGATAAATGTTTACAGTTTTAAATATGTATATGGTCTTAAAGGTGCTGTAAGCTTCCACAAAACTGAGTCTTTGAATTAGATGCCCCCTCTTTAAAAAAAAAAGCCCTCTAAAGATAGTGTTAAGACCGTCACTGAGCAGAAGAGCAGCAGTGCGTTTTCTCATGGTTGTCAAACACAACAACAGCAAAATAGCGCCTTCAACTGACAACTGCTTTGAATCTGAATATGGCTTGAAACCTGAATGATCTGCTTCTACTACAACACTATGAGAACATGCAAAATGATTGACAGAAAGTACAGTATTCTTCACATTTTTGTTTAGCGTTTACACAGTTTTGTGTGGTCACAAAAGCCAGTGAGATATCTCAGGGCACTTATTTTTAGTGATATCATTCTGGGAGTAGTAACATTTTCTGCATGCCATTCCTTAAAAAGAAGCACCTTTTTAAGGAATGGCACCTTTAAATGTCCATTCCTCTCCACAAACTCCTTATTTTGGCACAGGGACATCCTGGCCCAAATCATATCCTGCTCTCAGTGGAGGTAAACGCACAGTTTCAAGCATGCTGTGAGAATGGCGGAGAGCAAATGAGACGTGTGGTACAGCAAGCTGTTCTCAAAGCGCAGCTCAAGATTCCACAAGCTTACATCCTCTGAACGCATGCATCCTCTCCAAGCTCAACGGGGCTGAGTCACTTTTTCTCCCAGCTTCTGTGCAGGCTATTACCTGTCCCTCACCAAAACATGAGAAAGAGAATGAGTAGACACAGACCTTTTATTGAGTTTTGAGTTTAATTTTCACGTGAAATTATTACAGGAGACTCATTGTGCAGACTGGCCAGGCTAAAACATCAACAGAGTAATACAATCCAAAGGAACTGAAAACTCTGAAAAGACATAACCTCTAGTATGGAAATCTTAATTCAGCACAAGTGTTCACAACAAGACTTACACTGACAAGTGGATTTGACAAAAAGCAGTAAGAGTCAGAGCAGAATGAAGTCACTGAAATGAGTGTAAATTAACACTGTATTGCATTAATGAAAGAAAAGTGTATTTGCTGAACAGCTCATTTACATAAACCACATGTTTACATTAAATTAAAAAGTTTACCCAAAAACACAATTTCTGCAATTTTTTACTGCTATGTTGTTCCAAACGTGACCTTTCTTACATAGAACTCAAACGTTTTTTGGGTAGAATATCCTGGTCACTCTTTTTCCTATAATTAAAGTGAATGAGGACAAGTGTTGAGTAAGTTACTCAAAAATAGTAATCCACTACACGTTTCTTATTACCTCTCTAAAACTGTAATCAGATTACTTTAGTGATTACTTTAAACTGAAAGTAGTCACATTAGAAATTACTTTACTTTTAAGTTACTTTCCAAAACAATTTTCACAGAATAGTTTTATTCTGCTCTGAAAACAGAAAATATAGACATTATTTTTAATTGTTGTCTCTTCAGCTACCACAGAAACAAAAACAGACACACAGACATACTGTATGAACATAATTTGTGTTAAATGTATTTTACATAAATAATATTACTTAAGAAATGTGTGACCCATATAATGTACTCAAATGTAAGTAACTTGATTTAAAGTTGGTAACTGTAATCCTATTATAAGAATTTATATTGTAATGCATTACACTACTTGTTTTATAATAAACAGTAATAAGAGTAATTACAGTAACAAATTACACTGTAATCAGATTACAACAAATACTGAGGACTGAGGTGGTCAAGCTTCAAAATGACAAAAAAAGCACCAAAAACATAAAATAGAAGTGGTCCATTCGACTTGTGCACTATATTCCAAGTCTTCTGAAACTATAGTGAATGTGTGAGAAACAGACCGAAATTTCTAAAGTTGTCTAAGACATTATTCACAGACAATCTTGACATCTGCCCTAGCTATCCCTGGCATGTTGATGAGAAAATTCATGATGACTGATTTGTGAATAAATAACTTTTTAGAGTCTTTTCAATGAACTCAACTCTGCATTTCATATTGGTTTGGAGAGATTCGTTCACAAAACGGACGGATCCTGTTCTTGAGAACAATGCTCAGGTTGCAGTGATTATCAACTCACTGGAAAGGAAGAACATCAGTGAATAATGACTTAAACTGGTTCTAGTCCTCATAAAATCACTATCATGTGGTTTCAGAATGTACTGTGTAGTGCACAAGTTGTATAAAGCTTTTTTATGATGCTTTTTTTGTGTCATTTTGAAGATTGACAGCCCCAGTTCTTATTCTCAGGAAATTCTTTACAAATTCTAATTTTGTGTTTCACAGAAGAATGAAAGTCATTTAAGAGGAATTCACCAATTTTTTTATAACTTTTCTTTTAATTTACACTAAAAAAAAATTAAGATTCTTTGACTGTGCCCTAAAAACCATGATGAAGTTCTAATAATCTTTATGTAAAATAAGTAAGATTCAAAACATATTTAACAGCCCGATTTTCATTATTTATCTGCCCAGTTTTCTGTGCATCATGGGCATTAATCCCTGCTCAGTCATGAATGTCCATGCAGGGGCGCTGAAAATTGCAAGAGCGATAAGGATTTTTAGGGGCATTATGACTGGGTTAATAAAACACAGCTGCCCCTAAAAGTCCCTCATTTTTCTTGCTGCCTTTTGGGTCCTCTTCCTAGACTCACATTTCACTGGCACACAGCTGGCTTTCACTCTATTGGCTGGGTGTTGGTGAGAGCTGGACACCCTTCCCTCCCCAGGGATAAACCTACACACTCTCATGGTGAAATAGTAAGGATTCATATGACTTTTCTAAATTTAGCAAATTCGTATGATATCATACGACTGCACTCGTATGAAATCATACGATTTTCTCTACAGCCAATGACGTCGCTGGACATAATTTCCATCTAATACGTGACAAGTACTTGCTTCTGTCACACACAACAGTGATCGGTTAGGTTTAGATAAGAAGACTTGGAAGACTCATGCGTGAAACTCACGCTCACTTCCACATTAAACATCTAGGCATTTGTACATGATTAAATCGTACAAACTCGTACCAAATCATACGAAATAGCCAACTCATAAAATATGTATGAATTTTCATGAGACTGGGTTGGAGAAACAGACATGGGGCTGCTCTATTTTGCCGAATGGAAGTGAGCAGACCCTGTTTGTCAGCCATCCAAAAACTGAAAAGTTTAAATTAAGGAGAGAGTGAGGGGAATTTTAGCCACCCTCCTTCCCTCAAGCATGCATGCCAGGGGTTTATAAATTGCGCTTATAAAAAAGGGGGTTTGCTTTGGGATTTAAGTGGGTAGCTGACAGAGGTGAATGAGTTCAGCACAGTTTTGACCGGGATTTTTTCATATACGGATTGGTATTCCTCTGTTGTATATAGACTAAAAACATAATAATTGAAGGATCTTTAAATATTACAATCACACGGCATCGAAATGTCCTTGAAATTAAAGTCTGCGTACTAGATTCTCATTCTAACTTGACAGTGCTATGATTGTGGTTGAAAAGAGCTTTGTTATTACAAAGGAATAAAACTGAACACTTTACAACAAGGTACCATTTGTTAACATCAGTTAATGCATTGAGTATCACTAACAATGAACAATATATTTATTACAGCATTTATTAATCTTTGTTAATGTTATTTAATAAAAATACAATTGTTCGTTGTTAGTTAATGTTAGTTCATAGTGCATTAACTAATGTTAACATATACAACTTTTGATTCAAAATAATCAAATTAACATTAACCAAGATGCTGTAAAAGATTTGTTCATGGTTAGTTCAGGTTAACTAATGTAAACAAATGAAACCTTATTGTAAAGTGTTACCAATAAAACAAATCACACTGATAAAAACAAATTGTTTAATCAAGAGTCCCAATGCACCTTAGAATTTTCTCATTTTTCAAATGAGAAACAAAGTCACTGAGAAACAAATGGGGACAGACCCAAACATTTAATAGTAATATAATATTTTATCAGTTTTGTTGGTCTGCATCGATGCATTTCCAATCTTGGGATGTTGATCTTGTAAAATCTGTACAGAGATTTTTAAGATTTTTTTCCCCTCATTATTTTACTGTTATATTTTATATGTAAAAGTATTGTCATTTCACTACTTTTAAGCAGACTGGATTCATTTTGAAAATTAAAGTAACTATTCTACCATCAAACATGTCTCAAATAAATAACTATTTAAAATATGTGTACACTATCTATTCAGAGAGAAATGAAGTGAGGATGATTACATGAGCCAGAAACTGGGACTTTGTAGGCCAGTTGAGAGAGAAAATGTAACTACTCACCTTGCCCTCAAAGACCCAACCTCTAACACATTTATAGTCTAAAACCCTTATATTCCTATCTGATCATTAGCCTAATCATTTGTGTTCTAAATTACTAATAACAATGTAAATGCTAGCCTTAAATTGCAAGCTACATAAATAATATGCTTTGCAATAGAATTTATGATGAACAAAATGCCAAATCATTAGGCTATATAAATCATAATGAAAAGTACGATAAGTGAATCCTCCTTGAATTCAGCGTGCGTCAGGGATGACGAAGCATAAGATTGTGATCATGTATTTTCTCGTCAACGTTTAAATCTAGAGCACATTAATTTACCTCTTTTGGACTTCCACCGTTTGTTTCAGAGGTAGCTGGCCTGTATTTGTTTTTATTTCCACATCCGTCATCTTATCGTATTATGAAGGTTAGGTTACTGAAACAGATGTAGAAAAGTTTGTCGAACACACATGGTCCAATTCTTGTTCCGATCGCTGTCACAGAAGGCATGTTATAAAGATGCAGTCCTCGCTAAACGGCGCATATAACTTTCTCCTGAGAAGAAATACGTGATTTCTGTTGTTTTCTCCAAATTGGACGAAAGCATTTTCAATGACAATTGAACCCCTCGGTAGCACATTAACGACTGTCACCGCTGTCTTCTGGGATTTACCTGCATCCCTCACTCTCGTGTCATGTGCGACAGCAGCGACTACATCTGCGAGCGGAGAAGATCTCGCGCGCGGACTCGTCTCGTGCAGCTCACAGGCCCTCCCTAAAATGGAATTCTAGGCAGCATACGCATCCGTGAATGTGTCACAGTCACGCTCACCTACTGTCTCGTAGCCTTTGTTTTAGGGCTCAACAGCTGGAAAGTTTAATGATCGAACATCTTGATGCCATACATGCCAGCGTGCCTTCGCGAGACATGCGATTCATTTGCTGTTCCTCTGAGTATAGTGCGGTGTGTTGTATTATTATTTACTGCCTGGTGTATAACAAAGTGCACATTTGCAGCCGTGTAATCTTCACTGTCTTCACTTACATTGGTTACGCAGTATCGTCGTTCCATAGATCCTTTCAGCCTTATTTGACTTCGGAGCGACATCTTGTGGTGGATAGCCTATATAACCAGAAACCCGTCGGGTTCTCAGGTCCTGTCGGGTTGCAGACCTCTATCAGACACCACCAATTTATATGGATATTCCTGGTTCAATACAAGTTAAGGTCAATTGTCAGCATTTGTGGCATAATGTTGATCACCACAAAATGTATTTTGACTTGTCTGCAAGATGTAAACAAAATATGCGTTCACGTGATTTTAGTGTGATAAAATCACTTACCTTTTCTCTGTAAAGTTATTTACAATTTAATAACTTTCTTGCCATGTCGACATAATGCTGTAAACCCTGTAATGCTGGTAAACGACTATTTAAACAACTTTAAAGCTCAAACAATACATGAGTTTTAACAGAAAATTTAATATAAGTGCTTTCATAAACTTATAAACGTGAAATTTCTGCATTTAAACCCTCCAAAATTTGGCCACATTCACTTCCATTGTAAGTGCCACACTGTAACTTTGACTTTTTTCTACTTTTTAATGATTTTTTCATAATATTTCAGGAATATTTCATTACCCATTCTTGTTAAACTTCCAAAATAATAATAGAATAATAAAATTTTACAGATGAATTTGGTAATCAAATGTATTTATTATTATTATTCAGTAACATTCATTACTTCAAAATAAATGAGTTACATTTCTCACTTTGTCCCCCAGAATTTAACCCTTAATTCCAGAATACTAACTCTGCATTTTCAAGTAATTCACAGTTTATTGTGTTGGTCATTGTCCTGCTGAAAATTCTCACCCTAGCTCAGATCTCTTGACCGAAACAGGTTCCACTCAAGGGTTTGATCTGTATTTGGCTTTGTCCATTATGGCTTTGATGCCAACAAGCTTTTATGTTCCTGTTGAAAAGAAACCCAAGAACATATGCTGGAATCATGGGTGTTGGACTTTATTTGGTTTGTGCCAAACATAATGCTTTGTTTTTTAGGCCCAAAACCTCTATATATAGTCTCATCAGACAATAAAATTTGATTTCAAATCCACAACATTTTCTTCAAAAGTTTCAGGTTTTCTTATAAGGCTTTTTAACAAATTCCAGACATGTCATGTCAATTACCTTTCTAAGAAATGCTTCCTTGAAGTGTTGAAGAGATTGATTATGTCTTGACAGTTTTTACCATTTGTACATAAATAGGCCTACGATTTAATTTGACAACACAGGGGAATGCATGATAATTGATTGGGAGAATACTTTCTGAAAGATGTGTATAAGTGTTTATGTGAGCAATGCTATTATGATAATACTGTACTATGTATACTGTAAAACTATGAAAAAAACTATTACATGTAAAGATAGGCGATTTAACGATTAATGCTGTCTTCTTTGAAGAAAAAATTGAAAAAGGTATTATTTCGTTTCGAGGCACGGGCGGGGTTCGAACCCGCGATCTTCGGTTTACGAGACCGACGCCTTACCACTTGGCCACCGCGCCTGATACGCTCGTAGACTTATGTTCATGAACAATTGTGTTGTTCTACCATTTGTATTTTTATGTATAATTTGTATGTATAACCTTTTGATCGTATAACCATCCAAACTGATATGTTCAACAGGCACCATTAGTATTACTACATAAAAAAGATCACTCACGTATGATCTACGCCAGAGAGAAAGAGCGTCCATAAGTAACAGCTGATACACCACAAACGTTTGCGTTATGTTTCCTCATTCATTATTTTATGGATCTTTTGAAAACTCCCCAACTCCTCATTCTGAACTTGTAACCGATTAACGAGTGTAAACGTGTTATACACCTTTAATTACCCAAATAAAAATATATAATGTTTGAACTTTATGTCTGCTACACTTCAACAACTGTAACACTCCGTATGTTCTGCTATGGTTTCTAATACTAAATTATGTTTGGCAAGAAACACAAGAATAGATACGTTTGAATAATTGTGAGTGCATTGGCTCTTTTGTAATTTGCTTCAGGGGTAAAAATGATGGATACTATTGCACATGTAGAAAAGTCTCTCTAATTACCATTTCTAACGAAATAACCACTCATTGACATATTTTACTTTGTAAATGCGAATATATTATGTGGAATGTGCAAGCAATTATGTACTTTCACAACTAGACATTATTGTTTGGCGTAAATGGTGTACATATATTTTTATATATATATTTCCACTTTATATATATATTTTTCCACTTTACATTTGAATTAAAATCACCCAAAATGATGTCTACAGGCACAAACGAGTTACAATTTTTACGAGGTCAATAAGGAAATCACGCACTGCATTGAGGCATGGACATCACTTCTGGAATGATAAAACCTGAAAACGTCTTCCTGACACGAGTAATGAAATTGTTCCACTGGTTAATTCACAAAACAAAAATTAACAGGACTTGGACAGGTTAAAGTTAAATTACAACATTCAGACAGTGTCTGGTATAGTTATTTTACACTTGATTTTAAGAGAAGAATATTATGACATGGGACTGATAAAAGTATTATTTAATTCGAAATGGGGTGTATCAACAAATCAACAGTGCAATGATACATGTTTCAAAAGCTACTCTGAAAGATTAGTTTTGTCATCAAAAAACATTTAAAGGAATACGCTCTAAAAAGCACATAAGGGCAGCATAAATTAATCCATAAGACTCCAGTGGTTTAATCCATGTCTTCTTAAGCCATTCAATCAGTTTTGGTTAAGAAACCAAAATATAACTCATTTTCCACTATTAGTCTTGACATCAGCAGGCTCCTGGCAATCAGGATTTCAAGCTCAATTACACTTCCTAGTGCCATCTAGCACTCTGCATGTCAAGCACTGGGAAGTGTAATCAAGCTTTAAATCATGATTGTACCTAAAGACTGCAATGGCAAGATGTACAGTGACAAACATTTTTGGTCTGTTCTCACCCAAAATTGATAGGATTGCTTCCGAAGACATGCATTAAACAACTGGAGTCAAATTGATTACTTTTATGCTGTCTTTGTGTGCTTTTTGGAGCTTCAAAGGTCTGTTCACCATTCACTTGAATTATATGGACCTACAGATCTGAGATATATAAAAAATAAAACATTTGGTTTGTGTTCTGCAGAAGAAAGAAAGTCATACACATCTGGGATGGCATGGTGGTGGGTAAATGATGAGAGAATATTTTTATTTTTGGGTGAACTATTTCTTTAATAAAGCAAAGTAGCCAACGCCTGTTACATACCCGTATACTGTATTTCTCGCCTCTTACACAGCATTGCCAACTACACCGATGAAACGAATTTCCCGCGGAAAACAAGCTGACCAGCGCGAGCCTACCAGGAGACTCTCTACCAAACTTGACTACTTCCAAACTCAGTGTTTTATCAGCTGTGTTGAAAACATTCAAGAAAGAGGGCGGGTAATATTCCCAGCACTGTCCACTTTAGGTTGTTTCCTGTGGGGCACAATACATCTGTGCATTCTTAACAACTAAACAGAGGTTTATGGGGATATTCTTATAGGAACAGGACATAAGACCGATAGGTTCTGTTATATACGCTCTGTTACGAGATAACGAAAGGTTTTTGTGTTCTAGCCAGGGTTCGAGATTGTACCCGGGTAATTCTACAATATATCGGGTTTCTTATCAAGTCAGCCAACCAAATTATAAACTGATTCGATAAGCTACATGAGATAGTTCGCCAGGCGTTCGATTCTAGACGCAGATGATACATTGTAGCAGTTCTCTACGCGTCGCGTACACGCACATTCGTATTGTCAGGAATTCCATCCGGTCTGTAAAACAAACTGAACTACCGGCTTGTTGATGTTAACTGCTACTTTGTTTAGGGGGCAAACCAGTCTCGGCTACTCTCCCTTTGTTTGGGGCAAGGATTTGGCTGAATCCACCGGAGTTCCTTATCAAACGTCTGACTCGACCACTAACACTATTTCAGGATGGCTCCACACAAGCACGGTTCGAGTGGAAATGGTTTTTATGCCAACAGCAGCACGGGTAAAGCCGCTAATGGAGGAGCGCACGTATCGTCCGGTGTTGTGATGACTTCAGTCAAGCGACCCAAGATGGAGCAGATTCAAGCCGACCACGAACTGTTCTTGCAGGCTTTCGAGAGTAAGTTGCAGTGGGTTTGCGATTTATCTACGTTTAATAGCATGTAAGCCATATTTCGGCTATCTTTCCGTGTTTGTTGTGCGGACGTTTTTTAAAATGGAGATTTGAACGAGCGGTTTAGCAAGTTGCTAACATTCTCGCACCAACTTGTGGTCACGTACCTTTGTATTGAGTCAAACCACTGGCCTGTGTGTCATTAAAAAAATATCTCCCCAAAGCCTCCTTGCTCTCCTGCTTTGGTAACAAACTAACTTGTTTTAGTTGTACAATTTCCATCATTCTCTCGAAGATTGAGTCTGACCACACACACAATACTAGCTTTATGGCTAAACACCAATACTGACCAGCAGAATGTGTCTAGTTGCTCACAAAATGCCGAATATTTCTTCTAATATGGGATATCTGACCAATGCTATGTGTTTGTTATAATATTGGCATAACTAATAAGACTTCTATTACTCGCTCAGGCCACATCCTACATGAAAATTAGACACGTGCATCAAAAGATGACACGTGCTATATGGTGCCTTTATGTTTCTTCTAATTGTAATATTCATGTGGTGTTTGACTTATTGTTATAGATGTAAAAGTGACAAAGAAAAAAACAACAACACAGAAGCCATAAAGTTTTTCTGCTGTAGCTAGTGGCTGCAAGAAAGTTGTCTTTCCAACTGCCACCTTGATTCCCGTAGAAGAGTGTCACTTTATGAGAGAATGGGGTAGCTTGTTTAAGTATGTCTAGTATGATTAAAATGAATAATTTGCATGACACAAGCCTCATTGTGTAAACATCTGTGCACTTAATGGTTATTAATGTGTCTGAACATCTGTTTACAGAACCAACTCAAATATACAGATTCCTTCGGACAAGGAATCTTATAGCAGTAAGTAGTCCTAGATCATTAAGACATGATGTGACATAATCCTTTAGAAGTGAACATTAAGTGTAAACTTAATGAAGACAAGCTAACTGTACACCGTTGCATTGACAATAGACTAACAGGTTGTATCATCCCTTTTCCTTCTATCAGCCAATCTTCCTGCATAGAAGTCTCACATACATGTCCCACAGAAACTCGAGAACAAGTACAAAAAGGTAAAACAATATATTTTACTTCTAAAAATAGCTTTAAATTAGCTCATTTTTAAATCTCTTTGTTTGTCAAAAAGCCACACCTTTCATTTCCTTGTACAGGCCTCACATTGAGTAAAATTTGCATGTTGATATAAGCATTGTAACAAGAATGTTCTGTAGTTGTAGATTAAGGGTTTCATATCTTAATTTATGACAGAGATGGGTATCTGAATTAGGGATGCATCGATCCGATATCTGAATCGGCTCTGATACAGATGTTTTTAACCAGGTAGGATATCAGATACTGTGTGTTAAGTCATGGTCGTTATTGACAAGCTCAAAAAATGACATAAGCACAACAAATGCACCAGTAAAGTAGTCCATACGACTTGTGCATTTTATTCAGTGTCTCGTAAAGACAAACGATAGCTTTGTGAATTGCAAAAGGCTGCTTTTAATATCAAGAATGGCCTCGAAGGAGCATTTTACCAGATTTTGAGGAAGAATAGTATTAAACTACTGTGAACTTCAAAAGATTATTTTCCTTTTCTTTAAAAAAAAAAAAATCTAAAATGGAGGAGACAGTTAGGCTCTTACAGTGGAGGAAATGGGGCCAATTTTCTGAGGGTTTGAAGGCAGAAATGTGAAGCATATAATTTTATACAAGCAGTTGCATTAATTATTCTGTAAAAACTCATGTATTATTTGAGCGTATCATGTATATAAGTTGTTTAACAGTCATTTTAGTGTTTGTTAACAATACTTTATACAGAAAAGGTTAGTAAGCGATTTTTATCTCACTAAAATCATGTTAACATGCAAATTGTTTACATCTTGTGGCAATACTTTTGAAACAGTGAGTTTTTAACGTTTACGGATTGGCCCCTTTAACTTCCATTGTAAGTGCCTCACTGTAACCCAGATATTCTTTTCTTTTTAAGGAGGTACTAATCAAAATAATTTTTTTGTGGTAATCAACATTGTCACAAATGCTGTTGATATATATATATATATATGTATGTATGTGTGTGTATATATATGTGTATGTATTCTTTTTTATGGTATGCATAAAATGTTAATTCTCCCTGAAAGATAGTGTCCTGAGATATCTCAGCGGTCTCTGTGATAGAACTAGTCAGTGTAAACAGCAAACTAAAATGTGACCGAGGACACATTCTTTGATCAGCCAATCAGAAGAATCTCATGTGTTTCTGCCTGTTCATCAATTTGCATGTTCTCATAGTGTTGCAGTTATGCACAACATTTATGTTTAATGTCATATTCAGGCTCATAACAGTTGTTAGCTGAGGGTGTTAATTTGCTACTTTATTGTTTGACAACTACTCTTTGGTGATGGTCTCAATGCTATCTTTGGAGGGCAGTGTTTTGGAAAGAGAAGGTGTGACTAATTTAATGGCTCAGCCTCTTGATGTTCCAAAACTGCTAAAATTGTTTACAGCACCTTTAAACCGTAGTATCGGATCGTGTCGGTCGATATTGAGAGTTCAGGAATCATATCAGGAGAAAAAGAGTGGTGTTGATGCATTTGTTATCTGAACCCAATATACAGTTATTTAATGTTTGTTGGTATGTTATTTCAGAAAAAACTTTAACGTGAATGATCTGCTGTTTAAAGTAGAGAAGTCAGAAGTGGATCAGGAATCACACAAGTAAGATGTGCTTGTTTTGTTTTCATTCACTCTTTGGCAGAGTTTAAATGAATGGGTCAAATACATGCAGAGTGTTTGCAATAGTTTTTTTTTAATGTTTCTCCAACCACAGTGTGGCTTCAAACCTGCAGCTCACTTTCACTGGATTCTTCCATAAAACTGGTAGGCAAACAATAAACATTTTAAGCCTTTGTCCTTTTGCCTCTCCTCAGTCTTCATTTATAAGCTCAGTTAGTAATTTTTTATTTTTCTGTTCAATGAATCAGAAAAGCCATTGCAAAACTCAGAGAATGAAGAAAACTCAGTGTCTGTAGAAGTGCTACTCATCAAGGTCTGTCACAAGAAGAGAAAGGTAAAACATTGTCCTTGATGTGTCACAGACAAGTTTTCATTTAAACTGTTCTATTGACCTTGACCACCATTAAAACAAACTCAATTAAAACATGCTTTTTCTTCCCTAACTACTGTACAGTATGTGAGCTATTAACTTTGCAGTCAAATGTGTCCACTTGGTAATGAAGCTTGTTTCTTTGGGGCATTTTCCATGTGCCCACTTGCTTATGAATTTGAATGGTAGTACCTGTTTTACTTAAGGTTAATTTACAAGATAGTTTGTTAATTTGCTTTCATGCTCACCAGTTAGCACATAGTTAATGTTTGTTCATTGTTTATAGGATGTGAGTTGCCCAGTGAAGCAAGTGCCTACAGGTAAAAAGCAGGTGTCTCTAAATCCAGCCAGCAGTCAGACCAAGCAGGGTCCTTTTCCCACACTGGTAGTGCCCAGCCATGAGTTTGAACCCAGTAACAGCCACATGGTGAAGTCCTACTCCCTTCTGTTCAGAGTGTCTCGTCCAGGGGGGAGAGAGCTCAATGGTGTGACCAAAAGAGGTACCAGTATGTGCTTTTGATTCTGAAACTTTCAAATTACATTTGATAATAGAATGTTATCAATGTTAAGAGCCTTTTCAGAAGAAGGAATTCATGTAGATTTATTTTGTTCTTAGATGTTATTGAAGAGATGTCCAACAGAAAGAAGAGATTTTCTTCTCGTCCGGATGATGGAGAAACTACTTTTGTGGCACAGATGACAGTTTTTGATAAAAACAGGTAAACAACATTTTCTTTGCCTTTTATGTATTTTTATGTTGCTAATATTACTGACTCTTTTAGTGTTGGAATGCATTCTGTTGTCATTCTTGTTTGGTTTGTAAAAGACTGTGTTCTTTTAACAGACGTCTCCAGCTTTTGGATGGTGAGTATGAAGTCTCTATGCAGGAGATGGAGGAGAGTCCTGTAGGCAAGAAAAGAGCAACATGGGAAACTAGTCTAGATGGGAAGGTCAGTTACAGGGTACATTAAAAATCTGAGATTGCTGTAGGTCATTAGGCTTTTAAAAATTAGAATGCTATCTTTACCCTCTTTTTCAGTGGTTACCACTTTTCGAGACCTTTTCTCAGGGACCCACATTGCAGTTCACTTTACGTTGGACCAATGACACCGTAGACAGAGGAATGGCACCAGTAGCCAAACCACTTGCCACACGCAACTCTGAATCCAGCACAGTGGAAAGCAGCAAGCCAAGCAATGTTAAGCCTCCACAGGCAGTTGGTAAGAGCATGTAGTTTATGCTGAACCTTATATCATGCATGATATGTAGTTTATATCTCATGGAGTTCAGTACATATTTAACTAAAGATTTTGTTTGACTGGTTGTAGCTGTTAATGATTCAGTTGGCATTGATCAGCCAGTGAGAAGAGAACAAACTCATGTTGAACCTCGTCAGAAACTACGTGTCTACTATCAGGTGAGTAACATGCATATTTAACTTTACCTGATGATACATCAGAGGCTCTTCCTAAAGATCTTTTAGCTACAATACAGCACTTATCTGTGATCCCAGCCCTTTTTTACATGGACTATCAAAAGGGCAGGGAGTTTCCTGTGATTCTCTGCCCCGTCCACTGTTTATTTCTGTGCTATTTTTGGCTTTTGTGCTGCATGATATCACTATTAGAATGTTGGCTTCTTAAGACCTGCAGTGACATTTTTCTCTGTGTGCTCATGATCTGTTGTGTCCACCCCCTTTTGTAGTTCTTGTATAACAATAACACGCGGCAGCAGACAGAGGCAAGAGATGACCTGCACTGTCCCTGGTGCACGCTGAACTGCCGTAAGCTCTACAGCCTCCTTAAGCATCTCAAACTCTCGCACAGCCGCTTCATCTTCAACTACGTGGTGAGGAAAATCATCTCAAGTTCTATGAAACTGCCACTGCATGCCATTGTCAAATTGCCAATATATAATTACATAGTCATAATCAAAATGACCACATATTTGTTGCGTTCCTTGGAATGATGAAAAGTGGAATGCCTAAAATCCCCTTAACTGTGGTAAAATCACTGTAACACACAGCCATGTGTGTCTTATTGATTTTATAAAATGGCAGGGCTGCCCCCGACCAAAGATTTTTCTAGTCGACTAGTAGGTGTTAATTTTAAGCCATTAGTCGACTAGTCGCACGTTTATGATATTAATTTAATTACTTGAATATATTTTTTGGGGGGGCATCAGAAAATGGTTTGAGTTCCAGGGCTGAGAGAGAATGTTATAAGTAACATTGCTAACACTGTTCTACATTACAGAGGCTCGTTTGGCTCGTTTTCACATGTATTAAATTATTATTATTATTATTAGGCTATTATTATCAAATTCATATTACAAATAATTTGCCCCATGGCACACAGACATGTGCTTGAAGAAACACTTTATTATATTATTAAGAACAGATGACAGAAAAGCTGTCTATGCACATCTAAAATTTTCTCACTCTTTTGTTTCTGATTTTTTATTTTTTTGTTTTTTTTTGCAAGAACAGTTTCATCTATGAGTGCTCAGACATCTCAGCTCAGAGGTGCTTTGAGTTCAGTTATATCAAATAATACAAAAACCTTTGTTTATGTCTTCATTAGTGTAAGTAATTTTTCGCCATGATGTTAAGACGGACTCTTGTAGTAAATGGAAAGGTGTGTGTGCGTGGGTATATATATATATATATATGTATATGTTATTCTTTTATCACTTCATTTCGTGAAGGAGGGAACAAAACTAATCTATTTTTACTCATGATGAATTTTCCCAGACAACGAAATACCCATCCGGTAGAGAATGTGTAGATGAAGTAGATTCTTTGCCAGAGAGATGTTCACAACTGTTGTAAAACCATCTTTCAAAAAGTTGAACAACGCACATTTTAATTGCACTTATTTTATTTCCAGTTTCATTTGAATTTTGAGGTAAAATAAATAACAAAATAAAGTTCTAAGTTTGAAATCAAGGTGTCTTGCTTTATTGTGTAGGCTTAACCCTAACCCTGCTTAACGAAAATTACCCCATAGTACCACCTAGCGTCCAAACAGCGCTAACCAGTGTCAGTTTCCTGTGGATTTTTTTCTGCGACCAACTGACCAAGCAAAACTTGGTTGACCAAGACTTTTCTCATCGACTAACCTTTGGTCGACTATCAGGAGGCAGCCCTATAAAATGGAGTGACTATTTGCACCCATGTATAAATAACACCTGCCACACTGCACAGCTATTTGCACCCTAATAGTCTATTAGAAACATAGAAATTAACAACAAACTGCATTTGAGAGTCGCTTGGGCGTAACGCCAGTGAGTCTGTGTCTTTCGACCGGGTTCAATTCCGTGTTTATCGCACTCTTTTTCTCATTCAGTTTCCTGTCTCCCCTCTATATTTTCTTTAATATTGTTTCTAGTAATACATAAAAATTGTAATTAAGAATGGTGTTGCTATAGGAATATGGCGTTTATATAGTTACCGTGTTTAATTTTGTGGTTACTATGATTTTACTACAAAATAACATGGTAATACTGTGGGTAGGTTAGGGTTAGAGGTGGGGGTTGGTGAAGTATGTCTATGGGACTCTAAATAAACATGCTGCAGAGATGCCCCTATACATTTACAATTTAATTTGGGGTCCAAATAGCATCTGCCACAATTTGTACAAGATTTGTATAATAAAAGGCGCTGATGTTCAATAAATAGTTACATTCATTAATATTAATAAACGTATTCATTTTTCTGCCAAATAATATTGTTCATTAGGCTGTTTATGTTTGCCAAGCAACATAGCTACTTGGCACATTAATATAGAATGTGTGGTCACAGGTTTGTATCTATCCTAATTTTTCAATGCTTTTGAACACATTTTTTTTTGGAACAATTTGGGTCTGTTTTTATAAGACTAGATAAGACAAATATATATATGTATAATGTGCGTGTATATGAATGTATAATCAAATATAGTCTTGTTTGTCTTGGCCAGCCTCACCCTAAAGGAGCCAGGATAGATGTGTCAATTAATGAATGCTATGACGGCTCTTATGTGGGGAACCCTCAGGACATTCATTGCCAGCCTGGCTTTGTCTTCAGCCGTAACGGACCAGTGAAGAGGACTGCAGTCACACATTACCTTGTCTGCAGGTCTGTGTGCTCTTGATTTGAAAGAAAAGAGTGTGTATCTGCATGTGTAATCAAATACAAAACCGGTTATTGGGATGTCGTTGCCTTGGCTGCATCTTACCAGAAAGATTACCAGAACCATCTGCCAATGTCACAGATCTTGTGTCCCTTTCTTTGCTTTTTTAAATTTTCTCTTTCCATAGGCCCAAGCGCTCAAAACCCAGCCTCTCTGAGTTCCTGGAGCCAGAGGATGGAGAACAGGAGCAGCAGCGGACTTACATCAGCGGCCACAACCGCCTGTATTTCCACAGTGACAGCTGTGTGCCCCTCAGACCACAGGAAATGGAAGTGGACAGTGAAGACGAGAGGGACCCAGATTGGCTTAGGGAGAAGACTGCTATGGTGAGGATCTTCATCATTTACATTTTTAAATGTTTCTTTTGGATTATGACACAAATTACGTTTTTGTTCCTGCACCCCTTAATTCTGAAATTAGAAGAGCTTTTTAGTCATAATGTCAATTTGTAGGCCAACCTGGAAGCGTATTTTGCTGTGTGTTCCCTCTGTAATTTCTACTGGGTTTAAGCATATTATTTTGATTTATGGATAAAATAAAGTCTACTATTAAAGAATGTTCCATGTTGTTCTACAACATATATTACTCATTAATCTTACAGTCCATACAAAATCTTTTTGTTTAAACATTGGCCCCTAACACTTAGTTGAAAGTCAGAAGTTTACATACACTTAGGTTGAAGTCATTAAACCTAATTTTTTAACCACTTCACAGATTTCATATTAGTAAATTGTCGTTTATAGCATTTACTTTGTGCATGACACGAGTAAGATTGTCGACTAGTCGACAGATTGTTTCACTTTTAATTGACTATCACAATTCCAGTGGGTCTGAAGTTTACATACACCAAGTTAACTGTGCCTTTTAAGCTGCTTGGAAAATTTCAGAAAAGGATGTCAATCCTTTAGGAGATTGGCTAATTAAGTCAATTGGAGGTGTACCAGTGGATGCATTTTAAAGGGGACCAATAATGCAAAATTCACTTTTACATGGTGTTTGTACATAAATGTGAGTCGGCAGTGTGTGTACACAACCACCCTACAATGTTAAAAGTCCACCCACTCCTCTTACTTATAATTCTATTAATCAAAAACAGTGTGTCAAAATGAATAGTTTTTGTTTTCAGTTCATGACTGGTGACTGACTCCACCCTATTATCATAGATACTCCCCTGAGTGATCTACACACAGCCATTTTTTCCGCACTGGAGCATATACAGTGAGAAGAATAATGTCTCCGCTTCGTAACATCATAAGTGTTCTGGTGTTGGCTTTAAAAGTGAACATAAGAGTCTTCATGTACTCCCGGCATCAGAGCCACTGAAGACGCAGTGAACAAGTGCTTGTTAGCTGATTCCACAGCTAATGCAGCTAAAGGAGGTCGGGATCAGCAGCTTATTTGCATTTAAAAAGACACACACGAAAACAGCGTGTTTTTGATTCCACACCAAAAGAGGCATTTACAACATAATAAATGATCCGTGGGGTATTTTGAGATGAAACTTCACAGACACATTCTGGGGACACCTGAGACTTACATTTATTTATTTAAATGTATGCATTTGGAAGACACTTTTATCCAAAGTAACTTACAGTGCACTTATTACAGGGACAATTCTCCCGAGGCTACCTGGAGTTAAGTTCCTTGCTCAAGGACACAATGGTGGTGGCTGTGGGGATTGAACCAGCAACCTTCTGATTACCAGTTATGTGATTTAGCCCACTATGCCACCACCACTCCTTATATAGACTTATATTACATCTTGTAAAAAGGGGCATAATAGGTCTCTTTTAAGGCCAACCTTCAAACTCAAAACTTTGTCATCATGGGAAAATCAGCCAAGACCTCAGAAAATAATAATTTTGGACCTCCACAAGTCTGGTTCATCCTTGGGAGCAATTTCCAAACGTTTGAAGGTACCACATTAATCTGTACAAACAACAGTACACAAGTATAAACACCATGGGACCACACAGCCATCATACTGCTCGGGAAGTAGACACATTCTGTCTCCTAGAGATGTATGTAGTTTGGTGCAAAAAGTGCAAATCAATCCCAGAATAACAGCAAAGGACCGTGTGATGATGCTACAGGAAACAGGTAGACAAGTACCTATATCCACATTCAAACAAGTCCTATATCAGCATAACCTAAAATGCTTTTAAGCAAGGAAGAATCCACTGCTCCAAAACCACCATAAAAAAAGACAGAATACAGTTTGCAAGTGCACCTTGGGACAAAGAGCTAACTTTTTTGATAAATTTCCTCTGGTCTGATGAAACAAAAATTTTACTGTTTGGCCATAATGACCGTTGTTATGTTTGGATGAAAAAGGGTGAGGCTTGCAAGCCGAAGAACACCATCCCAACTGTGAAGCATGGGGTGGCAGCAACATGTTGTTGGATTCATTGCTGCAGGAGGGACTGGTGCACTTCACAAAATAGATGGCATCATGAGGTAGGAAAATGATGTGGATATATTGAAGCAACATCTCTAGACATCAGGCAGGAAGTTAAAGCTTGGTCATAAATGGGTCTTCCAAATGGACAATGACCCCAAGCAGACCTCAAAAGTTGTGGCAAAATGGCTTAAAGACAAAAGTCAAGGTATTTGAGTGGCCATCACAAAGCCCTGACCTCAATCCAATAGAATATGTGTGGGCAGATCTGAAAAGCGTGTGCGAGCAAGGAGACCTAAAACCTGACTGGGTTACACCAGTTCTGTCTGGAGGAATGGACCAAAATTACAGCAACCTATTGTGAGAAGCTTGTGGAAGGCTACTCAAAATGTTTGACCGAAGTCAAACAATTAAAAAGCAATGCTGTCAGATACTAACAAAGTGTATGTAAACTTCTGACCCACTGGGAATGTGATGAAAGAAATAAAAGCTGAAAGAAATAATTATCTCTACTAGTATTCTCAAGTTTCACATTCTTAAAATAAAATAGTGATCCTAACTGACTTGAGACAGGGAATATTTTCTATGATTAAATGTCAGGAATTGTGAAAAGTTTAAAAGAGTTTATGTATTTTTCAACTGTATTTTGTTTACTCATTTTAAACCATGACTTGTACTACACTTAAATAACTAATATTGGCATTACATTCATGCCAGAGTAGAACTGGCCCTGACAGTGGGCCTGGTTTCTCCCAAGGTTATTTTTCTCCATTAACCAAAATCTTATGAAGTTTTGTGTAACATGCTGCAGTCACCTTTATCTAGCTTACTGGGGGTCTAAATACAAATATTACAGAGATGGTTACTAATGCGCTACATTTACTTGAAACATTTTCTTGAATTGGAAAAAAATTTACTTTTAGAGTATGTTTAAATGTGGGTAGTATTTACTCTCACTCAAGTCAATTTCTAATTAAAAAAAATTTACATTTACTTCTTTACAATGGACGCCATTCCTGTCGTTACATTACTAGGCTTAATTTGAATTAATGCGTAATTTATTTCATCCATCACTGCTCTTCTAACAAAGTGAAACACTTTCTTCGCCCTGCACAGTTAAAGTATAGTTTTGTCAAGCAATGCCTTCATTTAACAAGAGTATATTTCAAGATTAAAATTGCTGCTCCAATTTAAGGCAGCACGCTAAGTCGTGGCTCTAATGATAACGCAGGCTTTTCTGTGTCATGGTCATGGTCATTTTCAGGGTGATTCTGTAAATATGGGCTCTTGTGACATCCGTTTTTAAGTGTACATTTTTAAATTAGTGCAGCAATAATATATCAGTGCACATTGTCCCATGTCCCGCATGTCATGAGCAGTATTAACGCATTAACCCACGCCCTCGCAGGGGGTACTGGAAACTATGGCGGCTATGGGCTGATTAACAGTATAAACCATGTAAACATCCACGTTAAGTGTACATGCATTTTGCTCTGCTGTTTGTGTGATTGACAACTGGAGCACGAACAGACAGCATTTCTGTACGTGCACAGCGAGTCACGCGTGTGAGAAATATGCGGACATGAGGCAATCGTATTGTGAAGAGAGTGTTGCGCGACTGGGGTTGGTGCCCTACCCAGGCTGCGTACTCTGTGTTTAGGTAGCGGTACAGAACTAAATGATTTAAGGGATAGTTCACTCAAAAATGTAAATTCTCTTATCATGTACTCGGCCACCCATGTACAGATGTGGATGACTTTCTTTCATCTGCTGAACTAAAATTAAGATTTGTAAAAGAATTTCTCAGCTCTTTTGGTCCATACAATGCAAGTGAATGGGTGCCAACATTTTAAAGCAAAAAATAAAAAAATAAATAAAAATCACATAAGGCAGCATAAAAGTAATCCATAAGACTCCAGTGGTTAAATCAATATCGTCAGAAGCGATGTGATAGGTGTGAATGAGAAACAAATCACTTGCTCATCATTCTTTTGATTTTGGTGATTCACATTCTTCTCTGCACAGGGAGAAGAATGTCTAGCAAAAATAGACAAATATTGATCTGTTTCATTCTCATCCACACATATCATATAACTTCTGAAGTTATGAATGACTACTTGAGTCATATGGATTACTTTTATGATTCCTTTATTTGCTTATTGGAGCATAAACATTTTGGCACCCATTCATGTGCATTGTACTGACCTACAGAGCTGAAATATTCTTCTAAAAATCACAATTTGTGTTATACAGAAGAAAGGAAGTCATACATATCTGCAATGGTATGAGAGTAAATGATGAGAGAATTTTCATTTTTGGGTGACTTTAAAGTGACAGCTCATCCATGTCCCTACCCTCATGTTGTTCGCACGGGTCACACGGGTCAAACCCGTGTATTCTGTGGAACCCAAAAGATATTAGACAGAATGTTAGAGACTGCCAGTCTCCGTCACTATTCACTTTCTAAATGTAGGGAAAAGAACACATTCAAGTATATGGTGACTCAGGCAAACATTCTCTCTAAAATCTCCTTGTTGTGTTGCATGGAAGAAAGTAAGTCATATGGGTTTGGAACAACATGATGGAAAATGATGACAGAATTACCATTAATAATAATATTTCTGTAATATATCTTAAATGTGTATTATGTAATGGAATATATGGGAGTTAATGTCCATTTATGTCATTTGTGAAAGTACTGAGTTACTATTTAAGTACTCTTTTAATTGGATACTTTCTAACTCAATTAATTATGTTTGTTAGTACTTAAGTAATTGTACTTTTACTTGAGTACAGTTTTTGGCTACTCTACCCACCTCTAAATATTATTTATTTATTTAAATATTTATTTTAAGGCAAAATTTACAATCATGTTTTTATTAAACCACACCATTATGACTAAGGCATTACATATATTACAGCTTCCTTTTCTGTTAAAGCCTAATTTTCTGTAAAGCTGCTTTGAAATTATCTTTGTTGTGAAAAGCACTGTACAAAAAAAAAATGACCACTAACTATATTTCCATTATTTTTGTTTGCGATTAATTTAATCCATCCATTTATTTGTTAGTTTCTTTTCCACACCATTCAAAAAAATAGATGGCAGTCATGGAATTAGCCCACAAAACATAAAACATCTTTTCTGTACACAAAGATGTTTTAAATTAAAAATAATTACACAATACTAGGAGAAAAGCATTTTCTTTTGCTTTTAATTTTTTTTGGAACACTTGCAGCCCTATTCTATTAAATTATTGTTTAGTTTTACTTTTGAAAAAAATGCCAGCAAAATCCTCTGTATTAAATCAAATAAATTACCAAACGAAAAAAGCATTAAATAAAAAAATACATTGCTAAATGAAAAAACATTAAATAAATGGGGGAAAAATTTACCTAACAAAAAAAGCATTAAATAAAAAAAATTCATTACCTAACAAAAAAAGCATTAAATTAAAAAAATTCATTACCTAACGAAAAAAGTATTAAATATCAATAAATTACCAAACTAAAAAAATTATATATTTTTAAGACCTATATATGCCTTTTTTTTACACAAACTTAAATTAGCTTTACCCTGTTCTGTAGAAATCTTTGTGAATTTACCTTTTTTTTTTTTTTTTTTTCTCCATCAATAATCTTTAGCAAATCGAGGAGTTCATGGATGTCAATGAGGGAGAGAAAGAGGTGATGAAACTGTGGAACCTGCATGTAATGAAACATGGGTACGCATATTCACTTCTCACTCACTATTGTCCTTGTTGTTGTCAGTTCTTTGTATTTATGAAAAATCAATGCTATGAAACAACCTCTTCCATAAAGTGCTGTCTTTGTTTTATTGTAGCCTGTATACACTCACTGATCACTTTATTAGAAATGTGGACTTCTGCTGTTGTAGCCCATCCACCTCAAGTGCTATTCTACTCACTACAATTGTACAGAGTTGTTATCTGAGTAACCGTAGCCTTTCTGTCAGCTCAAACCAGTCTGGCTATTCTCCATTGACCTCTCTCATTAGAGAGTTTCCGCCCACAGAACTGCCGCTCACTGGATGTTTTTTGTTTTTGGCATAATTCTGATTAAACTCTAGAGACTGTTTTGTGTGAAAATCCCAGGAGATCAGCAGTTATAGAAATACTCAAACCAGCCCATCTGACAGACACCAACAATCATGCCACAGTCTAAATCACTGATCACATTTTTCCCCATTCTGATGGGTGATGTGAACATTAACTGAAGCTCCTGATCTGCATGATTTTATGCATTGCACTGCTGACACACAATTGGCTTAATCGCATGTATAAGTAGGTGTACAGTTGTTCCTAATAAAGTGCTCAGTGAGTGTATATAAATTGTAATTCTGTGCTCTCATCCTTCAAAGAGGTTGATTGCATTGTTGGCAGTAATTAGCTTATTATTACTTTGCTTGCAGATTCATAGCTGACAACCAAATGAATCAGGCCTGCATGTTTTTTGTGGAGCAGCACAGCACCATCATCATCGAGAAGAATCTGTGCCGAAACGTTCTGCTCCATTTGGTTAGCATGCACGATTTTGGTTTAGTGACAACTGTGACCATAGACAAGGCCATGGCTCATCTGAGAGATCTGAAACTGCAAAAAGATGGCCAGGAGCAACCCAAAACTCAAGGCCGTACCAGCAGTGATCCTGCCACTAATGGTAGTTCCAGCAGGGAAGGGGAAGTCATTGTATCAAATCCAGATAAGATCGGTCCATCTCAGACTTTGCATTGAATCTGGTGTCTGGGCATTAGACACCACCACATTCTGCATAGGCACTGGGTTAAAAATAAAAAGAGTTAGGAAAGAGTTGTGTGGTTTGATGGGGGGCCATGATCATTATCTGCAGATTGTAATTTTGGACTGACATCATCAGAGTGGCAAAACGCAATTACTTGAAGATGCCAGTAGTCTGCATTGGCAAGTAATCTCTAAAATCGCCATTTTCTGTACCCACACAACCTAATAGCTCTAATAATTTTTTAGCACTTGTTTTAGGTGCCTAATTTTAAAAGAACTATGAAAAGATTTCTTTTAATATATTTAGAAAATTAAGGATTGAAAATTGATGGCTCCTACAAGCTTGCTTTTATTGTATTTTCACAGGGGCTGAAAACTTGAAACTTTTGGTTTTGCCTGTGTATAGATTTTTTTTTGTGGATAGTTTTTCAGCATTACATTGACACTGTGGTTTGTGCAAACCCCTACATACAAAGTGTTTTTTCCCCTTCTGCAATTCTTCTGGACCAAAGTTTTGATGGTCTGTTCTTTGTGGCTAAAGTGAAATTAAACATATCAAGTTTGCACCACACTTGAAGGCTTCACATGACTGTATCCTTGGAAGCTCAGATCAAGGAATTACCTATCAGGATCATGGGTGCTGCAATCGACATTGACACCGCAGTGTTTATCAATTTTGTCAGAGCCTTAACAATTCCACTGACCTTGCAACACATACAGGTACAGGGTACTAAAAACAAAGCAGGGTGTGATGCCTTGCATAAATGTTTACACATGCCTTACTCATGGAAACATGGACTTTAAACGCAGGGTTGGAACTTCTGGTGTACTTTTTGGATTCATAGCTTGTTGTGCAGATTTAGATCAGTAAGCAGTTTTCATTCATTCAAGTTTGTGTAATTTAACTGACACTGTACTGCACACCACACTGCATCCAGTTATTCCAGATATATTTAGTTTATCACCACACATGTACTCTGCATAGTTTTTATCCTCAAGTTCACCTTGGTTCCAGTTGTCTTTTACGGTGCCTATTTATTTTATTTTTTTGAAAATGATTTCAGGTGTTTCTGAGCAAACCTGTTGTAATGTGTACATACGTTTAGTAATATGATATGATATGATTGCTTGGCTGAAGGTGATTATATTCCTGAGGAAAGATAATTTTAGACCAAAGTGAAATGGCTATAATGTTTCTCTAGTTTCTTTTGAAGATTTCCTCTCAAAAGTGGATGTCCTTATAGTTTTTATTATGGTGTTGTATGCATCCGTTTTTAAAAGAAGGGAGTGTTTATACATATTTTACTGCTTTACTTGCTAAAACTGTGCACTGGTTAAATGAAAATAATTTTTGGTAGATATTGGAGATCAATTACTTCAGCTGAAAAGATTGTACAACTGCAATTGCATTGTGTACAATTAGAAACACGTATCAATTATGCAAGATGGTTTGCTGATATAAATTGATGTTAAAAAAAAACATGATATGAAGATTATGAAACAAGATTGTTGAGTCTGAAATATGCTATGATTGAGGTTGTTCTCTATTTAAAATAAAGCTTTTTCTTTTCTGTTATTACCACTGGAACCTTACATGTTAATAACAGCTTGATTTATTTTTCAGGCTGTTTTGTAAATGCATTAGGAGAAAAAAGAATCAAGAAAATTCTAAATTTTCCAAAGAATTTATTAAATTGTTGTTCAGTTGTTCTCTAACAACTGTACTGCAAAGGCACAGGCAAAATGAGGTAAAAATACTTTAAACTGTCAAGTTTTGTTTAAATATAGTTAAAAGATCAAAACGGTTGGTGAATCCTTGTGTGTGTGTGTGTGTGGCTGCGCAAATGTAGCAGTGAGGAATTGTATAGTACCTTGTAACTGATGTTCGTCCATCTCAGAAACACTCAAGAATTGGGTGCATATCTTCTACAGTCTTTGTAGTTCACCCATAAAACATGACATTGCTTTTACATTATTCACATTGCATTACTGTATTGGAAGATGTGAAGAATAGTTTACACAAAAATGAAAAATCAGTCATCATTACCCACCCTCATATTGATCCGAACACATTTGACTTTCGTTCTTAATTTTACTTTTTTGTCTTCAGTGCAACACAAGAAATGTTAGACAGTACATTAGTCACATTCACTTTACTTTTGTGGGAAGAAAAATACAACGAATGTGAATGATGCTGTCTAACATTTGTGTTTCACGTAAGTAAAAAGAAAAGAAAAAAGTAATTAGAGTTTGGAACAACATGAGGGTGAGCAAATTACCTATTGTTTTTGGCAGCTAATGAAAGCATAAATTGGTACGTAAGAGGACACAAAGTAAAAAAAATATTTTGCCATAGAAATGGCACAAAATCTTGGCTTAGTGCGAATTGTCACATTTCTTATGTTGTATTAGTATCTACTGATCAGTATCATTCACACCCTTTTTTGTGATGGAAAAATTTAAATCAGTACTTTCTAAATTACAACACTGAAGCAAGAACTAAACAAACAAGAATACAAAAGACAAGTTGGTACATCATATATATCATCATCACTATCATGTCCTAAATGGATCAGCATCCAATAATAATATTTAAACAGGTCCTTGTGTATCATAAAGGTACTCTCCACATCTGGCTAGCAGAAAGAAAGGATTGTCTGAGCATAAGAAATAGTGCACTTTTTGCCATTTGTTGTGAAGCACATATTTTAAGTCTTTTTGAATGGCTTTGATCTCAGAGCACTTCACAGTAGATTTATTTTTCAGTGGTAAACCAGACAAGCATGCTTTGCAACTCAACACCTGCAGGCAAAGGACTTTCTAAGACTGTTAACATGTAGCAACATCTTGTGTGCAAATGTGTACTGTTATGCAAAGCAGGTAAGTATGTAATGAGGCCAGAGAGAGTAGTGGTTGGCCTCATACCACAGAACAGAGAAAGTTTAAATGTAAGTTTGCAGTGATATATGGTCCTCATAATTCAAACTAGAAACAATAACAGTCTAAACAGGCAAAAGTACTTAAAAAGTGGTGTCGAAACACTGCAAGCATTATCCAAACTTGAAGGAAATTTGACAGGATTAAAAAGAACTTGAGGTCTTGAAATCAGAACTGAACACATGTAAGCCGTACATTCCAGCAGATTGGATATTTCATCATGCCCATCATGCTTTTTAACTTAAACAGAATCAAAACACCAGAACTTTCCATCCAGGGTGGGTGAAGGAGCAGCCAAAGAACAGGCTATCCATAACCTGATCTAGTAACCAATCAAACACCACTTCTCTGTTCCCAGAGCCAATCGTCACCCTCAACTTGAAGTTTCCCCCATCACTAGGGTTGTTGTTGTTGTTGCTCATAGGAAAGAGGTTGACTACTTCCATGTCAAAGGTTACAGAAGAACCAACAGTTATGGCTGGCAACTGATTGGTCATCTCCTTGCCATTCACAAACACAGCACCTGGAAAGGGGAACACAGCACTTAGATGAAAGAACACTGGCATTACATGGCAACTAGTCTCGTGTAGACAGACTTTTGACTATTACCATAAAGTTTGGTCTGCTTTGCAGCTTATTCTTGCAAAGAAATGGTTACTTAGACAGGAAGGGACCAACTGATCAACTTTTTAAAAGTGCACTCAGTAATTTTTTCCTCATTAAAACGTTTAACTCATAAATACATGAATTGAAATTTTGCAATATATGTAGGAAATCATAAGCACTCACATTAAAATGAAGACTCCAGTCACATCCTTAACCTTATAAATGCTGTTTTATGCCAGGTTTCCCAAGCAATCAAATTGGCCCGGTTGCAAGGGAGGGTAGAGTCACATGGGATAACCTCCACGTGGTAGCTATAATGTGGTTCTTGCTCTCGATGGGGCGCATGGTGAGTTGTAAATGGATGCCGCGGAGAAAAGCGTGAAGCCTCCACGCACTATGTCTCCACGGTTACGTGCTCAAGCAATATGATAAGATCCACGGATTAACGGAGGCAACTGAGATTTGTCCTCTGTCACCTAGATTGAGGCAAGTCACTACGCCACCACAAGGATTTAGTGTGCATTGGGAATTGGGCATTCCAAATTGGGGAGGAAAAAAAAGAAGCTGTTTTATTCTACATGGAGAGGGTCCACTCATGGGAGCTGCCAAGTTAGAACCACATGACAAGCCAAATACTACTTGCTTTATCTCAGCAACCGCCGTGTTATTGGACGCTTTTCTCAGGGATTAAATTTAATCTTGGATAAGTGCGAATAGTGAATTCTTACAATGGCCTCTGTAACTAAAAAATATTGTGTTTGAATGATGTTATATCCATGCCCCAATGTGCCAGTGTAAGTCCAAGACGACATATTCAAAATATTACTGAGTGCACCTTTAAGTGACCAACCAAAGTTCACTTTGTTTTTACTGTATGTGCCATAAAGAGGTGGGTTTCTCTGAAATAGTTGATCCCACAATAATAGACTCTTGCAAAAGTCCAAAAGTAATAAGCACTGATTATTTGATAGACACCTCAAAAATTAAGCAGCATACACAATTCTGCTTGTGGATATCCAGTTAACATGCTACAAGAGACTGTTTAGCCTGAGACTGAGCACTATTATCAAAATTAATAAGAGAAATTGAAATGCCCAATATAGTACAAGTCCTGCATTCCAGGTAGATTACTACATTAAGATATCCTACTTTCATTGGGTAGTTGAAAAACACCCATCCCAGTTTGGAAACACCCACCGATTACTACATTAAGATATCCTACTTTCATTGGGTAGTTGAAAAACACCCATCCCTGTTTGGAAACACCCACTGATTACTACATTGAGATACCCTACTTTCATTGGATAGTTGAGAAACATCCATCCTGGTTTGGAAACACCCACTGATTACTATATTAAGATTTTAAAAAAAGTTCATCCCGGTTTAAAAGTGCCTATTATTGTTCCACAGAGAACTATAATTCATCAATTTGAGAATGTGCATTAGCTAGACCAGTCTTAAAATATAATTTTTTTATTTTTTGAATGTCCAGAGCTAAAGCAGCTCAATTTATTTAAATAATTACTTTGTAATATGTATCAAGACATACCATTGGTGGATATACAGACAGCCTGATCCCTCTGCAGTGAGTTTGTGCTAGTTCCACTGTCAGCGCACACACCCAAACTGTCACGCCTATCTGTCTGACCGGCAGCAGTGATCCTGAAAACAGCAAACACACATTTCCAAGCCAAAAATCAGCCACACTGACTAGTAAGACATTTGATTGGCATGGTGATAACGGAAGATATCGGCATCAGAGACATCTCATATTTTAATGAAACATTATGATTACAGTACCCATGTATCTTCTTGTTGTTTTGAAAAATCACAATACAAGTAATATGATGGAACCTTAACCTTTTTGTAGTTTGTATCTTTTAAATACCCCATAGGAAATTATCAAAATAGTTTGTTTCCTAAGAGAATGTTTATGAAAATGTATTATGGTGATGTACTTGAAGGTGAGGGTCTGTCCACAGAAGTATGTGGGAGAGTTTGAATAGAGCACACCCCCATGACCAGGCGATGAGTCACTACGCATGGCGATGTTCTTTCTACTGCTTAAAATGTAGCCATCCACGCCTGGTAGCCATTCTGTAACAACAAAATGAAACAAACACAATAAGTTGTTCTATTGGACACATTTTTTCAAGAAGAGTTATTTGAGAGTATTCATAAAGGTAGGCTTTGTTTAGTCTGTACCATGGGGTGTGAGTGTGGTGTAGCCGGTCTGCGGGATGCTCCATGGGCTCCATTCAGTTCGGCCCTCCCCTCTGGCACACACGCGGAACAGGTTGTCCATGTGAGGATCAAGGTTAAGAACCAGGAACTCGGTGTCTTTCCCAATGTATGCATCCTCATATTGAGAAGAGTTAACCCGACGGTACTGCAAACGATAGTCCTGAGGGGTAAAATCCTCATCTACCTACAGACAAACAGCAGAGCCTTACAGGGTCATATGGGGATAATGTCAGTCAAAAAAATTATCAGAGAATTAAGATTCTTTAAGAATATTTAATAAACTTAAAAATCATTAGTGTTGTAGTGTAAAACATCTAACAATATTAATTGATGGTCCATAGTCAACAGCAGCTGATTACAAACTAATAGTTCAACCCATATTACTTACTTTCTTAATTCCATGGAACACACATAAGGTAAAATTCTGAAGAATCTCCTAGTACCATTTTCCATAAAGTGTAAATAAAAGTCCATATAATGAAAGTGAAAGGAGACAGGGGCTGTCAAGCTCCAAAATGGCAAAAAGCATTATAAAAAGTAGTCCATACAACTAATATGCTACATTCCAAGTCTTAAAGCAGATTTTCCCTTAAAACCTTGCCCTTCAACATAGCTCTCAAATTAAACATTAATTTGAGCAATTAGATGCATTGTGTCAGGTTTGACTTCATTTAAAGTCTTGGATACAAGAACCAGTGACATCTGAATTCAAACCTGACTCCATATATCTAATAGCAGTATATTTTTTTTTGAACTTGACAGCCCCTGTCTCCTTTCACTTTCATTATATGGAAAAGAGAAGTCATATTCTGAAGATATTCTTTAAAAATTGTCTTCTTGTTTTCCACAGAAGAAAGAATGATAGTCAAATGATTTAGAAACACATGAGGGTGAGTAACTGAGTGTGTTTCAATGTGTGAATAATTACATTTAATGAAGATTAACTGAAAGACATGAAAATTGTGCATTTTGTGCTGGGAGTCTAGCCCCACCTTACACCAGCGCACCAGCATGCCACCCGGTCTCTCCACCAGCTCTTCAATCTGAACAGGCGGATGAGAGGCCACACTGCCATGCCGAACCACATGCATACGGAACATTTGCAGCAAAGAGTCATCCAGCTGTGCAGACAGACATGGCACATCCACCAACACAGGTACTTCGGGCAGGCTGAGGACACAGAGAGGTGATGACAAGTATTTAAGTACTGTATACAGAAGTGCATGCCAATCTTTCAATGTAATGACGTACAGTATCTGTTCTCTAGTCAAGATGTCAATTACAGCCTGTCATTTTCTTAAAATGGATTAGGGTGAACAAATCTGTGGAAAATCTTATCACCCATCAGGGTAACAGCACTAGTCTACATTACATACTTGGTATGCTGTTGATTCTAGGGGTTGCAGGACTACAAACTTTTTTAATAGTCGACTATTTGAGCCCATTATTCCAGTCGAATTTGACTAGTCAGGAAATTTCACTCCCCTACTCACTGAATATTTAAGTATACAACAGAAAGACCTATGATTGCTACAATGTAATGAGTTGAAACTAGTTAAATGTAATTTTAAAAATTGCAGAGAAACAGAGAAAGTGTAGTCTATATTCATGAGTAAAGTGATAACTGATTGGATGATAAAGAAATATTCATCAGAAAAGCGCTACCCGATTGGTCAGAGAAACTATAACCCAAACCCAACCCCTAACAAATCAGGTAAAGCTTTTCACATTAAAATTAATGAGTCTTCACTTGCCATCCTACATTCCAGAAACTCGCCACCCACTGCATTTCCTATAGATGTGTTTTGTAAATCATGTGGAAAGCAACTACTCAACTTCAGGCTGAAAGTATTGACTGCAATAGTTATATTTAACTAGTCTATGCAACACCTAGTTGATTTCCACAAAAAGGAATCTCTCAAGTTAAAAAAAGCAACAACAACAAAAAAAGGTTACGGTAATGCACATACAGTTGAAGTTTACATACACCTTAGCCAAATACATTTAAACTCAGTTTTTCACAATTCCTGACATTTAATCGTAGAAAACATTCCCTGATTTAGGTCAGTTAGGATCACTATAATTTAAGAATGTGAAATGTCAGAATAATAGTAGAGAGAATTATTTATTTCACATTCCCAGTGGGTCAGAAGTTTACATACACTTTGTTAGTATTTGACAGCATTGCCTTTTAATTGTTTGACTTCGGTCAAACATTTTGAGTAGCATTCCACAAGCTTCTCACAATAGGTTGCTGTAATTTTGATCCATTCATCCAGACAGAACTGGTGTAACTCAGTCAGGTTTGTAGTTTTCCTTGCTTGCACACGCTTTTTCAGTTCTGCCCACAAATTTTCTTTCGGATTGAGGTCAGGGCTTTGTGATGGCCACTCCTTGACTTTGTTGTCTTTAAGCCATTTTGACACAACTTGTGGTATGCTTGGGGTCATTGGAATACCCATTTGCAACCAAGCTTTAACATCCTGGCTGATGTTTTTGAGATGTTGCTTCAATATATCCACATAATTTTCCTTCCTCATGATGCCATCTATTTTGTGAAGTGCACCAGCCCCTCCTGCAACAAAGCACCCCCACAACATTATGCTGCCACCCCCATGCTTCACAGTTGATATAGTGTTCTTCAGCTTGCAAGCCTCACCATTTTTCCTCCAAACATAATGATAGTCATTATGGCCAAACAGTTAAATGTTTTGTTTAATTAGACCAGAGGACATTTCTTTTGATTTTCCCACGATGTAATAGGCACTGATTTTGAAGGTAGGCATTAAAGTACATCCACAGGTACAACTCCAATTCAGTACACCTCCTATCAGAAGCTAATTGTCTAAAGTAGGGCTGTCAATCGATTACAATTTTTAATCAAATTAATTACATGGTGTCCCAATTAATTAATTGCGATTAATCGCATATACAAATATTTGCCGAGAAAGCCCCTCATATAACAATAACTCAATATATAATGATTATACATATTTATATCAATATATAATTATACATAGTTATCTTTAAATATATTTATATATAAATAAATATAATAAAAAAATATTCAGATAATTAAAATGCATTACATTCTTGCGGCAGAAGAGTTAATCATTGATGAGACAATACAAAAAGCGGCTTTAGAATACAATGTATTTTTTACTACCATATTATTGATCAAGACAATCATTGGCATACAGTTCACAGCAATCCATTTCACAAGTGAATTTGTCAATCAGTTGAAGATTTATTATGAGGGCTTGTTTAAGGACCGTCAATTTACACCTACGTCAGACATGCTTGTATAGCGTCTCGGGTGTGTTGTGTCAAACATAAAATGTTTAGTTCACTGTTTCAAGTTAAATATAGTTTAATACTCAATCTTTAAACACATCTTGAGATCCCTTAGTTTGAATTTGCACTCCTTCAAGTGTTTTGAACGCAAGAACGTAACGCATGTCTGTGTTGTGTGTCTGCTGATTGCTGTTTTCTTCTCTGTATAAACTGTGTGTTGCTCATACAGCTGAAATTTCACTTACTGCCCTCTGGAGTAAACAGGTGGTACTACAAGCTTACATTTCTCAGGAATCTTCCCTATTGTGGTCCGGGGGCAGTTCGATTAATTGTGTTAATTATTTTAACACATTATTTCTTGTCAAATTAAATCGCACTGAATTAACGCGTTAAATCGACAGCTCTAGTCTAAAGGCATTACATCATTTTCTGGAATTTTCCAAGCTGCTTTAAGGCACAGTTAACTTGAGCCACTGGAATTGTGATAGTCAATTAAAAGTGAAACAATCTGTCTGTAAACAATTGTTGGAAAAAATACTCATGTCATGCACAAAGTAGATGTCCTAAAAAAATTGCCAAAACTATAGTTTGCTAAAATAAAATCTGTAGAGTGGTTAAAAAATGAGTTTTAATGACTTCATCTTAAGTGTAAACTTCTGATTTCAACTGTACAATGGAAGACTATGGCATGCAGAAATTGTAGCTAGTATTTCTGGTAGAGCACTTGAATCATCCATGAATTGCTCCATGTAAAAGTGTTTTACAGAGAGTTACATCACATCTCTTCCTGCTATCCATATATGGATATAATTCGAAAGTTACAGGGTTCACCTGGTGATGACATATGGTGAAAGACTGGGTAGAACATTGCACAGACAAGGTTCACACTAGTCTCGTGCGAACACGTTTAATATTTTAACTATATATATTTTTTATGTTTTGGCTATACTTTTAAAAAGGTGTCACATTTATTATTCAAAGTGCTGCACAATAGGCTCATATACTCAAACTTTATAAAAAATGCATTACAGTAAATTCTAGAGCAGTCAGAATTAACGTGTTACAGTATGCGGTTAATTAAAAAAGTTTAACGTGTAAATTTCTTAATTGCGATTAACGCATTTATCGTTAATAAAGCACATGCAGATAGAAATCAAGTATTTTTTTAGCCAATGTAAGGCACATTTTAATTATCACAGAAGCAGGTCATGTCTTAACTATCACCAAAACACAGAATGAGACCTTTTTGTCTGCAAGCACTTTTCATGTGGAGAATAAAGTGGTGCTTGTAGCTGGAGCTGATGCCCTGACACGAATCATGAACGCGGCTTCACGACTGCTGTAACAAATCGGACAGCTACAGTCTACCAGAAAAGTAATTTTATGGAGGATGAGAATTTAAGTGATGTAATGTCCACTGCAATAAAAATGCAACCTATGTGGGGAAACTAGTTCTTTCAATTAGTTAACTCCCCCTTAGACTTTGGGAAAAGTATAATGGTACTGGAATTGGTGCTATTTTAGTGCATTTCTATTGTTATACAGTGCAAGGCTTTGTATTGTTACATATTGTTTTGCTTTCTTTCCCAAGATGGAAATAAATGCATTTTAACAAGAAAATAAGTATATATGGTATCAAATTTCATCACTTTCAAAAAAGCATGCCACAAATGCTGTCCACAGAGCCAAAGTTGTATTTAACCCAAAATATTCCTTTAAAGAGTAAATCATATAATCAGGCATAAATTACGTAATTAAAACTGCAGATCAACAGGATAATTAAAATTCTTTATTCTAAAAGTTTCTTGCAAATAAAGCTAGTGACATCAGTTGTAATGACTGTGCCAGTGAGAGTAGGCATGTTGAAACTGGACAATTCTAGGGAAAAGATTTTGTAATTAAAAAAAAAAAAAAAAAAAAAAAAAAAAAAACCATAAGCCACCATAATTTTATCAAATCAAGCTTGGCTGATTCAGCAAACCCCTGTTCATATGGCAGAGTCAGTCTCTCCATTGTATTTATAAGCACAATTTACGAGCTTGGCTATAATTGTATGGGTAAGACCACTAAAGATGTTTTTTTTTATTAATTATATTAATTTGAGGAAACAAGACACCGAATTGTTAAGAATTCAGCATTCAAAGATAGGAGAGGCAGTATGATATATAAGCCCCTCTCAACTTAATGGCCCATCTTGTCTTGTTAAGCGAATGAGTCTGTGCATCCCTCACCTGTCCAACTGAATCTGCAGAGCTTTCTTAGTGAAGATGCCCAGCTGGTCCTCCCTCTCATTTATACCACAGCGGATGGCAGCCTCCCCTGCATGGATAGACATAGTCTATTACGTTCATATTAAATACATGACAGTGGTGGTAAAAAAAGAAAAAGAAAAAAAAAAAAAAGAAAGCTATACCAACTATAATCAATTGAACTCTTAAGAGATATTCAAGCGACTGAACAGTAAGGAAGTTACACTAAGTCAACTGCATCAGATATTATTTCACTTTAAACCTTTAATCAGCTAATGATCATTTACAGTTTTTCATCAGCAAGACATTTGAAATTACACTTTGAACACATTCCGATTAATTTCTATTGTAATAGGAATATTTTTCTTTTCATCCAATCAGATTGGTATGACTGCAAATCTCATTATAGTCAAAGAATCAACATTGATCAAACATTGAGTGGTTGGCCTCTATTTCAGGTCTTTTGAACGGACCGTACATTGGGTCTGATAGACTCACCCTCCCTGAGCAGCTCATCGGCTGTGCTGATTCCATGCTCAATGAGCTTCTGACAGTCATCTAAAGGACTGACACTATCCTGCTCGATGTTGTCAACCTCCTGCAGCAGAGTGTTTAGCCTCTCAGTCAGCAGTCTGCTCACAGTCGTCTGCAGCTCCTGAAAGTGCCGCTGCAGAACCTCACGTGTCTGGCTGGCACTGCCCCGCACCTGACACACACACACACACACACACACACACACACACACACACACACACACACACACACACACACACACAAACACACAAACACAAATTTACCTACAAAACTCTTCATTGCTCAGAGCTGCTGAGGACAGTTCAGGACATAGACTCCAAAAGGAATAAATCTTGAATTTAATTTTATTTAACATGCCCATGAGCTTTGATTTAAATCAAGATTTTAGACTAAAATTAAATGCATTTGCATTGACGAGGAGAGCAGTGCCGGGCCGTGAGTGTGCATGGCCGACCCCCAATTGGGCTAATCAGCCGAGGAGAGGGATAAAGCCGAGCTGGATCTGGCAGTTCAGGAGAGAGAGTGCCACACACAGCTGCCGTGTGTGTTTATATTTGTGTCTTAAAATTTTCATTACACATTATTTTGATGGTTCATCTGGTTCATGTCTCCTCCTTGCCATGCTTTTTTTTTCTCCAACATTTTTAAATCAGCATTTTGCCTTCACTAGTACATCTTAAATGGTCATGGACATGACAAATTGATTTTTAAAAATTACAAATATTCCACAGTATGTAGTCTCAATTTATATGAGATCATAAAAGCTACACACAGTGCATCCAGAAAGTTTTCACAGCCCTTCCCTTTTTCCACATTTTGGTATGTTACAGCCTTATTCCAAAATAGATTAAATTCATTATTTTCCTCAAAATTCTACAAACAATACCCCATAATGACAACGTGAAAGAAGTTTGTTTGAAATCTTTGCAAATTTATAAAAAATAAAAAAAAAAGAGAAAAATAAATACAAATAAAATCACATGTACATAAGTATTCACAGCCTTTGCCATGAAACTCAAAATTGAGCTAAAGTGCATCCTGTTTCCACTGATCATCCTTGAGATGTTTCTTCAACTTGATTGGAGTCCACCTGTGGTAAATTCAGTTGACTGGACATAATTTGGAAAGGCACACACCTGTCTATATAAGGTCCCACAGTTAACAGTGCATGTCAGAGCACAAACCAAGCCATGAAGTCCAAGGAATTGTCTGTAGATCTCCGAGACAGGATTGTATCGAGGCACAGATCTGGGGAAGGGCACAGAAAAATGTCTGCAGCATTGAAGGTCCCAATGAGCACAGTGGCCTCCATCATCCGTAAATGGAAGAAGTTTGGAAGTACCAGGACTCTTCCTAGAGCTGGCCACATGGCCAAACTGAGCGATCGGGGGAGAAGGGCCTTAGTCAGGGATGTGACCAAGACCCTGATGGTCACTCTGACAGAGCTCCAGCATTTCTCTGTGGAGAGAGGAGAAACTTCCAGAAGAACAACCATCTCTGTAGCACTCCACCAATCAGGCCTTTATGGTAGAGTGGCCAGACGGAAGCCACTCCTCAGTAAAAGGTACATGACATCCCACCTGGAGTTTGCCAAAAAGGCACCTGAAGGACTCTCAGACCATGAGAAACAAAATTCTCTGGTCTGATGAAACAAAGATTAATCTATTTGGCCTGAATGGCAAGCGTCATGTCTGGAGGAAACCAGGCACCGCTCATCACCTGGTCAATACCATCCCTACAGTGAAGCATGGTGGTGGCACCATCATGCTGTGGGGATGTTTTTCAGCGGCAGGAACTGGGAGACTAGTCAGGATCGAGGGAAAGATGAATGGAGCAAATGTACAGAGACATACTTGATGAAAACCTGCACCAGAGCGCTCTGGACCTCAGACTGGGGCGAAGGTTCATCTTCCAACAGGACAACGACCATAAGCACACAGCCAAGATAACAAAGGAGTGGCTACGGGACAACTCTGTGAATGTCCTTGAGTGGCCCAGCCAGAGCCCAGACATGAACCCTATTGAACATCTCTGGAGAGATCTGAAAATGGCTGTGCACTGACGCTCCCCATCCAACCTGATGGAGCTTGAGAGGTCCTGCAAAAAATAAGTGTGCCAAGCTTGTAGCATCATACACAAAAAGACTTGAGGCTGTAATTGGTGCCAAAGGGGCTTCAACAAATTATTGAGCAAAGGCTGTGAATACTTATGTACATGTGATTTTTTTTCATTGTTTATTTTTAATACATTTGCAAAGATTTCAAACAAACTTCTTTCACGTTGTCATTATGGGGTATTGTTTGTAGAATTTTGAGTAAAATAATGAATTTAATCAATTTTGGTATAAGGCTGTAACATTACAAAATGTGGGAAAAGTGAAGCGCTGGGAATACTTTCCCGACGTACTGTATAACAATAATAAAATAATTAGCAAAATGTCAACTTCATGTCAACTATCCATGTACATGTCTGAAAACATTTCCTCTTAAAAGCTTAATAAATATGCATTTCCTCTAACCGAGATAGATTTTAAGAACACAAATTAACCGACACTTCAAAGATTATGTACACACTTATTGTTTGAATTAACTTTGTACCTATTGAGTCAAAACAACTGTTTTACTAATAAGCCTGACTGCACTCCAAAAACCTCATTACAATAAACTGCCCAATTTGTTGAAAAATTTCAGTTAAATATTTAGTGTAGCATTTGCAATGATGCATAAGTCAGAGTAAGGAATTGGCTTTTTGGTATGAATTCATCTGTGTAACGGTCACTGAGGCACACTTTAATGTGCTATACACTCATTTAGCAGATGATGCGTATAGCTGAAAGCGGAAGTGGTGAGCAGTGAATGGCACATTTAATTTTTCTTGAAACATGTTTCAGACTAAATGCTTTACCTTCAGCAAAATTGAGCCAAGAGTGACAGGAAGCCTAGTGGTTTCAGTGTAAAAAAAAAACAAAAAAAACAGTTCCTCTTGACTAGTGAACATGAAAGTTGTGTTTGTAAAAGACGGGTAATAGCTTGGGCTCTTCAGTGCCACATATCAATGAGCATTTGTATCTTTGCTGTAACTGAATTGTAGCTCAGTACAGTTTATTTTTTAATGTGACCTGGAACTTGTCGGACTGAAATACCAAACTGAAAAAAGCAGTAGCAAAGACATTTCACATAAACTGAATCAAAATACATTTTGCAACAGTGCACAGCTTTTAGTTTCTGTACCAATGCAAAAAATAAAACTGTCCTCACTCATACACTGATCATATCAACCATTTCTTCACTCTGACATAAAAGGATATGCCAAATTCAAATATACCCTGTCATTTAAAGTATTCCTTGAGTCACATATTTGGAATGAGAAAAGTCTCAGGCCCTTATAATCAGTGAAACTGCCACAGGAAAAAGCACATTGATAGAAATACGCTGCACAGATTGCAGAGCAAATGTGTTGACAATTAGCAGTGAATAACTCGACAGACTGTCGTCATAGTGTGTGTGTGTGTGAAGGTAGAAAGATAATGCTCTGTTGTCCAGGATGTGGGAAGAGAGTCTAAAATAACACAGATAAACGGGTGCAGGATAAACGGATAAAGTGTTATTAATCAACCTCGCTGGTAAGTTTCAGACATCACTTTTGTGTAGCTTATGAAGGAAATGCTTCAGTCCAGAGACGTGCATCATTCCTCATACATCTACCTATTATCATAATCAATCTCAATATTTTGAGCCAGGATAGAATCCCTTGCCTAAATATTGTTATTCGTGACAATGCCCTGCGAGGTCTGTGCGAAGCGTTGAAGGAAGGATCACGGGGGTCTGCTGGTTTGGGGCGGTGGATGATCAGAATTGCAGGCTACCCATTACAGAATGTTTAGACTTCACCTTTTCCCAGAGAACCAGTGGCAAGCTAAGGGGCTGTTTAGATATTGAAGAAAGCCATCTGTCAGAATAATTTCAACTGTCATCTGCTCAGCTATCGCAGGCTTCTCCAGAAGTATGCAAAATGGAGACTACTATCTTTGCTCATGGCCATTCAGTTCTGAGCTCGGCTGTCACGTGATCGATCACTCTTCAATGGCACCAGATTGCAGATTTCATTAAAGGTTAATTCACAATTTGAGAGCCATTTAAAAACATTTGGTCACTGGAAAAAGATATACTTTAAATGTAAAGAATGAATTGGGATTTAAATGTTTTTTTGGGAAAAAAATATTTAGTCAGAAAATTTTAAATGAATGGAGAATCATGCTTTTTGCCTTCATTTGGTGTGGTTATAGCATATACCAGCAGGGATGAACATGGACCTGCTAACCAGCTAATTCCTGAAGTCCTTTAAGTTGATGCAGTTAAAATAAAAATACATTGCTCATGCGCGAGATGCTGAAAAACAGCGAGATGTTGCAGTCAAAAACTTCTTTCTAATACACGGTTACATAGAAAAACAATAAATTAAAAAAACAGCACAGGTGGATGCAAAAAGTGTTTGGTGTGAGTGGCGCTAAGGCTGTAGTTACAGAGGAATCTTGGTCCTATTTTATATTATGGTGTTACACTCTATATTACTGTGTACTAGATGAATACTTACTGTGTAAAATTAGTTTGGAACTGCTTGTAATTAGCCATTTTATATTAGTATCACTATAGTAATTTATTGAAGTTATATATAATACTTCCGCTGTAAGAAAAAGTGTAACCGGAAACTCTTAAACACTTTTAAAACATGTTTGTTACCACACACATGGACACCTGTATGTCATTATGAAGCATACATTCCATAGATCTGCATCTGCATTTCCTATTACAATGTGTTAGACTTCAGTTACCTGCAGTCTGGCCCGTGGGTGAGAGGCTGTAGGAAACAAGAGGCCACTTATTGGCTTTAAGGAAGCCACAGCGGCTAGGAAGAAGTGTTACAGCTAAAGAGGAAGTAGACCAGAAACAGCTACAGTTGATTAAGACACAATCTCAAATGCTAACCATTGCTCAGGAAGCTTACTTTTTATAGAAGCACATGGATCTTTAAAGTGTACTTTAAGATACGTTTAAACCACTATCCACCATTTTTAATGATACATTTAAAAATTTTCAGAAATTATGTTAAAAATTCTTTACAATTAGATGTGATGAAAAATCTAGTTCCTGCAGTTTTTAATATATTCTTTATGCTTAAGAGGCATAAGAAAATGGTGTCCGAGTTTACATGACCTTTCACAAGGTTCACAAGGTCTGGTTTTGCTTTCCGCAAAACCAGAGTGATCAGATGACCAGCGGAATACTACTTTTTTTTTTCTCTCAGTAACCCTACTACGATCGGACACTTTCATTTGTGAAATATTTGTAAATTAATCCTAGCCGACTGCGAATAGTGCATTTTTACAGTAGCAAAGCTACCCCACCTCCCAACGTCGTTATTGCGTTGTTCAAGCATTACAAAATGTAGAATGATCTAAAGGCTGCAGTGCTGCGTACACTGTCCAGTGAATACCGGAGTGCGTGGCATGTGATTTGTCCATATCAGATGGGATTCACATATGGGATCTCATTCAGACAGCTGCCCACGCTGTGAGGTTACAGAGCACAGTGGGGTGTCGTAAAATCACCAGTCAATGATCCTAAAACTGAGGTGTGGTTTAATTCTCTATAAAAAGGCCAGTGGAGGAAGTGAGGAGCCAGGAGCTTAAACATTCTTTGGGGTTACTGTCTCTTATGAAGAGCAGGAAATAACAGGCTTGTTTACGCTCTGAATGAGGCATTCTGAGAGGAGGGTGTGGGGAGAAGGAAGTTGGGTAAGATGCCAGAAGCAGAGTCTGAAGATAACAGCAAGCAGCAGGCCGGCTTTACATCCTAAAGCCACCCTGGGAGACACACAGCATGAATCAGCCCTTCTGTGCTGACCAACAGGCTTCCTGGCACTGAGGGCCGACTGACTTCACTGAGACAGCAGAAGTATCACTTACCCTTGTGCTCTCAAAAACACCCACATATGTCACATTATTTGGTTACTGTGGAGAGAGCCGATACCTTTATGATGCAGTATTGTCACTGTTGTGTTCTACGATACTGTTGTATTATATTAAGCGATGGCGCATGCTTGCTATTATCAATAGCAACCTCATTACTGTTGGTGTGTGTTTTGCATGACTGTGAAAGAGTCAGTGATTCTGTTTCAAAACCTTGTGAGCTGCTTAGAAATGGTGCTCTGCATGGGACTTGACAATACTTTAAGAAAAAGAGCTGTCAGATTTAACGTGTTAACGCATGCAATTAATTCAAAAAACGTTTACCACATTCATTTTTCTTAATCACGATTGACACATTTACAATGAATACAGTATAAACAGGAATAAAAAACTTGTTGGGAAGGCAGATTTTTTGTAATGTGTCCGCTTATAGTCATCAAATTCACGCATACTTCACAACAAACACAAAACAGTGCCAGAGACAGCCACAGAACACCATCAGACTAATATTGTGGAGGATGAGCGTTTAAGAAACTTAATGTCCATTGCAATTAATATGCAACCTATGGGGAGACCATTTTTTAATTTTTTTTTCTTCCAATTAAACTCCCTCTAACACTTTGGGAAACATTTAATGTTGCTTTATTGGTGCTATTTTAGTGCATTGGAAGGCTTTGTTTGGAAAATATTAATAAAGTATTATATTGTTTTCTTTTCTATCCATTGATGGAAATAAATTCATTTTTAAAGAAATAGTAGTATACATGGTGTAAAATTTCAGCATTTTCAAAATCTGCTAATAATCGTGATTATCTATAATAATGATCAAATTAATCACGATTAAAAACTGTAATCGACTGACAGCACTAACAAAATACAAAGCACACAGGAATATAGGGTAAAATCATAATAATATCAGTAAATAGCACTTCAGTAAAAAGCAGCAGTCATACTACACGTCGCGCACCATTCAAATGCATCCGAAGGCGGGAGACCGGAATGAAAGCTAAAACAAAGAAATTTTGCATTCTGCTGCACACGAAAGTTCAAGTTTGGTGAACTCATACCTGCGAAAAGAGGGCAGGAAAATTCCAGAAGGGGGTTGGGCTTTGCTGGCGGTTTGGAGAGCCCACCCCTTTTTGGAACTCATCCTGTAGCTATATCCTTCTAGTGATTTCGAATGATAAGAAGACTTGTGTTAACCCCTCTTGGGTCAATACAAAGAATGCGTATTTCAAAGCTTTTGAAGTTTAAAGTTTTAAAGTTTGAAGTTCCCAAACTGGATTAATCTCTGCACAGTTCAATATTTTAATAGCCACCAATGTTTATAGTAGCAGCAGTACAAAGTACTGACATAATTTGGTACATGCATGCTGTTTGACTATAGCCACGTGCTTTCAAACGCTCTTATAAGTATGTCTGCACATGCTCTATTAAGCACTTTTACAGTCAAATGTGCTTCTTTGTGAGACTGCCCCTCTTGACTCGATAATAATGTAAACAGCCATTAATGTATTACGAGAGTGTAAGCAGACAGGACAAAAATCTGAGGCTGCTGAAAGACCTATCATTAATATAAATCAAACAGCAATACCGAAAAGAAAAAGAGAAAAGTACTCCCTGACTTGCAGTCCTTAGCTGGATTACTTTAGTAGCTTTAAAGCTGAAGTATGTAATTTCTGCACCACTAGCGCCACCGAATGGAATTGTAAAAATAAACATTGTTTTCAAAACAGCTTTCTGAATATGACCCCCAGCAGCTGATCGAACAAACAGATAGTGCTGTCCCCAACTCAAACCATTGGTCGAGTCAATGTTATTGTATAGATGGGTCACTCAAAACAAACTTTTCATGTTTTTTATGGCCCCACAGAGATACAGTGTTCACAGTTTTCTAGAAAATTCACCCATGAATGGCTTACTTATAGAGGTTTCTGCATGTTAAGCTGGGATAGAAAGACACTTTTTAACACCGAAGTTACATACTTCAGCTTTAAGCCTAATAAATTCAATGACAGGTCTGCTTCTCTGTCAAATTCTGACTGCATTGAATCAATATTTATGTATCTATTGATCACACAGAACAGATTATGTTAATAGTTTAAGCAGTTTTTATTTCCATTACATTATAATGTTTCTATATTATGATTTTTTAATATTTAATTGAGTTAATGAAAACCAATGCTCTAATAAGAATAAATAAATAGATAAAAATGTACACAAATTTAGGGGTAAATGAATCTATTTGAATGGCATTAAACTATTTTTACTGTTAATTTTTAGTATAAATTTAATTAAGTGTATAATCAAAATTACTCCTGCCTTGTCCGTATTTGATTTAACTAAAACCTTGTCTACATCAGGCGCTTCCAGTGTAGAGAGAAAGAAGCTCACTAGGTTTTGGAATGGCGCAAGTGTTTGTTCTTTCAGTGGCAGTGGCTAGAGTCACATCAGTACCTGTTTGCGTGCCTGGCTGAGTCCATGCAGTCTCTGCTGTAGCTCGCTCCTGTAGTTCTGGGCTGCCTCGATGTTCTCCTTCGCCTCCTGCAGTAACCCCTCTGCCTCTATTGACATCCTTGTGGCCTCTACCAGAGCACAAATATCAAGTTAAAGTTAAGGAAAACATTTCCATTGATACAGATAACACATTTTTATTTGGCTTTCTCTTCTATGGTGTTAAAACTCTTTAGAGGGAAGGACTGAAGCCATAACACACCCACTTGAAAAATGTCACACTAACAAAGCTAAAATAATAATAACAGAGGCATGAAATTCCATACAGGACCAAAAAAACAGAGCCTGCTCATCAGGGTCAGCTCTTGTAAAAAAAAAAAAAATCGAACAGCAACTGTATGAAACCATTAGGTAACGGAGATTATATGATTAATTTTATCATTTCCATGGCCTAAGTAGACGTGGGAAGTGCTTTTAAATCATAACACATTCACAGTCTTATCTGTTAAAGTTTGAGCTCAGGAAGATGATGCGGTCATATATAGTTATGACTAAACGTCTCATGCAAGATGCAACATTGTTGCCTTGAGAAATCCCATTCATGTCAACAACTATCATATCGGTGTAAAACTTTGACAGTGGTGTTTATTTGGTCAAATGGCTTCTCTGCAACATCCATGCTATGTGTGATTAGAATTAATGTTTATTTTGTTGTTTTCAATAAATTACTGACTGTAGAGAACAGAAAGGCTATTAAAAGAGACATTATTAAACAACAAATGGTTTGCCTGGATCTAGTCATTTCACAGAAAGAGTCAAATCTTTTACTCTCAGCACGCAGTGAGAAAATCTTGGTGCTGAACTTCACCACTACGCCACTCAAACACTGGTGAGTGAAATCAAAACAATTCCAGCCAGTGGCTAATCTCAGACATTTTTGTTGCAAATGGGAAGTATTTATGCACATCTGATTGCGCAGACTTTTCCCGGCCCTAGATCCAAATGCTTGAGAGGGGTCCAGCATGTCCGTTAGCGATACCGTGAATCCTGCAGGTCAGTTTGTCTCTTTTGTGCCTCATAGAAGCATCTCTGACTGCACTGATAATATCACGCTATATCACATGATACTTGGATCCAAGAATCAATACAATATCATGAGAAAAATATTGCTATATATCGATATTTTATTGTATCAACAAGCCCTAGTGGCAAATAGGATAAGACTCTAAATAGGAATACACACACTTAGCACATTATTAGGAACACTATGGTCATAATAAAGTTCCAGATGTGGTCTTCTGCTGTTGTAGCCCATCCGTCTCAAGGTGTTGTGCATTCGGAGATGCTATTCTGCTCACTACAATTATACAGAGTGGTTATCGGAGTTACTGTAGCCGTTCTGTCAGCTCAAACCAGTGTGGCCATTCTCTATTGACATCTCTCATTAACAAGATGCTTTCATCCACAGAACTGACCCTCACTGGATGTTTTTTGTTTTTGACACCATTCTGAGTAAACTCTAGAGACTGTTGTGTGTGAAAATCACAGGAGATCAGCCGTTACAGAAATACTCAAACCAGCCCATTTGGCACCAACAATCATGCCATTTTTGCCCATCCTGATGGTTGAATATTAGCTAAAGCTCCTGAGATTATGTATTGCATTGCTGCCACATGATTGGCTGATTAGATAATCACATGAATAAGTAGGTGTACAGGTCTTCCTAATAAAGTGCTCAGTGAGTGTGTTATATATATATATTAGGATTGCATGTAAATATGTTGATAAATGTCTGTGACTATTCATTTCTTAAAACAAAAGTGGTAAAAGAAATTCACTCACAACTTTTCTACAAATACCAAAACAAGTAAAACAAAATAACTACACACATATTATGATCCCATGTAAATATATTGATAAACATCTATCACTTCTCCGTTAATCAGTGGAAAAAGCTGCTTAAGGCTAGCATGCTACAATGAAACCACTTCCGTTAAGGTTAAAGCGAAAGTATCTGCACAGTACTTATAATTGTCTGTGTGGCTTATATTCACAAACATGACTGAACTGATCTATACAGACTGCACTGACTTAAACTACACCTTAAGTTCTGTGCATTACAATAGTGCATTTATAACGTTGGTGCCAATGAACTGCAGAAGAGAATCGCTGCTTGTTTGTTGTGAACAAGTGGACATGAATACTAAACAGGTGGATCGGCTGCTATGTTCTGTAAGATGTACAGTTTAACCTCATTTTACACAAAGACGCTGAACTTTGGGCACAATGCAGAGAATGAAGCTTTGCAACTCTTGGATGAACCAGCCTTTCATCCTCACCTGTGAGAGAACAGAACATTCAGAACAAAATAGCAAACTGTGGCCTGCAGCAACAAGCCTGTGAGGTCTGATTTCATAACCTCTTTATTAACACAAAATGTTAATACAAAATAACAAAATGTTATGAGCTGCATTAGCTGAGAATTTAGTGGATTTTACATTTATCATGGAAACTGATCAAAGGAAAGGGAGGGGTTCTCCAAAACCATGGTCTAATCCCCAGGTTTAGCAGCAGGGATCTCATCCAGACTGATGCTAGTAATCAAGGAAAAGAGCATTAAGAGAAGCAATAACATTATCTATTGCTGGCCCAGATTAATCCTTTCCCACACATGAAAGCATCGAGGAGTACAGCAAAGGACTGGCTAACTTTCAGAGGGACTTGGGTGACGTACATTCATTGGCAAAAATTGTCCTTCCAAAAGACAATGTTGGGAATTCCAGAGCGAGATGTCTCTGATCAGGGAATCATGTGTCCTACTTCACTGCAGATTCCACAATTTAAAGGGCCCTCCTCTTAAAGTCCATAAGATGCATAAACAAATAAATGAATGTTTATAAACTAGCAGAGCTCTTTCTCATCCTTCTTTACAGTTCTGCACTTACATAAAACGTATATTCACTTTTTGATCCAACCTCAGCATTAAAGAGAGCAGCTATGTAAAAACTGCAGTAATTCTCTGAACTGAACATGCTCATACACGTTTAAAACGCGAAAAATGCAATTCAGTCAAGACAGAAAACAAGTAAATACATAGAAACACAAGACCTTTAACCGACACAACTCATTTTAAACGTTTAGCATTGGTTTACAACTTAAAGAGAGTAACAGTTAAGTCTCTTTTACGAGGATCACCACACAAAAACACTCATCACTTCATCAGAGTTTAGTTAGCTCTTCACACTGCTCCACCCATAAACCTCATAATAGTCAACATCTTCAGCTAAACACATAAGCTGTGGTGATGAACAAAAAAACTAACAAATTACTATAAAGCGTTTTATTTTTTATTATTAATTTTTTTGTGTAACGTTACCTTATGCGGTCCTATTTTGCTGCGGAGTTCCGCCGCCATTGAAGCTCTGACAACAGTGGAAGCTCGAGACGCATATTTTCACTTTGATACAAACCCGTCATCCAATCAAATTCCAAATCAGATTGTTTCCCTAGTGTCATCTGTCATTTCTAGCCAATCAGATGATTTAACTTCTCTGGGCTCCCGCCCTCTTTTGTTAAAATACCAAAAACGCGTGAAGGAGTTTGTCAGACATAAAATTATTAATGCTTTAATCATAAAATAAGAGCTTTTGCCCAAATTAATAACTACAGAACTGTACCAAACAAAAGCCAAGACTTTAGGAAGTTATATTTACAGTCAATTAATTCAGAATGCGGAATACAATACAATACCCTACTAAACTTGCTGTGAAATATGAGAGTCGCGTTCTCTCCGTGCTGGGTGATTACCATTCAGAAGCGATCATCCCTAGTATGCACCATTCCCTTCGAAGACTTTACCATCCACTGTAAGTGCTTTTGAAGACTAAAAGGTGAAGGGCTAAAAAATAAGGGTCGTTTGGAATCGAAACACAATTTTTAAGTTATTTTATTGGAAATTCAGTTTGAAGCGACCTTACAGCATGACTATCATATCCGCTCTCCCTACAAAGTGCACTCCGAAGGCATCATTTAGGCCGTTTGGAACGCAGAATCTCTGTCTGTCAATCTATGACAGTCCATGTGCTTTAGATAGGTGAGGTCCAGGGAAACTTTAAAGGTGCACTCATTTATTTTGTCCTCATAATTTTTTTTTAAACTCCTAAAGACACTAATTGAAATTTTGCACTACATGTAGGAAATCGTGACCACTCACATTAAAATGAAGACTCAGTATCATATCAGTAATCTTATAAAAGCTGTTCTATTCTGCATGGAGAGGGTCTGCACATGTTGGCTGCCATTTTACAATCACATGACCAGCCAAATACTACTCACTTAATCTCAGCAACCGTCCTGTTATTTGACACTTTCACTCATTGATTAAAGTAATCGTGACATGAGTGTGAATACTAAATTTCTACAATGGCATCTGAACCTGAAAACTATTATATAGCCGCTAGGTGTCAGTGTAAGTCCAAGATGACACAACAACAAAAAGTTACGATGTTTATCTTGAACTGAAATATATTTTAAAACCTGCGTTTTTTAAAGGAGTGTTTTTACTATGACATGGTTCTAAAATATTTTAACCACACCAATGCAAATACAACACATTAACATAACTTTTTGTACATTTGCCACTAATTCAATATAGACATACTATAAATGACCTGAGGTAACATTAGTAATATTCATATTTGAAAACAAATGTAAAATATCACTCCTGTTTTTAAGATCACCTATAGCCTTCATGACTTCATGTTAACATTTTTTTTCCTAAAGCATGCTGTTTTCTTATAGCTGTGCCTCCAATCATATGGGTATAACTTTGAGGAAACTGTCATTGGCTATATTATCCTATTCAGTAACCGCATTGTAATCAATCTAGATTGAAGTATTTTATAATTGCATCCATTACAATTTTGTAGAATATTTATTTCACAAATATTTGCAAGAATTAAATGTGCAATGTGGTTTGTGTTATAAGCTCTACTGTATACACTGGTGGCCAAAAGTTTGGAATAATGTACAAATTTTGCTGTTTCGGTTGGAAATTGGTACTTTAATTCACCAAAGTGGCATTCAGCTGATCACAATGTATAGTCAGGACATTACTGATGTAAAAAAACAGCACATCACTATTTGAAAAAAGTCATTTTTGATCAAATCTAGACATGCCATAACATTTGCAGCAACCATCACTCCAACACCTTATCCTTGAGAAATACTACAAAATCCCTTCCCATTATATCAAACAGCTGAAAGCTATTTGGTTCATTAAATTAAGCTTAACATTGTCTTTGAGTTTGTTTTTGAGTTGCCACAGTATGCAATAGACTGGCATGTCTTAAGACCAATATTAGGTCAAAAATGTCAAAAAAAGAAACAGCTTTCTCTACAAACTCATCAGTCAATCATTGTTTTGAGGAATGAAGGCTATACAATGCTTGAAATTGGCAAAAAAAAAAAAAAAAAAAAACTGAAGATTTCATACAAAGGCAAAGACAAAGACAAAGGGCAGCTGGCTCTAACAAGGACAGAAAGAGATGTGGAAGGCCAGATGTACAACTAAACAAGAGGAAAGTACATCAGAGTCTCTAGTTTGAGAAATAGATGCCTCACATGTCCTCCGCTGACAGCTTCATTGAATTCTACCTGCTCAACACCAGTATCATATACAACAGTAAAGAGAAGATTCAGGGGTGCAGGCCTTATGGGAAGAATTGCAACAAAAAAGCCACTTTTGAAGCAAAAAACAAAAAGAAAAGGTTAGAGTGGGCAAATAAATACAAACATTGGACAACAGATAATTGGAAAAGAGTGTTATGGATCTTAACCCCATTGAGCTTTTGTGGGATCAGCTAGACTGTAAGGTGCGTGAGAAGTGCCTGATAAGACAGCCACATTAACAAGACAGCCACATCTATGGCAAGTACTACAGGAAGCGTGAGGTGAAATGTCACCTGAGTATCTGGACAAACTGACAGCTAGAATGACAAGGATCTGCAAAGCTTTCATTGCTGCACATGGAGGATTTTTTTATGAGAACACTTTAAAAGTTCTGAAAAAAAAATTCAAATTGTAATTTTTAACGTTATTAATGTCCTGACAATACATTGTGATCAGTTGAATGCCACTTTGGTGAATAAACATACCAATTTCTTTCCATAAGAGCAAAATCTGTACATTGTTCCAAACTTTTGGCCGCCAGTGTATAAGAACACTCCTAAAAGATTTTCTCACATGTAAATACACTGTGGTGTCTTTAGGGTGATAGCCACAAACCAATCTGTAGTTCTCAAATTTCAAGTGAAGGCCTTACTCCACCCATTCACGACAAACTTTCCGCAAAACGTGTCAGCTGAATTGTAATACGAGTTGTGAACACTAGAGCTCAGTGTCTGCAAGATGTACTGCGCGTGATGAGGCGTTCAACAATTATTCCTATTTACCACTGGGAGCCGCTGGATCACATTACAAGCAGATGTTTTCTCAGGCACAAATCACTGGATGGAGGATGTTGTGAAGGTAAATGTTGATCTTCTCGACGATATTGTCGAGGCAATCAAACTTAATGTTACTCAAAGTGAAACACGTGTGTGTCAATAATTTTCTTTATTATTTTTGTTAAAGCCTAAAGTGATCTATTTACAATTTGGCAAAGTTTCCACACCTTTTATTGATGCTAATTGTTTGACTTATCATCAGTAGCTTCAATAATTATTTCAAATCTTGATACATTTTGTGACCAGAAAAAAAAAACTAATTTTCCTTGAGGTGTGCCTTTAGTCCCGTTGTACCATACCATTTCATGTACCCAGTTGAACATTTGGGATTCTACATACTTGGCATCATATCATCTTGCATTTCTCACAGTTGCTGATGGTGTCATTGCATGAATGGACCCTCTCAATTGTAGGATCTCCCAAAGTTTACATACTTTTCCATAGATTTAATGTAATGCTTTTCAGTTGGCCACACATGATTATTCAGGTGCATTATAGATGAAAATCTGCTGTAACAGAGGTGGAGAAAGATGGGAGGCCTATATTGTTATATGCCCATTACTGTATGTAATTTTCTTATATGGTGTTGCATTAAAAATAGCTTACTGTCTCCTCTCCTAAAAGGCCATGGCTAGACATTCTCATGTACAGTAGGGTCCGCCTACAGCAGCTTGGTACTGAATGAAATGTTGTTTTATTTTAAAATGACAAGTCTTATTCATTTTGGATGTTTATTATCTCAACATAGGGAAAAGTAACTCTCATCTTTTCCATGTAAAGAAATCTTTAAAAGCACATATTGAAAGGTACAATATGAATGTAATTTAGTGAAAGATCATATACAACTCCAAATGGAGGAGAGGAGACTGAGCATCAAAAGATAATACTTTTCATTGAGTCACTTCACAACAAAATAAAGGAGTGTACTGTAGGTTACTCTAAATGACAGCATGTCTCATTTATGTTTTCAGATAATAAAGAGAGTACAATGAACAAGTCTATAGATTTGTGCAATTCTTTATGTAATTAATATGCTATACAGTATCTGTGGTCCATAAGATGATAACATGTTATCTAGTTAGTTGGAAAAAAAGAAAGAATAATGAGTAGCCTACTGAATGTGATTGCTTGTGCTTTGAATGGGCAGATACTGACAGCATATTAACACTATGGAATGTAATTTTATAATAATGATATAAACATTAATTGACTGGATGAACTGTAAACAGAATGTGGTTTCTATATTTCATTCTATGATATTTGTAGATATGTTAATAATATTATTATAAAATAAAATGTTGCTAAATATAAACACATAAATCCCCCTCTTTACATTGACAGGCCTTTCCAATGCTTTCTATGTTGAAAATATTAAACTTAAATGACTTTAAGTTCAAGGCAGAAGATTTGTGAGGTAAAGATTGCAGTATACCATGATAATGCTTTGAAAGTTTCATATTGTGTAGTAATCTGAGCTTCAGTAGCCACTGTGTAGTTATCTAAAAGGCATATATATGCTGACAACCCCTACAACTTACTGACATTTACCTGAAAAAAATAACCCTGGAACCTAAATTTTCTGGAGCAGGATAGGTTCACAGAGTAAACTGCTGTGGTTATTGAATAAGATACTCCTGTTTTTGGATCTGAAAGTTGAGGTTCCAAACTACTAAGTCTTGATTAAACTTAACATGCTTTCTGGAACAGAACGATGCTCTGTGTCAGTCTCAACAGTATCTTTGGAGTTTTGGAATGAGGGAGCATGGCTAAATTAACATTTACACATTTACAGTGTTCATTTTCACATAAAAACATTATCAAAAGCTATAATAATTATTTAAACTTGGACTGAACTGACACAAACATCTACTGTTTACTAGCTCCTCCAAAAAAAACATAGGCTTTGGCTCAATCTTTGGCCAACAAGCCAAATTGTACTATAAATGTAGCAACTAAAACTGCAACAGTCTAAACTCTCCAAACATATTAGGGCTTCCAATTTCCAAATAAATAATAAAAAGATACAAAAATACAAATGCTGTAGCTGAGATGGTAAACCAAGTATTAAATTGCCTTGAATGGAACATGTCAATCGCAGACAGGATTCTGGTGCTGAAAGAGGGTCATTGTGCTTGGGGCTTGAGTCTAAACTTTGAAAGAAACCCCATGTAGTTAAGACAATAACACTGACTAGGCATTCAAGTGCACCATGCAGCCAAGCTCTTTTTGCACCCTACTTTGTAATCCACAAGCTTCGCTTTCGCTGCGACTGAGAGGTAAGAACTAAATCTTAAGTGTTATTTCCCATGTGTAGGACATTTTAATGTGTATGAAAATCAGAAAGAAGAACAAAAGAGAAACAACATAAATCAGTGGCATCTTGTCACCCAATTCTGCTCTTGGAGATCTACCTTCCACTATCCTATCACTCTACAGAGCACAGGTGAGCCGTACTTTTCTTGCTGCTATCCATCAATGGCAAACAACAAGAGCATAAGTTCATTCCTAGTGCCAGCTACAGAGCAAGGGTGTTTTCCACACAACGCCTAATGATACAGCTGAGCATGAATGTAGTCTCGTAGCATGTGGCAGTACTGGAATGGGGGTGTTGTTACACTTTGGGACCGCCCTCTAGATGAAACGGAGCCATTTACCACAGCAATGTCAGCCCAATCCACGTTGGGATAATGCACATTGCACACCCCTTGTGTAGATCCGTCAGAGGACAGAAAATAACGGTGCGAGTAGACAGCTACGCGCGCGGAGCAATGGCAAACCCGACTGACGCGTCTTCAGCACAGCCACTCGGATCAGTGCAAAAAACGCGTATGTGGAAATAAAGACTTTATGCTGTGTTTTTAAAAAACATCGCAACATCTTTGCCTGTCGATTACGCCAGCAAATCGTGATTGGATCCGTCTGATCATGAGTGTCTAAAGGGTCACAATTTGGGCATTACAACGCAGATAGCCGACTCCACCACTAATGTGTTTATGAGTGCAGTGGACCCTTATTACATACAGTATTGGACGGCTTCTCGAAATCGGAATAGTAACATCTGTTATTCATAGGAGCCAGCTGCACCAACTATATAGTATTCGAGCATCCTTCCGCCAGTGTGCATCATCGTCATCATCGCGCCCTGCAGCTCCATCGCAAGAAGGAGGATCCGCAGAGGAGCTCTCCGGGCAACACTACACGCACATTCAGAGGATGCTTTGGATGTAAAAAGTAAATAACAATGGGGAAAGATCAGGAATTACTTCATGCGGTGAAGACTGAGGACCTGATGACGGTGCAGAAGCTCCTGCAGAGGCCCAAACCTGGAAAAGCAAGTAAGTGTTATGAAAATCACTGGCATTATCTCATGTTGTCATGGCTGGTATAGTGGAAAGAGGGGTCGTGAGTAGTTGGATCACGTTCTGATGGGAGACTAAGAACACTTGCCCTACCCGTTATCTATGGCTAGAGATTTTTACCAGCTCGATAGGATTCATTCAAGCTATTGATTTTCATAGGAGAGAGAGAGAGAGAAAGACGTCTCTGTCGGTTTATCATTATAGAGTACAACTGATTCTAATGACCGTCTCATCTGCATGAGTTTACGCTGTTTTATATTGCGCGAGCGTCATTGGGGTTTCTTGCAAGCCGTCATATATTCCCATGCAGTGTCACAAGTTAACTTTTACATTAAGGGGCAATATATGCCCCCTGGATTTGATATACATTTATGGGGCCATGTTTTTTTCTAGCCGTCTCATTCTTTTTTTGTCAATACTACAATTTAATCAATTCACTATTTATACAAATTCTTAAGATTTAGAATGTATTACCTCTTAACCTAAATCAACATTAATTAATATTTAATGCCAGAATATTTATAACAAGTACTATAATAAAATATAAGATGTTACAAATGAACAGATTTCATTATGAGGGCATTTTTTGTTCAGTGTGATTTTTTGGTGCCATTTTTGCCCTGAGAACCCCTAAATTTCTGACCCTTTTCCAATGATTTTTGTGGCCTGAAAATGTGCACTTATTCTGATGTATTCACCTTAATCAAGGACCCAATACGGATGAAAATGAATGCTATTTGTGTATGAAAACAGGTAAAAATATATAGTTATTTGTACATGATTATTGTTTTGGTTGAAAGTGGAAGAAATAGCTAGATACATGATTTAAAGCATAAGCATGCATCAGCATGTGCAGCCATAAATTCAATATATTTTTTGTCATCTATTTCTCACACTGAGATAAACAATCTACCAGTGAATACCACATTTGCTTGGCAGGCCCATGCCATCAGATGCAAAGCAAGTGTGAATATTCAGGCATATGCACATGTGGATTGAGCTTCACAATGGTATTCTGCCTTGAATGATACAAACTACAAGGTGGCTGAACCTCAAATGCCTCCATAGACACTGAAGCAGAAGTGTTCGGATTAGAGGTGGTCAGTCAATATGGGAGTTTCTTTTTCCCTCTCTGCCTTTTCTCCAGTGTGGCAGCAGCACACTCCTGCTCAGCTAAACACTGCCCCCTGTTATGATGGGTTGAATGAGCTTAAGGTGCATCCACATCACTGCAAATGCACAATAGCAGAAAGAAGAACGAGCTGCCAGTGAGCTTCATCACTTGTCTTCATGCCACTGAAGCAACATGTAGATTTATGCTGTAAACTCTGACAGCTTTTTAGAATTAATTATTAATAGGACTCATCCGTAGGAAATACATTGGTTGCATGTGTATGATTTATCTGATCTGCTGTTGAAATATTTTGTATTATATGGTTTGGTTATTTCAGGTCATGGTTGGTTATTGTAACTTTTTTTTTTTTGTGTGTGTGTAAATTCTATGTTTGCCTTTTATTACGAGTATATACATTTTCATATATTATGAAACCCTTAGTTTTATTTAGGGTTAAGTCTGTCCCCCTTTAATTAGAGTTCATGAACATTTCTGTAGAGGCACTGTGTGTTTATAATTCTATTTTCATGAGTTCACATGTTTATGTAATACTGGCAAGTAAACGGCATTTTCACACACACACAATAAACCAGCTTCTTCAAACAATAAGAGTGATAAGCTATCGTGAATGGGTTGGTTAGGTTTATATAAAGCTCCTCCTCTGTATTGGAAACACAAAGCCACCCAGAAGCCAATTAGTTCCAGTCAAAGCAACTGCAGTCTCCTGTTTGACAGTGATTGGTTGGGCTGGATGCTGTCTGGGCTCTGTAACAAAGTTTTGTAATCTGAGGTGAATTGACTGAAATACATTACCTGCATTTGTTTTTGCACAAAAAAAAATCACATGATAAAGTTATATATTATTTGTGGATGATTTGATATGATTGCCTTTAGCTTTGAACATGTTTAACTAAAGGGCTGATGTGAAAATGTTTTGCCTTAACAGTGCATGCCTTAGGCACCCAAAAATGTTAAGAATATATTGGCTGGAGTGTAATGATACTTAAAGGGATAGTTTATCCTAAAATCACAATTTAATCACCCTAATGCCATCCCAGATGTGTTTGACTTTCTTCTGCTGAACAAAAACAAAGATATTTAGAAGAATATCAAGAAATCAAAATTTTGAAGCGCCAAGATGCACATAAAGGCAAAAGTAATCCATAAGAACCCAATGGGTAAATACATGTCTTCAGAAGAGATATAATAGGTGTGGGTCAGAAAAAGATCAACATTTGCACAAATATGATATGCACAAAGAATGCAAATCACCAAAACCAAAAGAAAAAAAATGGAGAATGATACAAAATATTAGAAGGACTTATATATTGCTCTGTTTCTCACCCACACCTATCATATCGCTTCTGAAGATATGGATTTAGCACTGGAGTTTTATGGATTACTGCTATTCTGCCTTTATGTCCTTTTGAAGCTTCAAAATTTTGGTACCCATTTACTTGCATTGTAAGGACCTGCAGAACTGAAATATTTTTCTAAAAATCTTTAGTTTGTGTTAAAGAAAGTTATACACATCTTGGATGTGTATCAGGTTAAGTAAATTATGAGAATTTTCATTTTTGGGTGAACTATTTCTTTAAAGGAAGAGTTTGCCCAACATTTTTAATTGTGTGATTTATTCACCCTCATATTTCTTTAAAGCCGTTGCATTTTTCTTTCTTCAGTGGAACCCAAAAGGGAAAAATTTATATAATGCACTGATCGCTGTTTTCCATGTAACTACAATGAAGAGTAGCTGGAGCCTTCAAGCTTCAAGTGGTCCATATGACCTGTGCGCTATACAATCCAAGTCTTCTGAAGTTCCTTTCATAGTTTTATGTGAGGAACAGACTGAAATTTTAATGCTCTTAAAAGATTCTCCTTTTGTGTTTCATGGAAGTCATATTGGTGTGGAACAATATAAGAGTAAATGATGACAGAATACTCATTTTGGGTGAACTATCCCTTTAAACATTGAGTTGTTTAGTGGTAGACAGAAGATGGGGAAGTAGCGGTTCCTATATGATGTGATAAGGATGGTTCAGAGATGTTCAGAAAACATCACAAAACATGCCCAGAAAAGTCATAAGAACCTGCTGCCCGATCTCATATTTGCACTCACTGCCAGCTAATATTAAGATAGTGGCTTGGAGCCCTGTAGCTAATCCAAGAAATCATTACTTCAGTGCCTAGCTTGATGATTGAATTACAGTGCAGATGGCTTTAAGTGAGTGAGCTGCAGAGAGAGAAAGTAAAGAAAGAGAGAGAGAGAGAGGGAAAAGATTCTTGAGAGGGAAAGGGAGAGAAGCAGGATAAGACATAGCTTTAAGTTTTAAGACATCATAACTGTTTTGTTGCATTAGAGTAACTTTTACATCTCAATGAATGATTGGCCCTTTTGTGGGATTTTAGTGGCAAAAAAAATTATTTTCAGTGAGCTTGGATCTCATGCAAAGTCCTTGTGTTTCTCAATGAGGTTGAACCTGTTTAGCTGTTCATTTAGTGGCAGTTTTGATGGTATGAACCCAGAGGAAGTGTGAAGTGGAAAAACTGCTTCCAGATGATATGCAGCGTTTGGCAAATGTACTTCCACATATTCAGCACATTCTTCACCTTTTTTGCAAGCATTTTCTGTAGAAAGCTACACATCTTGATCTGTAGCATTGCAGTGAATTGCTGATTAGTTTCATTAGAGGACAAAGTAAGTGGAACGTTGCAGAGCATGACTCGACATACTGATGAAGACATGACGGGGATGGCTTCTCCATTCTCCAACTCCACAACCTGTTTGCATATCCCAGCAGCAATTAGAGCTGAGCTATTTTAGCAGAGGAAACATATGGGGTCTCTAAGGAAGAAAAAAAGAGCAGAAATGGTTGTAGGCCTCGCTCACACTGGTTTCCTCAGCTGACTTGATTCTGGAGTTTTAGAGTGAAATAAATCTGTTGAGAAAATGAACACTGCAGGGCTGAAATGCTGAATTGATGGATGACTCTGTCCTCACCGAAGTGATGATACTGTTGAAATAGGTGGGATGTGGTTGGAGGATGGACTTTTCTGTATATTCATAACCTTAGAGCTGAAGGGAAGGCTGTTTAGGTGGATGGATGAATTTCTCTGTATCTCTATGATCCTTCATCCTCTGCAGCAGGACTCCATGGAGATTTCCAACATCTGGTACAGCATGGCTGTTGGTGTGACCATTTAGGACAAGTGCAAATGTAATGTGGGTGGTTGGCATGGGATGCTCTCTTAATGTTCAGGGGTGCATGTGTTAAAATCTGTCTATGGCCTGCCCATAGTCCTCCTCTGAGTCTATACTTTGATGATATAATGACATATAGACTTCGTTGCGAAGTCCAGACCAGTGCGGGTTTGGCAAAAGGTCACATGTGAGCACCATTCTGAATCATAAAATGACCAGTGGACTTCATGGATGTGCATGGGTAAAGGCCATGGGACATTTGGGTCTATATTTTTAATCACATTGTACAGCATAGGATTAATGGAGTTCACTGTATAAATCAATATGAATGCCAGAGGAGGCTGACAGCATAAAGCTTCCTGTCATTAGTAAACTGACCAATCAAAATGGATATTCAATGTAAACGCATCATCAAGCCTGATTTTGGTTAATGCGACAGGTGAAGAGAAACTTTAAAAAAATTGCCAAAATATTAATGAAATTGGAGGATCTATAAACACATAAAAGACTGAATGACAGGATCGTATATATGAGTCGTATATATAAATTCGACTCATTGAACCAGTGGAGGATGGAGTTCCTCTACACGTACTGAATTCGGTGATTATTGTAGATATGCTATATGGAAAGGGGCCCTCCATTCATTAATAAATGTTTGCATTATTCAGAGTTTGTAGATGGCATGGCGTGATTGGTTCCACTTGTTTACTGTACTGAGACAAAAGTTGGGTTGGTGATCGGAAAGATTGTAACACATCAGTTATTATCTAGACTATTTTAAAATATAAGGGAGAGGACTGTGTATGTGAGCATAAATACTAGCAGAAACATATAGGCTAATACATGATATTTAAACTCACTGCAATCTTTTATTCGTTTGATCTTTCAATAATGATTTAGATATTTGCCTCCCTGGAGAATTCCCTCACAGATGCCACAGGTATTTGGGTTGAAAAACAAAATACTTTTTTACACTTTACATTAAGGTTGTATTTGTTAACATTAGTTAACAACATTAGTTAACATGAACCAACAATAAACAATAGTTTTTCAGCACTTATTCATCATGGTTAATGTTAATGTTAACAAATGCTAATACATTTTTTAAATTAAAAGTTGTATATGTTAGCATGAATGCATTACGAACAAGCATGAACTAACAATATACAGTTGAATTTTCATAAATTTACATTAACCATGATTAATAATTGCTGTACAAAATGTTGTTCATTGCTAGTTAGATACCTAATGCCAATTAATGCTCACTAATGCAAAATGCTCATTTAGTTTGACTATCCAGGACATATTTTTTGCTCTTCAGACTTGAATGTAATCAAGAAAATTATCAGGAAAATTATATTATTATTAGGTATATCCTAAAATGCTTTTAAAAACACTACATATTATGGAGCCCATGCATAATTCTGGATATTAAAAAATCATTCAATCAATTTTGCCAAAGAACTGGCTAATGCTTGATGATATTAAATCGAACATTTTAAACAGACATTCACCTTTGTGGTGAAGCGGCCACAAAAAAACTAAATGCATCACTAAGAGGCAAATTGCTTTTTAAGAGCAAAGTTAAGAAAACCTACCATAACATTTACACATTAATACTCAATCATATGCTTTTTTTCAGTAGACAAATGACTTGAAATAAGCATTTTTTTAAAGGAAAAATATAACCATGATCTGCCACACCATTTGACAATTTTAGGGTTTAATAAATATTTCAAATTACCAATTTGAAAAAGGAAAAATCAGGTATTAGTTCTTTAAAAGTATGCACACAACGATACACAACAATAGTTCACCAAAAAAAATGTCAACCACCCAAGTCCATTGCTTTAGTCCCCTGGAGCACTTACAACACATGACCTTAATCTGGGGACCTGACCCACATAATCCTTTAGGTAGAAGGAAAGGCAGAATTCTTAAGCACATTAACTGTTGCTTATTTCCCCCCAGCGCAGCCCTGAACTACTCAGGCGTGTCCAAATGTACTTATAACTATCACTTTGATCAAACTCCCAGTGTGGTACACTGATTATGTTTGAATAATGTAGCCATAAGTGGATAAGTGCCATTTTGTAAATTTCTAAACACAATATTCAAAAACTACATATACAAATTTGTAAAAAATAATTTGTATTAGATGGATTTGCCTGTGGTTTTGTGTACAGCAGTGAGAGGTGTGAAAAACAGTGGCTAAAGGCTGATAGCTTTTATGTAACCTTTTCCAATGGAATCGTGGGTATAGTGGTGGTGGGTGGACAGAGAGAGAAGAATGGAAAGTGTGTATTGTGTCATGCCGCAGTGCTGTGGAGCATTGCTTGAAAACTTGCATAATATCTGTGTGTAGATAAAGGAAACCCAGACCTGAATTAGTAAAATAATTGAAGTAAAATAATTAGTAATGTGGTTACTTTTTAGATGAATGAATCAGTAAAGTAATCTGATTAGATTTTTTAGATAAGTAATTCGCAATTTGTAGTTGATTATTTGTTTGAGTAACTTACCCAAAACTGTTAAAAATATAAGGCTGGGTTTCCCAACTGGAGTTCCCAGAGGAACTGCAAGGGGGTTGTAAAATTGTGTTAGAAATGCCAATGGCCAATTAAATTGAAAACACATATTTTTTTTATTCAGTGTATATACAACAATTATGAAATATAAAAAATCTAAACAAAACACTTGCATTATTTCATAATCTAATTAAAAGTATTACATTATTTATATGAAAATAAATATTCAGTAACTTGTTTTGCAAATAAAAATTTGCACAAGTGAATTGAAAGATTAGCATTCCTCCAATTTTCATAGCAGTAGGGGTTCTCCATACCTTGGCAAACTTGCTCTTGTTTTATATGTGAAATATTTTTGCTAATCCTTTGGAAACTGCACATAGACACATGCACGTTATTATCAGTATGAGATTCTGACCACTGCAAAAGTCATTCTCGTCATAATCCTCACCACAAATAAACTGATTTAACAAGTGGTTCGAAATGAGTGACTCGTTAAGCCTAGTGCAGATTAAAAAAAATTAAGCGATATTGAGAAGGTTCTTCAGATGTTCAACTGATGTGAGCAGACCGACAGACAGCTGTGTGAAGGATTGCAGCTATCGACTGAGAAAGATTAAGCAGATGCCTGTGTCTGCAGGCCAGACTTGTCTGGAGCAGAGGGACAGATTACATATCTAACAAACCTGACTCCATCTGATCCTCACAGACCTGGGCATGATTAAGGTTCCAGTCTGCAATGTTGGTGAGGATAGGTGCTCAGATCAGCGACTGGACACAGAAGTTTCTAGAAGGATCTGTTCGAGTGTGCTTAGGGAGTTTAGTTAATATTTTATGCCTGAAAATGGGTTTGCCATATTGCATTTTAATAATAGATCCACTAAATACTAAGTTGTGCTTTAGTATATTGTATATTGTTTGGCTCTGAACAATTAGGCCCTTTCAGGGAACTTAATATTTTTCCCACAGATTTTCAGACATACCAAAACATTTTCCCACACATGAGTGTCATCTCTGCTTCCCTTGGTCCTAACTGTTGGATCTTCAAATCTTTTCAAGATTTTTCTTTTAAATAAACCTTTCCCACTCACCATATCACTCTTTCCCAGAAACGAGAGTGGAGCCAATGACCCAATCTGATGAGGAAATGGATGCCCCCCTTCTCCTCCTCCTATTGACATAAATCATCCTTCCAGTGTAGCTCCAACTTATTTCAATCCAATCTAGTCTGTGATTTAATTCTCCTCACTCAGGCCTTCTTTTAATAAAACATAACTCAAAGCATACAAGTTCTCTGTGTATCAAATCGGTCACACTCATAGCAAAGGTTAAGACTCTGTTTTCTTTGCTTATTCTCTTTGCAAAGTGGTAGCAATTTTGTATGTGTTATGTCTTGATCAAGCATGGGTAACAGTAACATCACGATTTCCCAAAGCTTTTCCATGATAGAATATTAGACCTCATTGCTTGATATATGTTTATATAATAATATTGTACGAAGGCATTTTCCTTTGACCTTTTTGTCTTATCTCACCATGCACAAACCATAGAACAAAATTCAGAATCTAATGAACCGTAGGCTACTATAGGCCCTTTAAGAGTCTTCTTTTGCTTGTTAGAATTCGATACTGGCACTCAATGTTAGAAAAAAGTATCCCAGAGCACATATTTGTCTTAATAAAGTTTAAAGAGTCATTGCCATTGTTTCTAAAATAGTGAAAGGGTTCTTAGCCGCTTTTGTTCTGATTTCAGATGAAAACAATCAGTAGGATGTTTGCATAATATCCATTTTCTTTGTGAAACATCTTGGCCACTGTTACTTCGGTCTGGATTCATTGTTGGGCTCAATAACTTCACAAGACACAATCTCCAGTAACGTTGCTTCTTAAGTGTGCTTTAAAAAATTTGGAGGTAAGAATTAACACTGAGATCAGCCAGTCAGACTGAATACATTTCTAATCCGTTGCTAGTCATAAAATAGGGCAGTGTGAGGTTTAGTGTACTATTCAAGAATTCATAGATTCTTCCATAAGTTTATCCAATCGCTTATTGTTCCCCTTAATGTGTTCTCACTCCATTCATTATGATCATTAGAACATTGTTTTAATATAGTACATGTTATTTTGTAAAGACATGTTCTGCATGTTGCCAGACTGTATATGGCTACATTATGGCTCATAATATTTGGCATTGAGAAACCATCATGAACACCAAATTAATTTAATTAAATTCTAACTACCTGAAATTGGAAGAGAAAAATGTAGGTTCCAGATTGGATGTTGGAATTTTTTTTTTTAGAGCTATTGTTATTTAACCCCTGTGTCATGTTCTCTTTGCATCATTTTATATCAAATTTTTCCATTAAGAGAATAGGGCTTATCTCTGGAATGGTTTTGGATTTCTGCAGCACGGATTTTAATATGCAACTGGTTATATTCAGGATTAACTTTGCCCCATTGACCCAATGACAGAATGATACCACCCATCTCATCAAGCCCTGCACTGCAGGTCAAAGCTGTTTTCAAGCACTACTCTTGCATGATCAGGGAGCAGTGTGTGTGTGTGTGTGTGTGTGTTAATGGTGCCCAGCAAGGCAGCAGAGAGTAGGCAAATGATGCCAGGGATTAGAGGTGCCACACTCTTGAGAGAGAGCTCCTGGCGCAGATTAGGCACTGAGAGCGCTCATATGTGGAGGCCCAGGATAGAGATAAAAGTTTTCCCATTGGTTACTGTCTGCACTAGAGATTCTCATATATATTTGTCTCGTTCAGCTGTGCTATCAAATTGGAGAACGAGGGGTTTGGTGATCACACTGCAGCCCCTCAAACTCACTGTGGAAGTGATACACTTTGATGCATGTTGTGTGGATCCACGCACATGAGCCTAAATTCCTCCAGACTGTAGCATCAATCAGGAATAGCTCAGGATAACAGATGCTATGTCTTGGGGATCTGTCGGACCCAACCATGCTTTCCTTCTCATTCGCTGTCTGTCTGTCTTACAAACAGATACTATTTATTACTATAAAAATAATTTTCTTAATCATTAATCATTTTTTTAATTATTGCATCAGTTCAAGTGTGTTTACCTGGTGTTGACTGATAGTGTTTTTCATCGACAGCATGGGAGACCTGGGATCTCATTCTGTGTTGAAACCACTAAGTAGTCATGCTCACATAATCTGTAATGAGCACGATTTGGAGGTTCCCTTTTCCTTGTAAGATAAAAATTTTACTCCACCTGATGGTTAGGTTTAGGTTTACAACTCACTTTTAGAAACTCTCTGTGGGAATTTAACCTGGAAACTGGATCTGGAACTGTATGCCTTTAACAAAACTTCTCACTTCGTCTCCGGGGGCAGTGCTTGGAATTTTGATAAGCACAGACCGAGTTTAACTAAATAAATGTCAACCTGCTGTTTCCGAATCCATAGTGAGATCAGCCTGATTTGTCCTTGAGATTCTTTTTTCTTGTTTTAAGCATAAACCTCACTAAATTGTGCTATATTTATGTATTTTCTGGAAAGCACAGGTTTATATACAGTGTTTTGGATGCTCTTGTGCCAATTGCCCATCTTGGGAGGCTGGTGTTCTGGTTGACCAAAATGGGATTCTGCTGTGCTCATTAACCATCTTGGGACGAGAACTGGCTTGTTGTCCTACTTCACCTACTAATTTTTGATGGTGAACAACAGCAAGATTATGTTGGTCCAAAGGCTAGACCATCATTAGACCTCCAAAACAACATAAACCATCTGGACAAGCATGGAATTCAAGCTCGTTCCACTGGGGATATCGGGTCACTTTCACAATTTTGGAGTTTGCCACACCACAATATATTCAGCTGGGTGCTGCTAAAAGTGCCCCAATGAACAATATTTCAAAGCAATTTGTAACTGAAATATTATATCCTCCTGCTCATTTATATTGTGGTGCATCTATAGACTATTGTGGTGATCTTTGATAATCTAATTTATTAATGTCTATTCACTTTAGCTGCTAACTGGGTTATTGTACAACTTGTACAGTTTAGGCTACTGAGAGTTTGTCTAATTTGAGACAACACTTATAGCGCTGCATGAATGTATAATTAGGAAAGTGTTCGTAGCCCTGTTCCAACATCAGAGTATAAGCATGTGCTTTCTCGGAGCACAGCTCCAGCTGCTTGCTAAAGAACACTTCAGGAGCATGATAGGGTCTATGAGCTGGAACATTCATGCAGTGGAGGGGAGCTTTGCTTTGGAGAGTCCACTGGAGAATGGAAGATAAGTTTCATGAATGTAAAGTACAAAACAGATCTTGCTGAAGTATTCATCAGACTGATTCAATTTGATAACTTGCGAGTTTGTCAAGGCAAGTTATTTATTGTCATTTTACGTAGACAGCAGAATTATTTTTGTCATCAAATTAATGGTGCGGTAAGCTTTTGCAAAGGCATGCAAAAAATGTTCCTACTCCCTGAAAGATATTAATGAAATAAGTGTCGTGAGATATCTCACCGGTCTCTGTGACAGCTCTAGACTCTGTAAACAGCACACTCAAATGTTTCTGTGGGCCGTGGTCTCTGACGCTTTCTCCCTGTCAATAATTTTGTGTGTTCTCATAGTATTGTAGTTGCAGTGAATTATTGAGGCTTAATGCCATTGTTATGCCATGTTGTTCATAACAGTTCAAACAGAGATTTTAGGGCACTGTGTCAAGTTAAAGATAATGTAAAACTTTGAAAAACATGTCTTGATTTCCCTGCATTCGGAATTGCGCTCCATCCAGCTGTGTTGATGACAAGACTGCAATCTCATCTTGTGCTTTTGCTAGTGTCGCGCATGCCTGAATGTGGATTGCTCTCTATAAAGCTGCAAGTTGCCTATACAGCTGGAGATTTGCGTACTGCCCCTTTCTGAAAACTTCAAGAAATGTGGTACTTTAATTGCTCAGATGTTAGGAATATTTCTCATTGGTCCCGGGAAATGACTAGTTATTTTTTATATAATTAATTGCACTGAATTAACATGTTATATCGACAGCCCTAATAGAAATATTGAAATATAGAAGTAATAAGACATATACATACATGGCCGGTTTTAACCATTTTGGCGCACTAGGCTAGATTGCTATTTGTCACCTATGCCTAGAAACGGCTCTGTATACATAAGTAAAAGATAAATATCAGAGGTAAATAAAACATTTACAAAGGTGCAGCAAATAATACTAATAATAAATAAGCATGAAGGTGCATCTTTATTTCTTTTGCTGTGGCTCTGTATATTCATTAGGCAACACTGGGATGAATAATGAGAGGACCTATGATGCTCCTATTTATAAGGGATAAAACAGGCAGATTTTATCCACCATGTAGTTTGCTTTATAATAAAACACATGATTTCTAATGGTTAGTGTCCTGAGAACAAGATGTATTCCATAGACCTCCCTGATTAATCAGCTGGTTTGAGTGTGTGCTGATGCAGCGTTATAGCACCTCATTATATGGATGAGTGGTCTTAATCTATTCTGCCAGTCCTTAAACCACAGAGTACTCATTACTGCTACTCAATGGTTGCAGCCTCCTCTCTCAGCTTCTATCCTGCAAGACCACCACCTTAATTTCAGTCCAATATCTTGTTTCCTCCAATACACATATTGGTCAGATTCCATATTCTCTGGCTAACTGTGCTCTTGGAAAATAGGAACAGGATTGACTTGTCCTGACCTCCTATCCTGTGCCGCACAATGCAAGAAGCACATTCGTTAGACAGGAAAGAGTTTGGCTCCTGGTGCATGGAAAAAGCTCTTTGTGTTTTCAGAGCAAGCAAGGAAAAGGATCTCGAATCTCCCTGCTGGAGCAGATTAGGCTCTGGAAGAGTTTCAAGAGCAGGGCTGGATTTGTGGCACTGTCCTTCTGTGAGTCATTTTCCCCAACTGTAAATATCCAGGTGCTGTAAGAAGCATTTCAAACCTGGATATGTTTTATTTATTGTTTTATTGAGTTATTGGAATAAAAAGGGTGAGGAAATTAAGGGTAAAGGTGTTTTTGCTTTTTTGTTGTATTTGAATTGGGGAAAGGTTAGTACGTTTTTCCATATATCTTTATGGAAAGACTAGTTTAGACCAGCAGCAATTTCTATGCTGGTCCAGGCTAGGTTAGATAGTGCTGGTGTGGTGCTGGTCCAGCTGATCGATTAGCATCGTTTTTCATCAACAAAACTTAGTTGGTGAGACAGAATGTTCCATGTTTAACAAAGGAACAGTTGCTTTCCCTTCCCCTGTTGTGTGGCCGGAAGTGTGTTTCTTCAGCAGCGTGGGATACTCGGGCTCAGGAAGTAATTGCGTTCACATAAACCGTAACAAGTATAATTCGGAGGTTGCATTTTCCTCTCTAACATTAACATTTTACTCCACTGTTGGTTAGGGTATGGTTTGGGGGTTAAAGTTTATAAAATATGCATTCCTCTCTCTGTAATACACACTGTAGAGCTGAAAAACAACTCTCTTCTCAACTTGCTTTTGCTGCCCCACTATGGACATTTTACCCAGAAAATGGAGCTCACATATGCCCATACTCCCAACAACAGTTACCACTTTAGCCACTGGGGGCAATGTTTTACATTTTAGCTAAAGAAAATACAACCTACTGCTTTTGGTTTCACTGTGAGATCGGTCTGGTATTAGAAACCTCTTTGCAGCTGTGGCAACTATATATATAATTTTTTTTTAATTACTCCACGGCAATATCATACAAAGTATAATGTTATAAATTTGCACAAATACTTAAAAAATTGCAAATATAAAAAGTTTGCTAGACTTACATTGCTAAATGAGTCGAAATGTATCAATGCAGTCTGTGAAAAGAGTCCATAGGCCAGCTTCACCAGCTAGGTTTTGCTGGTCAACCAGCTAGACCAGGACCAAACCAGACTAGCACACCAGCATCCCATGCTGATGATCATTATGCAAAAATGAACATTTACATGTACATTTATTCATTTGGCAGAAAAAAATCAATATATGCTGGAAACCAGCTGATGTATGGTAGTCTTTTCAGCAAGGTATGTTTATGTATGTGTTATGTATGTTAGTCTGTGTCTTGTGTAGAATTAAATTCGAAGCATTTAGATGTTATTTTCCATGTATGGAAGATGTTTTGACACTCAGCCAAGAGGCTTTATCTGTCGTGAACTGATTATCGGGAGATGAAAGGGAGATTGCCTAGCATTTAACCGCATTACACACTGTGATGTCATAAGATGCACGAATCGCTGCAAGACTCGCCTCCAGATGGACTCCCCAGGTTCATTGATGATTTTGTCTTTACCCTGGCAGTTCCATACTGATTCACATTGTGGTTGCCTTTGTGTTATATTACATTGAAACCAGTGACCAGGATGACTGGGAATCTTCATAGACACATCTTTTAGCCCATAGTATGTGATGGCTTAAGTTAATTAGGCATTCATTTAGGACTTTTAAACCAAAAAGGAAAGCAATAGGTATGGCCAACCAAGCAGACAAGGCTGTGGAATATACATATAGTGATATTATTTAGAAAAAAACTGCTTTTGCTAAATAAATGGCAACAATTTTGTGTTGTTTTACATCCATTTCCAATTTGCAGCAATTGTTTCTTGCACCCAAAAAGACAGGCTCAGCCCATGAGTAGACATCGAGTGGGCATTTGAATACCTTTATAACTTAGAAAAGGTCTCTGCTTTCTTTTTGGCATGTTCTGTGTACCCTCACAGGATAATTTCCAACACAATTTTGAGTAAGTGGTTGCTTTTACATCACAACAATAAGGTGAAGGATTCCATACCTATATAAAGTATCTTGACAACTAATGGCATGTAGTTTATGCATCCAGATTGCTGGTGGATGGGTTTCGCTCGAGGTGACCTGCAGTGTTGGCTCTCCTCTGACATTTGTCAAGCGCCACAGAATGCAAATAACAAGTCAAATCCTGCAAACGTGCTATTCAAAGAAGTTACACACTAATCCAGAAGCAAAAATAGGCCTAAAAGGTGAAGGAATAATCAAACTAAAATTAAGTATTGGCTTAATCAAACATAATATGACACATCCCAAATGATTGAAGCTGAAGAGTGTAATTTCTGTGGCACTAGCGTCAACAAATGGTATGGTCAATATTATGATTGGTTTAGATTTGAAAATCTAAATCCATTATTATTCAAAAAATGCAGTGATATAATGCTTATTTAGAACACATGTTGTTTAATAAAGCATTGTTCATTATCTGAATTATGTGAATTAAAAGATTAATTTTATACTTCAAAAACAGGTGCTTGGATATGCACCCACACACAGGCCTCAGAAGTTTGAAGTTGTGATTTTAATTAGGAGAGCATTAGTACTACAGAGGAGCTGTAATTTGCTGCTGGGTCTATAAATCTATAGCTTTGATTGGGATTGAATAGCTCAAAATAATTCTATTTTTGGAGAATTCAATGTAAAATGACTTGATTGCCGACACTGATAATGTGTTTTGATAAATCTGTGCAAAGTTTTTGACATTGTTGAGATCACTTCTGAAACTGTAGAGATGATCAATGTGAGATGATAGTTTGTTTGTTTTTACTCATGAGAAACCCCTGAGAAGATGTGCACTAAAGTAAAAGCCTCCATTTTCTTTCTATTTAATCTCATTGTTGTCTTGGAGAAATTTGTTATTTGATATTTTATGAATGGGCATTTAAATGCAAAATCTTTTGGCACAATTAATGGTTTGATGATATATCGGCAATAGCTCCATGAAAACAGGCCTCAAGGATTCAAAGCAACAAAACTGTTAGCACTTACACAGTGTAAAGAACCTATAAATCAAAATTTAGCCCTCATAAGTCATGGAGATGACCACGATGGGATGTTTTAGAGACGTTGCGATTATACGGTTTATATATATATGTCCGCATGGTGCTTAACCAGGTATCGTGGACTGAACGTGAACTTAAATTCACGTGAAACTGAGCATAGACAAGAACTCATATCCACCCAAAAAAACAGTCTGGAAGCATTTAAATGACCAAGGGTTACTGAATGCGATTGATGTAGAACATGCAGACAATAGTCATATAAACGTACACATCCTAGAAATGGGACAGGATGTTCCACTAGCTATCCACCAGCAAATAATGAGTTCAATATTTTTAGCTTTGGTGCTTTTAAAAGGATGAATTTGTAATGTATTAGTGTGCTGACATCGTGCTGTGATTTTGCGTGTAGTTAGTTACTATCAGCGTGGCAAACTTCATACAGGTGTTGCTAGTAGCTGAAGGATGTAATGATCAGCGTTCCCACGGAAACAATCAAGGTTCCCATGGAAATGCTGATTCACCATGCCAACGACACCTGAAACACAAAAGGGCAAAACTAAAACACGCTTTGACAAAACAGACAAGGGACGATGATGCCACTGTCCTCCACAGGCGCACACACAACCTGGCAATGTGCCATGATGATTAGAGGCAGGATTTTTATAGAGTCTGTTTTAGATTCTTTATGGTAGGGTCTCGGACAACAATGGATTGCTTTAAAAAAAATGTTGTAGAAGAAAAAAACTGATGGATGCTGTGAAATACATTTTGCACATTGAAAAGCATCATTCTGCACCCAGGATGCTCATAAGTGGTGTTGTGCCCTATGCTGGAGCGTCTCATATTAAATACCTCCTATTTAGTAGTTGTGTATTTATCAGTTTTTCGATTGTAGGGCTGCATTTAGTAGCCTTAAATTACATATATCCCTAAGAAACACGTTCACTAACAAGTTGAATTGTGATATAATATGACTTTTTTGCATCAGTGCTGTTTGAAAATAAGAAAATAATCTCAAAACTGGTTGACCGTGATTTCTTTTATCTCAGGCGTAAACTAACCATCAAAAACTTACACCGTGGTATCCCTTGGACGTACAAATCCAAAGACACACGGTTCTATTGCTCACTCTCTCAATCTGTTTTCTTCCTTCAGACTGTCTGTTTGTATGTTACTCTCCCTATCATTTCTTCTCTTTCTGTCTCCTTTCCCACAGAGCTGTGTTTTCTGATTATGACATCCTATATTATCGTCTGTTCTCCATAACATTCCTGGGCAAAAATCCTAAACCATTTAATGTTTTACTTAAATGATCCTCTTGCTCTGCATTCTGGATTTTAGTTATTTATTGCAAAACCAACTTTTTAACATATGCATCAATGGCCACAATTACATGTAGGGTAGACAAATGTAGCATTTTTCCCCTCAGGCATACTGTGGCGCAGAAAGCAGATTTTGTGTAGTGGTGAGAGCTGACAGACTCTTCCATGTGAATAGTCTTGTTTACTTTGCCCACTCCATGTTTGTTTGTGTCCATCATTCTCCATTCCTTCTTATTTGCCTTGTCATTATGGTGATAATTGTGGATAGGATTGGTGAATGGTCGTGACCCAAGTTGGTTTGTTTTGAATGGATGTTTAAGTAGTCTGGCATACAGGGGACAGTATAATTTTAAGGCACACTTATTACTAAATGCAGAATTCCACATATTTGAGAGATACCAAAAGGCACGGTTAACCATTTCTGGCACTCCAGTCTCAGCCTTTTCACTTAATGTTTCACAGTTAAAGTTTCAGTAGCAGTTAAAATTGGGAAAAAGCTGCACCAATGGCAAGAAAGCAGCAATAAACTCTCCTAATACTGATTGTGTTGTCCTTTTATAATTAATTAATAGACAGTGGCCTTTCATCCTGATCTGAAACAGTTTTGACATATTTTGGTGTAATAGTTATGATTAGGGTTTAGGCAGCAACCCCCTGTTAAATAAAGCAGCTTTAATCAGCCTTAGCTGGTTTACTGGTTTAGCTGGTCTCCCAGCCGGGCCAGGCTGGTATATTTGTTGGTTTAAGAGTGTTTTGTGCAGTTCTCAGTTGATCAGGCTGGGAGACCAGCTGTAGACCAGCTTAGCCAGTCTAAGATGCCAGCTAGCCCATCTAAAATAAGCTAAGACCAGCAAAAACTTTTTGGCTTGTTTAAGCTCTTTTTTTTCTGCATACAGTGCAACAAAATCAGCATTAGTCGCAAGAACATGTTGTATTTTGGATTCTAGAACCAGCATGGGATGCTGGTGTGTTGGTGTCCCCACCAGGCTGTAACTCTCTTAACTAGGAAGAGTACCTTGGTCAACCAGCTTCAACAAAAGACCATGGTAGTCAACCAGCTTGTCCACCAGCTAAACCAGCACCTAATCAGCAACACTAACCACAATATACCAGCATGGAAATTATTTCTGATGTAAGCTGGTCTTTTCAACAAGGCCAGTATGTTTAGACAGTTTGGATAGAAAGGTGACTTTCTCCCAGTGATGAAATGCTGTGTCTGCCAGGGGAACAGGGTTCTAATTATTGGGTGTTTGGAGGGTCTGACCCGACTAATTAAGGCTTAATCCCTCTCGAAGGACGTCAAAATAATATGTTAGAGGGTCGTAGAAAGTACCTGCAATATGAAGCTTTAATTTTGTTTATAAAGATTAATTTCTATAGCTCTGCTTCAAGTTGTAATTTCAGTCATCCCTCAGAATGGATCATACCACTGTCATTGCATGAGCAGTTCAAGTAAATATGATAAAGAAATGCTCATTCAAGAATGTGCATTCATTCTGTGCATGGACAGAGTGTAGGACATACTGTAAGCGTCTAAAATGCAAGTGCACTTTTAAGTTGAATGATAAAGTTTACCCTTTGTAACTTAATGTTGTTGAACGAATGTATTAAGCATACTCTTTGTTGAAACAACCAAAAATAACCACAAAATGAAAAAAATAAATTTAAAGAAGAATGCGTGATTTAACTGTCAATCACATTTGTATGGAAGTTGCATTCGTTACTATAGCAACAATAGACCCTGGGCACGTTTTCTCTTATCATCGTCATGTAGATTGAAAAAGTAGCCTCAACAAGTAGTATGAATACCCTCAAGTCAAGTAGAGGTGTGCTACAAGATTTTAATAAATACAACATTAAGAATGATGAAGAAATCAAACTTTGCAGCTCTTTACCAGTAGTGGTGAACCAGCAGCAAACCTTTGCAGACAATGAAGAGTTTTCCGCAACGCTCATTTTCATGAGAAAATAATGAGTGGCAAATTTGCTGCAAGTTTGCAACAAGTTTGCCAGAACTCTTGATCTTTGTAAGGGTATGTTTCCAATTTAAAAAAAAAATCATAATTCCCAATCAACAACAAATGCCCAAACCTCTGTCAGAACTGGCATTTACTATGATGGGGATATTTCTTTAAAACAAAAGGCTCTATGGTACCTGGGAATACCACATACTGAGAGAGATAGAACTAGAAAGAGGGGACAATCACCTACAACAAACCCTTTAACATATATGTAGAGATCTGTTTATGCCCAGACTGTGTCAGTACTGAGAACGAGGGCTTATTTAATTGAATCTCCAGCAAAGCATAGAGCAGAATCACCTCACAGGGTCCAGATAACATATGCTGAGCTACAGTTTATCTCCCAGATGGTCTGGCCATGTTTAATTTGTCCAAAAAACTGTTGCTCTTGGGAAAAGAACAGTATGGTGAAGAGTTGGTTTAAGAAAAAGGGCTCCATGACTGAACTCATGTCTTATTCAGTTGCAGTGCTGTTGACACATGCAATGCTAATGTGCTCTTTATCTGCCCTCATTAGAACACTGCCCGAGATAACAGCAAAACACAACTGACAGCTAAAAAGAGTCAGAGTCAGGTGGTAACTAAAGTAAAGATAACTAGTAAACTTGTCTTAAAGATGCATTCAGTATTTTTTTGTGCTATTCTCGTGCGGCATAGGTCTGGGATCAATAGCAAATTCAGTTGGCCAAGAACCACCTATTTAGACAGGAAAAGCAATCTAACATACATGTAAAGGCCAATCACTACATTTCAGGGTGTTCAGGGGCAGTGTTATCTGAGATGTATCATACCATAATAAAAGACCAACATGTGGGGAAAATAATTGATATAATGGCACGCGAGTCTCCGCGAGCGATTGCGGTGAAAGCACATGGCAGAATAGCAGAACATTTTTAGAGATTATTTAAAAAAAATTTTTTAAACATTTTACAGCACAGAAAACCTCATTATAGAGAATAATGCATAAAAAGCTGCTCTGCTCATCGAATTTCCAATTTACTTTCTGCTTGGTGCCTCAGACCAAACTCTGAATATCTTTAAAATATTTGATGTCCCTTACATGGCAAACTTAGACAAATTCTGTTATTATGTAGTCCTCAAAATTGCTCATTCTATCAACGCAGAAACTTGTGAACAAACTCAGCTTCCAGGCGGACTTATAAAATGTTCTATGTCCATCTACTCGCGGATGTTCCATCGAACCAGCCAATCAGATTTGCGCTGTGAAAGCGTTTTCCAGTTTTGTGTGCTATGTGCATCAGACAGGTAGAGAAAAGACTACCGTGGACATGCCTTCTGAGGCTGAGACTAATGTCAGATATCTTCTATACATAGATAACAACCTCTGTTTTTTTTTTACTTTGGAGTGAGTGTAACGGTCAACTAGCTTGTTATGACTGTAAGTCACTGTTTGAGGGATGCCAAATAAACGAATGGGGAGAGCCGTAATCTGACACCTACCTGTCACAAAAATGTCAGTGTCTTCTCTTATAAAACAGCAATTTTATCGTAGTACACTCCACACATAGTTCATTCCAAAAGGATTATTTAGTGTAAAACATGTTAACAATTTGTGGATAGGTGGACAGTTCCTTAAATGATTAGCTGTTTCCATTCAAAAGCAGTTTATTCAACATAATGAAGCATCTTCTCGACAGACATCCATTAAAAAAGTCCCCTTGTCTTCTCGCCAGTATACCGCCCATAGAATGTTTATGGGACCGCCTTGTTATGCTATTTTATACTGTTTGTAGGCTACCCTATGTAGAAGGGTTCTGCTAATGTTGCACTGTCTAATATGGTTGTCATCTTGGACTTATACTGACACATTGCGGTGTGGATGTAGCAAAATGCAAAAGCATTATGTTTTGGTTACCAATGTCATTGTAGAAAAGTGCTATTTACAATAAGCTGTGATTAATTTATTCTTTTATATTTCTTATTATAAATGTATTATTATATTTTTAAATATATTAACTGCACAGAAAGCAGTATTTGAATTATTTGAATAAAGTTTCAGTTGTCAAAAATCTACAAATACATTTTAAAAAGATACTTAATCCAGGGCTTTAAGCAGACCGATGAACAAAATATTTTTTGTTTTTTAAAAAAAATTTAAACTACATTTTGCATTGCATTACATTAAAAATCAGGCAGGAAAAAGTATGTATTTTTTGTTAAAGCTGATGTAATTTTTTCAATGTTAAAATACTTTCTCCTATCCCATCTTAATATGTAGAGAACACTTTAACTTTCCAAAATTAATCTGTTTGTTTGAGCGACCCATCCAACTTGGCACAGCAACATCGGCTCAACCAGTGGTATGAATCTGGGGCGGGGTTATTCATTTTTCAACCAATGGCATACAGAGGGTGTATTCGGAGATCTGTTTGAAAACATTTCTTTTATATTTCTGCATGGTCATGCTAGTTCAGCTTCAGCTTTAAAACATCAATTAAACATGAAATAAAATGTAAATACATATTTATGTACAATATATTATACCGTATATTCTTTTTAAGAAAACTTTTAATTCAGTGTTACTTTATGTGTGCTGTTTCGAGTTCTTCATGTCTGGCTTGGGAGCACATTGCACATTTGAAGAATATGAGTTGCATATACTGTATCTGCAGTGACTTTTCCCTTTCAAATGAATAAAATATAAGACATTCATACATGCTCTGGTAAATATTTATATCCTGTGTTTCAGGTCTGACATTTACCCAGATAGAGTTCAGACCTGCATCTCATCCTTTGTTGTTTGGAGGATGAGATCTGCTATGTGATGAAATGAGATAACCCTTTCTTTTCTTTTTCTCCTTCCTTCTCTCTGTCCCTATGTTTTACCCTCTCTCTTTTGTTTGCCTGAAGGAGAATGAGACAAACAACATAGCAATATAATCCTGAGTTAGGTGCCTATTTAATCTGATTACATTGACACTAAATTCAACTTAACATGAATGACCCAGAGAAATGGAGAAGCCCAGATGATCTGTAACCCAAAGAACCCCACCTGCCGTGGTCTTTTAGGCCAGAGTTTCCTCTGTACCTTCAAAGACTCAGAGGTCTTTGAAGATTGTGATATGGCTGTGAGAGCCAGCAAGCCTTTTAGTTTATTATGAGTCAAGAAGAACAAAACAAAACCTCAGTGAAACTCAACACACACAAGAAGAATAGATACTCTTATTGCATGCCATTATAGCATTGTGGTTGCCACCAAATTGCTAAACTGCAGTTATATCTTGGCTTTGGAGGCGTTCACAAACTCCTCTCTGTATAAGCTGTGGTGTTTTGCTTAAATAGTTGATTCTGTTTGTTTGTGAAAGTGTGTCAGGTTTTGCTTACATTGTGGGGACCAAGGGTGCGCCTTATCTCACTCCCTAGCTCGCTATGTCATGAATCAGTATCTTTTGAACACAAATTTTGGCACTGGCAAGGGTGTTGATCCACTGAGTATTGGGACACTTATGACTCGAATACCTGTGACACAATTACAAGCTTGCACATTACAATGCAGCTTTAACAACATCACTGTAGAAATGACACTATCATGCATTTTCATTGTAGATTTTATAGCCTACAATGCTATTATGAAATATAAATGACATAAATTATGAAATATAATTACAAAAAATTGTATTTAATCTTACAACATCTTGAATGCACATTCTGGATAAAAGATCACTACAAACAAAAATCCCTTTTGAAGAAAGAACAAGTCTTTGACTTCATAATTTTACACTTGCGCTTATCCTCTCTTAACTTAAAAGACTTCAACCCTGATCTTTCATCATTAATACAGAACACTGGGTTTCAGGCCTGTATGTCAAAGGGGGTGTTGGAGTTTGGCCATTTATTTAAAAATGGTCAAAATAAATAATTTCAGCAGTTAAGACAGGAATTTAACTTGCCCGGTAATGATTTCTTCAACTGTAGCACTTTGCCTTCTCTTATCTGTAGTCACAGATAAGAGAAGGCAAATTACGATTTACTCTCACTGAAAGGGATAAACAGCTTTTTTTCCTCATCCACTCATAAGAAGAAAATTTCTGACTCATACACTATGTTATCTAATGTTGGTCCTTCAACTTTTGATTCTTTGAGGGTGAAATGGGAAAGGGACATTGGGTCATCTTTCAGTGATGAGGAATGCTTATCTATTTGTGCTGATGTTTTTCCTAAGTGTGCCCCAATTTTGGCCCATGAGCAAAATGTTAAATTTATCCATAGGCCCTACTTAACACCTAACACAATTCGCTGGTGTATTTCCCAATAGTGCATTAAATATAAGACAGACATTGGCACTGTGATGCATGTATTCTGGGATTGTGATAAAATCAAAGCCTTTTGGATTCACAAAATTATAAAAAAGATATTTGGAAAGACTTTTACAATGTGTCCAAATGCATAACTCTTGAATTGTAAAATTGATGTGGGTCTTGAATGTTATGAATAATACGTACTGAATTATTGCACATTTTTAGCAACAATTGTATTATATACAATTGTTAACTTCACAGATACCTTCAGTCAAAATGTGGATGTATCAGGCCGGCACTCTGATACTTACTTGCGACCTACATCATAGGTCTGACATTTTCTGGTACACTTGGACTTTCATGAAGGAGTTCATTGACTATTATTTCTCATTTATCATTGTATGTATATTATTTTCACATTTATTGTGAATTTTACATGCCTTTTCAGATATGCCCTGTTCTTATCTATAATTACTTCAGAAGACACTTCTGGAAAGTGGCCATAGTGAACATCGATGCTCCCTGGTTTGTATGGTGCATTCTGGGAATTTTTAGGGAGAGGATATTTCTGGGCACTGGACAAATTTTGGAATGGGACATCCCGAAAAATAACCAAGTCCCTGGTCAGTGCTCTGACTACTGAACTAGGGAGCTGATTGAGACTATTATTTCTTTCTGTATTAACTAGTGAAAGTGAATGTTAGCATGCTAAATACATGCTGTGTGAAGCACTAAAGAGTGTAGTTTAAAGGTGCAGTATGTAAGATTCAGAAACCCTTGTTATTGATGACTCCTGTGGCCGTTAAGTGAACTGCAGCCAGCTACCTGTTACTCATGCTCATGCTCGTGCTCGTGCGCACACTACATAGGGACACAAGAATGACATTATGCTGACAGATGAGGTAGCATAATTAAAATGACACAGTTATAATTGTTTTATTACAAACTTTGAGACTGTATATAATATTTGACTCTCCAGTGCTGGAACAGGGCTAATACAAAGTATGGATATAAACTATGCAAGACTAGTTTGAAGTATTCACTTTTCTTTGCATGATACATTGACTGCATTTATACAATGTATGTCGCCTATGTCTGTGTTTGCCAGCTAGCCAGCTTTATCAATATCTGTTAGCTTACTTTGGTGGATGTCAGTAGCTGTTTATAAAAGAGACTCTACATTATAAATATGTTGACACAATTCAGTATTGATGTGATTCCATCACAACTTTCATTTTGATGTATCGATGCGCTGTTGTTTTATAATAATAGAATGTATATATTTTCTGTATAGCCAAGTTATGTTACACCAATGAATGGAGATTTTTGCATGATATTGAACATTGTCTAGCATTCATTTCATGTATTATTGTAGTTTACCTTGCTAAATAATTACAGATTAACATTGACATAACCTGACATTTAATATAAAGAGAAGATCGTTGAAATGATTTGAAAGTTATGAAGCATGGTAGGTTGCAGTTCAACAGCGTTAGCAGGCAGGATCAAGTTAGCTAAAATTACACAGATCAATCCTTATGGCATTATATTTCATATGCTTTGCAGTTATGTAAACTTATCTGTCCAATAAGAAGAACGCCAATTCAAGGTCTGTTTTGATCCCCAAAACCAAACGAAGGAATCAAATACCCTGCCGATGTTCACTCTAGTTTTCGCTCGACCACAATCACTTTTCTACTTAGCCAGACGAGATTCAGTAGATAGATGGGTTTTTTTTGGCTTACTCTGAGTTTGTGCAGGAGTCGGTGTTGTGCTGGGAGCCTGATGTTTGCTGGATTCCATCTCTAAGATAACGTTACCTAGTGTTGCAGAAAGTCTGTTGATGCTGTTGTATAGTGGAAGCACAGAAGCAAGGCTCTCCGGAGCACGCATAAATGTTACATCCTTTGAATTTTCCCAGTAAAAGTGACCCGCTCTCTTCGCATGAAAATCAGTCTACAGGCTTTAATAGGCAAACTAGGAAGTCTGGGAAGGGCTCATTTTCTAAGTTGCATTATAAGCTAGTCACACATTGGCAAAAAAAAAAGTATATTACATGAAAGATTTTACATCTTGCACCTTAGTTTAATAATGTCATTATGGATAGCAGCACAGCAATTGCTCAATGAAGCGAGCATTCGGTTTCATGTGCAACACGCACGTCTTTTTTATTAGCTGAAACTTCACTCTTCACCATATTGGTAACCCCCAAAACTCCAACATAACAGAAACTCTTCTAAATCTCAACATAACAAAACATTAAACACTAACAAGTATCCCCCTTTATATTCATCTTGCACAAAAACAGATAAAATAATACTTAATTTTAACATTTACTTTCCCTATCGAGTTCCATGCAAAAGCATTCTGGAAAATGGAAATCCCCTGCCCAGTTTCATCATTGCTACATTTAGCATCACAAAAAGTATTAATGTAGTCCCAACTCAAATAGATTAAATTAATTTTCCATTTTAAATTGATAGAAAGCAAACAAATCAATATGTGAAAAAAGTTTTTAGAATTGTGATGCTTTAGCAGCAAAAATCCTTTTTTTAAAAGTGTATAAAATCAATTGTATGTATATACAGTTCATTTTCATAGCCAAATAAATGTGTGCATGTGATATTTGTGGAGGGCTTAGTGATGGTCTTCATGATGAGATTACTTGGAGTGTTAATTTGACTGTTTTCCTCCTGGATGGGACATACATTTTGTGATATGCCCTAGCATCTCTGTGTTAAGCTCCCAGTCCACAGACAACAAAGCTCCTCTGTCTACAGTACAGGTTGAGATTGATGAGGCTGAAAATGACCTTGAGGTGGCAAACAGTCTTGTTTATTTACTGCTTGCAATTTTAAAATTGCTCTTGTATACAGGATTTTGTTATTTGAGACAATTATGATATGCGTTGGCATTTTCAATAACTGTCATATTAAAATCTCTAAGTTTACTAAAGCACATGTTACACTCTTGCTTGTTGACACAGTTGACATATCCATTGGCCTGTGTTTGACCAAAGGCAAGAGTTAGTCATCAGATGAGGCGAAACGTCTGGTAGAGTCACAGACTGCTATTTTTAGGGAAATGCTCATGTTTTTCAAACCTAAAACAGCTGCACAATTTTAAAGGAGGCCTTATGTAAGTTTGTTCTCTCAAAATGTGCCCCTTTGTGTGAATATTGACAAAGCAAATTATTGTGCAGATGTTTGCTGGATGTTGCTTTGTATTTTGTTGATGCGTATATGTCTTTTGCATGTTTACCCTAGACTCCACAAATAAATTTTTAGATGACATCATTAAATCGAAACTGACCCTGTTTACTTTTTTTTATCCCCCTTTTCTCCCAATTTGGAATTCCCAATTCCCACTATTTAGTAGGTCCTCGTGGTGGCATGGTTACCTCAATCCGGATGGCGGAGGACAAGTCTCAGTTGCCTCCTTCTGAGATAGTCAATCCGCGCATCTTATCATGTGGCTCGTTGATTATGACACCGTGGAGACTCACAGCCTGTGGAGACTCATGCTACTTTCAGCAATCCACACACAACTTACCACGTGCTCCATTGAGAGCAATAACCCCTAATTGCGACCACGGGGAGGTTACCCAATGTGACTGTACCCTCCCTAGCAACCAGGCCAATTTGGTTGCATAGGAGACCTGGCTGGAGTCACTATTGACAGTGTTTGTTGCATAATGTCTTGTTACTGTCGTAACCTCCATTCCCTGATGGAGGCAACGAGAAGATGTGTCGATGTAGTGACACTAGGGGTCTCTCCTGAGAGCCTCGGTTTCCTCTTATCTTTGAGAAAAGGTCAATGAGACTTAGTGAACAGAATTTGCACTTCCCCCGGACATACAGGTATAAAAGAATGGATGTGTGCCTCTGTTCAGACAGGTTTTGAGCTGAGGAGCCAAGAGTAAGGTCCCGGCCATTTCAGCGGCTAGTACAGTGTTGTGGCAAGAGGGACATAATATCTCATTCCCTCCATCAGGGAACAGAAGTTACAACAGTAACCAAGACATTCCCCTTCTGTCACTCAATGTTTTGCTGATTTTATGACACTAGGGGTCCCTATCTAAAAACGCCACAACATTGAACCCTGTTACCTGGACTGCTGATGCAGGTGCAAGCAAGCTGCAAAAAATAGCAGGTGCTTCAGACTGCACGTAATCTTCCCCAACATCCCAAAAGACATGTGTAGTTCCCCACATTCCTGAGGGGAGGAAGCAACGTAACTAGCATGGGAGCAGGCAGCGCCAGCCACTGTCTTTTCTCTCTCTATGTTTTCTCTCTATAGAGTGTTAGATGCGGCTGGGGACATCTAACGCTATAACACGCATCGGGGAAGGTGTTCTTTTCCTATCCTATTCTTTACCCCGCGGAGACCGCATCCTGCCCAGCAAGGGAGGTTAACATGTGGCAAATATGTTACATGAGCTTATCAGCCACATATGGAAGTGGCACGGTTGTAGGTCCTGCCTCGACGGGGAGGAGCTCTACAAACACAGCGGCCGGGGGGCAGAGGGAATGCTGCCCAAGGGAGATGCGGTTCCAACGGCAGGGGGACCGTACCGCGGAAAATACATGACAGGGGATTACCTGAGTAATCAGTACCTGTGGAGCACCTGTTCCAGTACAGGCAACCCGGTGCCTGAAGTGGATCTGGCTGCGAACTCCTCCACTAAATTCTGAGCCAGAGGGCTAGGGAAGAAGGACATCTAGGGTCCATGACCTGTGAACTTGACTGGGGGAGTAGAGCACACGTCTTTGCCTCAGGAGAGGGAAAATGCATTATGACCAAGCAATACACCTGGCCAGCTGTTCAGTATTATCAAATTCTACGTGTTTGGACCTGACAAAACACGGGACGAGACCAGCTCAACCCGGAGATTGTAAAATCTCGTGAAGGTATTGGGTGTTGCCTAGCCTGCCTCTCTGCTGATGTCTGCTAGAGAGGTTCCATTGGCCAGTGCCCACGAGGATGCAACACTCCTTGTAGAGTGTGCTCGAACCTGCAAGGGGGTGGGCACGGCCTGGGTCTGGTAGGCCAACGCAATGCTGTCCATGATCCAGTTGACAAGCCTCTGTTTGGAGACAGCATTCCCTTTCTGCTGTCCACCAAAGCAGACAAAGAGCTGCTCAGAGCGTCTAAAGCTCTGCGTGCGATCCAAATAGGTGCGCAAAGCATGCACTTGACACATCAACGCTAAGGCTGGGTCTGCCTCCTCTCGGGACAGTGCTTGCAAGTTCACTATCTGATCCCTGAAGGAGGTCGTAGGAACCTTGGGCACATAGCCCGGTCAGGGTCTCAGGATGATTTGAGAATCTGCCGGACCGAACTCCAGGCAAGTGTTGCTGACAGAGAACGCTTGCAGGTCCCCAACTCTCTTGATGGAAGTGAGCGCAGTTAGGAGGGCTATCTTCAAGGAGAGGGCTTTTAGTTCGACTGATTCTAGCGGCTCAAACGGGGCTCTCCGAAGGCCCGAGAGGACCACGGAGATATCCCATGAGGGGAACAGGCATGGCCTAGGAGGGTTCAGCCTCCGGGTGCCTCTAAGGAACCTGATGATCAGGTCGTGCTTCCCTAATGACTTACCGTCCACTGCGTCATGGTGAGCCACTATGGCAGCTACGTAAACCTTCAAGGTGGAGGGGGCAGCCCTTGTGTTGTCTGAACGGATCAATACATGTTTGCCACGGATCAGCGGCCGGAATCTATGCAGGGGAAGTAATACAGCCAGCAACTCTAGGCAGTTGATGTGCTAACCTATTCACGGCCCTGTCCAGGAGCCAGTGGCTGCACACCCATTGCACACAGTGCCCTAGCCCAACTTGGAGGTGTCTGTAGTAACTATGACGCGTCTAAACACCTGCTGTAGGGGGACTCCTGACCGTAGAATCCAGAAGTCTGTCTAAAGGCTGAATAAGTGACGGCAGGAAGGGGTGAAGGTCACATGGTATGTGCCATGGTGCCATGCCCATCTCGGGACTTGAGTCTGAAGCCAGTGCTGAAGCGGTCTCATATGCATCAACCCAAACGGCGTGACCGCCGCTGACATACTTAAGCAGTTCAGCACCGACTGCGCACACTCACTTGTGAGGCACGCTGTCATTGATACTGAGTCTAACTCCATGCTGAGAAAAGAGATGCTCTGAACTGGGGAGAGTTTTCCTAGTTGACCCGAAGCCCTAAACGGCTGAAGTGCCTCAGCACCAGGTCACCCGACTTTCGTGAAGACGCGAGGGGACAGACCGAAGGGGAGGGCCCTGTACTGATACGCCTGGCCGTCCAAAGCGAACCGTAGAAAGTGTCTGTGACGGGGTAATATTGAGACGTGAAAATATGTGTCCTTCAGGTCTACCGCTGCGAATCAATCTTGATGCTGGATGCATTTTAGAATACGTTTCTGCATCAGCATCTTGAACGGGAGTCTGTGTAAGGCCTGATTCAGATCTCGCAGGTCCAAGATTGGCCGCAAACCACCACCTTTCTTGGGTACGATGAAGTAGGGGCTGTAGAATCCCTTCTCCATCTCAGCTGGAGGGACAGGCTCTATCGCGTCCTTGTGTAGAAGGGTTGCGATCTGGCAAACTGAATTGCGAGCGCAGTTCCTGCAGCACATCAGGATCAGGACTACCCTGGTGCAGATCTTTTAACGCCTTGGTCTGATGAACTTGCAGGAGGTTCATGGCGTGCAAGGCGGAGGCGGCCTATTCAGCTTTGCTGTAGGCCTTGGTCGCCAGAGACGATGTCAACCTACAGGCTTTGGAGGGGAGTGACGTTCAATCCCCCAAGGTGGCGGTGAATTGCTAGCACTCAAAGTCGGAGTCCGCCAAGATGCTCTCCGATGCAGCGGCAAAACTCTCATCCAGCTCGGGGGCTCCGAAAGAGACATCAGTTTGTCCATAAGGCGAGCCAGTATCATCTCCGAACCGGATGGGGCAGACGAGCGTGCTGGGAAATGAGTAGTCCGTGGGGATTTACCTGGCGAAACCTGTGTTCTCTTTTAGAGAAATATACTCTTTCAGATATATCTACTTTTTAGAAGGGCTGTCAATGCGCCAAGGGGAGTAGTCTGCACTGGTGTGCAGAAGAAGAGAAAAGCCACTAAAAATGTGGCGCTTCTCCAACAGCGTATGCTCTATAGAGGTAAATGGAACAGCAGTGGGTTTACTCAACTCACTGAAACACAACCGCTTGGCTCCGAAGAAAAAATGTGTCTGAATAGACGACACTTCCCTCCTTTCATACCCGTATGTCCGGGGGAGGGGCATGCAAATTCTGTTCGCCAATTCTCAGTGGTCTTTTCTCAAAGATACAAGGTTACCGAGGCTCTCAGGAGAGACCCCTAGTGACACTACATCGACAGAACATCGAGTGAGTGACAGAAGGGGAATGTTAATTACCACAGAAAATAATTTCGGCTGAATTTTTATTCAGTAAGACACATAATAAAAGTTGTTGGAGTTGGAGCGCAAGGAGAAGAACTTCAGCCAACATAAATGCTTGCTCCGGTCCGGTTATCAACTGTGGTCCATTCTGATGAGTGATTCCGATTTCACCATTGTTTTCTTTGTAAAAGTCTGCTCTCATATCTGGGCCAGGAATCTCTGTCACGTCTGCATGTGGTTCTGAATTCTACGTTGTTCAATCTCACCAAGGAGCCCCTCTCATATCTGTTCTGTGGCTGTGACTGACATGCCAATAGGAATGACTCTCACAATTAAACTATTTACATAATTTGAAGAATGTAATGTACTGTATATAGTAGTGCATAATAATAATATCAGACTAATGGCCTCTTATGGTTGGTTGGCTGATTGCATTTGTGTTTGCTGGAGTGTCTTTTTGTTTTGTTTTTGTAGTGTGTCTAAATTAATCAAAACAAATATAGGGATGCCTCTTTTAAACAAGATTCCATTTACCACCTGCTTTTTATTTATGGTAATTATGTGACGTTAACTGTGTCAGGCAAATTGCGCTTTTTTTCTGATTCAGACACAATCTATAATTAGCTTAATTTACATAGAAAGGAAACGTGTTTGCTCTGAAAAGATTGAAAATACTTTAATTTATATACTCAAGGTGCAGCACTATTTCAGCCCATTTGGCAGTTAATGTTTTGCACTGATACTGCATGCAAAAATGGTGTACTGTAACTGTTTAGTAAATTCACTTCTAAGTGTTTTATTTCAGCTGGATGTGGACCTGAAGTATGTTAGAGTGCTTGTAGGTGGGTTTTTAATCATATCAGTCATAAGAGCCTGGCATGTTTCTGTTTGTGAATGTCTCAAAGTATCTCAAAGCAAAGGAGTAATCAGTTACATAGACTATCAAGTTCTTGCAAGAGTACAAAATGCTCATAATGAAGGTCCAGCTTACAATTGGCTTTGATGCCACTTAGCACCTTGTGATTCACCTTGCTGCTACATGTAAAGGTTGTCCCCTGTCGGATGTACAGATGTCTTTCCTCTGCATGTGGCTGTCTGAGAGGATGGAATTAAATTATATTGAAAGGAGCAGTGTGCCACTAACTCTCTCTCTCTCTCTCCCCCTTAATTAACTTTCTGCAGCCAGAGCTTAGCTAAATTCGTATCTGATACATTAAAGCCTCTCTGAGATGATTGCCTGATGAGGTTGTCGGGGCTTTGCTCTAACCACCAGCTGTTTCAGGACACTGAAGTCAATTTGGGGGTATATTGTAGTTGGTCGCTTTTTGAATTTTGACTAATCGTACAGTTAACCGATCATGAAAACACTAAGAGGAAATGCCCTCCAAGAATGTGCTGCCTGCAGCTGTGCCTTCCCTCTTCTTTTATGGGCATCAGAAATGACAAAAAAACTCTCTTAGCCCCATTAGACAGAGTGCTAGGAGGGCACAGATGGGCCAAATGGCAAATCTTTTGAGGCCACACATTGACCTTCTGGCCTCGGTAGAGTGCTTGTGAAACCACTGTTGCCTATGTATGACTCCTCAGAAATCACTTGTGCAAACAGGCTGCTGCGATGTTGCTGAATAATTGCATACACTAAAAAAAATATTTTAGCCTATTTTTAAGATGTATCCATTTCAATTGAATAACAATTTTCCATCTAATTTAATTAATTAGTCTTGAAGAAAATGTAATTAATAAAACTTGCATTTTGTAAGATTTGTTCATTTTATTTTGTTAAAGATTAGGCAATTCATTTAGATGGAAATTTGTTATTCAATTGAAATGGATATATCTTGAAAATAGGCTAAAATATTTTTTTGAGTGTATGTGTGTGGATTTTAGGAATGTGTAAATACATAATTTCTTATTTCATTCATCTATGCAGAATCCATTAATTATTTTTGTTTTTTCACTCTCTTTTGGCACTTTCCCACTGCACGTTATGGTTCGACTCGCCTCTACTCTGCTTGCTTTACTTTTTTGAGCTTGCATTTCCACTGCAGTTTAGTGCCTCATTAGCGTGGGTGTGATTATAGGCTGATCGTCATCATTGCGCCGCCTCTACTGCCATGACATCATCTTAAACATGACACAAACTGACCAAAACAATAACACAACTGCCAGCTGTTAGCTACTAGCTCATTTTGCTGCATAAAGCAGTTGTTGCGTGGTGATTTGCGTGAGTGTAACAGTTAAATTGGCCTGGTTGGTTTAGAAGCAAGCTTCCAGTTGCTGTTCAACTAAATAAAGTGAAGCTTTCAAGCAGAGTATAGATTTAACGTAACAAAATGTACAAATACAACAAAATCGAGTCCAGGGCACTCTCCCTCCCATTGCTCGCCTGTTTAGATAGGGTCCATTTGGTCAAACAACTTTCACGTTTCCTTGAAGGTTCTGTAGTCACTTTTACATTTTTTTTTTTTACTTTTCCCTACACTGTTGGTTGCAAGACACTTCCTGAAAGACATTTTAGTTTCGCTCATCGCTAACTAGTGGACCATCTGCATCTCATTTATTGACCATGGCGTGGTTTTGTGCACAGCCATTTCTTTTTTCACAATGCGAAAGTCACGTGAACAAATGATACTGTTATCACCGTTGCCAAGTGTCCAGTGACTCTGGTAGTGACGATTCTCCCTGACCAATCAGTGATCTGCAGGATTTTGACATCACATTTAGTATCGGCTCAGCTCGCTTGGAACCTCGAGTTGAGTCGAGTTGTACCATGCAGTGGAAAAGCCCCATTTTATGCTCTCTTTATGCTCTTGCTCCCCCAATGGGAGTTCTAAGGTCATCAGCCTCATCTTTTAATTGAGGATGCACGAACTAGAAATTAAGCATAATGTAATTGTGGTGGAAGGATAGGCTCTATTGATATCTATAGGAGTCCTTTGGACGTCATGGTAAAGATCAGAGCCACTATTAGAGCCCCACTGTCATTCATTTTGCTCTCTTTGCCTTCCAATTTCTTGTCTTTCATCTGCAGTGATTCAAGTGGACTGTTTGCTGTATGGATACTATTTGACTTAAAAATGACACTTGTAGCGAACAGCTACAAATTAAGTCAAAAGGAAATACATATTTAATTAATAACCATATTAAATAAAAAAAATCTCTATAATTTCATTAAACTGTGTACGAACGGAAACTGAAATGGTAACAAAAAGAGGTGTGGTTTTTGAGTGATGGGAAGTGAAAAAGGAAAGAGGAAGCAGAGAAGAGGAAGGAGAGTCTGGCTGGGAAGTTGAATTCGTGTCTGGGAAAAGTCTGAGGGAAAACGAGGCCGTTGTTGCAGTGATTAGTGAAGTGCTCTGTGTGGGATTGTTCATGTCGACAAAGTCTGAATGTCTGCATTGTGGAATACGTATGGACGCGCATGCGATGATTGAGTGACTGATCGTACTGGAACCTGGACGCCGTAGGTGAAAACCAACGCCTAAAGGGTAAACTTGAGGAACTGCTGAATCACAAGCATTGCCCTGTGCGTGTTGACCCCTTCTGTGACATTTTCCCGACGTTATGATCATCGAAAGTTTTTCCCGCGCTCTCAAAAGTTCCTGACTCTAAATATTCCTCTCTTCTTGCAAACGCATCGAACGACCCCCATCTTTAGTCAGAAACGATTAATATTCCCTCTGACTGTTACTAAAATATGAATTGATTTAATTTCGTTTTATTATAAATTTACTTATATTTTGAACGGTTTTGGGATTATTTTTTTTGTAGTTTTTTTGTTTAATTTTGAACTTTCTCCGCCTGGGCGCAATCGCGCCGGGGTTCTAGTTGTAACGAACTGATTTATTTGTTAATTTCTGAGAGCTTACTGCTGGACACTGAGTGAATTAAATCTTCTTTTTGTTGGTGAAAATTATATATATATATATGGATTTAACGAATTCAGCAAGTCTCTGGTTGTATTTTTCTGTGTTTTCCGTGATCAGAGAATCAATTGTTTATTTAAACTGTCTGGCGCCCAATGTGAACATTAAAATTTGGTAACGCAACGTTACAGAGTGGCGCCCAACGTGGGGCCCGAACAATAGATGATCTTTAACTGAACTATAAACTTTAAACGGACAATGAGACAGGACTATGGGGTGTTGAATTTTTGAACCCAACTTTGGATGTGGACATTAAGAAATGGGCTGTTTTTTCACACCTGAATTTGAAATGAACATTGAACATTTAATGTTTGTTTGTTTCTCTAAAATTGAATCTCATGCTTGAAGGTGAATGGAAATGTTGTTGGCATTCATTTAAGATTATTGATTGTAGAATTGTTTGTTTTGATCTTTGTGGTAATTGTGAAATTGTTACTTTACATTTGTTATTTTACCATGTCTACTCATTCAAATCACCATACCTTTTCATCTCCGTTGATGTCCCTTCCCGACATTTCCACTCCATTACATGTCCTTCCTCTTAGTGTTGGGGATCATCATCTAAACATACATACCCCCATTTCCAGAGACCCCCCTTCCCTCCTTTTACAATCAGCAGATATGAGCATTGCAACCTCTGCTGCTTTTTCCCCTGTTTTAGAAACCCACAATGAATCACCTGGTGTGTTCCCCACTCGTGAGCGAGCCTCACTCGAGTCTGAGAGTCAGTGTGAACTTCCCATGATGCTTCCTACCCCTGGTAGAGGATGGGGGCAACTGACTGAACAAGTCCATGACAATCTGAATAAACTGTATCAAGATTTGGGTAAACAGGACAAGATTCTAAATGAGTTAATTAAACAAGTACAAAGAAGTAGGTTTCATGTAGAGTCCAAGATAAATAAATTAGCAGAACAAACAGAGCAAAGTTTACGAAACTTACATGGGGTAGTGTCTTCCGCTAAGGACAAAAATGACAGCGAGATGGATATAATAATGAAGGCAATCAAAACTGTAGTGTCAGAGGAAGTGGACAGAATGAAAGTTTCTCTTGTGTCTGAACTTGGATTTATGGTGGATCAGTTGCAAATTGAGGTTCAGCGAGACTTAAAAGATACACAGAAAACAGTACAAGAAAAAAACAATGACCTGGTAAACCATATTTCTGAGTTACCCTCAGCCTTAAAGAGGTTGTATACGAAGGTGGATGAAATGAGTGGAAAACTTGATGTACTCTCAGTGGTTCACACAAGTAAAATAGAAGCCGAAGAAAAGCAATTAACCCATTCAGCTTTCTCCCGCTTGCAGGAAACTACACCCTTGATGGCTACTTCTGCTCTTACCTCTGTCCCTAAAACTGATCACATTAAATTGGTCTTTCCTACATATGGGAGGCTAGGGGATGATCCTGACCCCCTCCTGTATCTATCAAAGTGTCAAGATTTCCTTGCTTTGCACCCATTATCTGACATTGATCTTCTTGCTACTTTTCGTACTGTTCTTCATGGCACCGCTCGAGATTGGTGGGAAACGACACGTTCCAAAGTGGCATCTTGGGCGGAGTTCAAAGTTTCCTTTTTATCTGCTTTCTTAGCCGAAGACTATGAAGACGAACTTGCTGAACGGGTTAGAACTAGAAATCAGGGAGAACATGAACCTGTCAGAGACTTTGCATATTCTTACCGAGCTCTCTGTTCGAGATGGAATCCAGATCTCACTGAAAAGGATATTGTTAAGCTCATATTAAAACACATAAAACCACATCTTGCCAGTCAACTCCGTGGAAGGGTGGAGGATGTGGATGAGCTTGTGCGTCTGGGTCATCAGATGGAAAAGGACCACGAATTACAACTGGTGTATGAGCGTAACATTCATGCCAGGAGAACTGGTCCCATACAAAAAGGGTCACATCCTCCTAACATGCCTCAAGAAGACAAAACCCCATTGTGTTGGCGTTGTAGAGGTATACATTCCCCTGGGTCATGCCCTCAGTATAATTCCTCTACTCAAATGAGCAGTCAAAATAATAGACAAAAATCAGCTAGGTCCAAATCCAGTGGATACCCTACTAACTCCACTGCATCAGCTGTGACATCATCCCAGCAGATTGACACTTTCCGGGCTAAGGAGTCTTTGCCCACTGTGAAACAACCTTCCCCTTTCAACCCAAAAGTTATTCCACAACAGCTGGTCGTGCCCATACATATTAAGAATTGGTATGGAAAGGCTATCATGGACACAGGAGCCAGCTATACATTGATGCATGAGAATCTCTGGGCTGAATTGAATAGCTCAGGAGAAAATCTTAAGCCTTGGTGCCGTGATCCCTTGTATCTTGCCAATGGAGAAGCAGAGTCACCTTTAGGTTGGACAGATTTAGACATTGAAATACAGGGGAATGTGATACACTTATCAGTGGCAGTACTTCCGTCTAAGGCCTTGGCCTATGGAATTGTGCTGGGACTTGACTTTATTTACCATAGCCAACTACAAATAAATGTCGCTGACCAAGTGTACGGATTCAAACACACGCCTTCAATCATATATCCTTTCCAACCTGGCAGTGCCTCAATATCTGAGTGGAGATCATGGGAAGTAAGGAACCACAAAGGTAGTGGTAAACCAAAACATCTACTTGGACTTATCAGTTCTATACCTCCCCTGGGGTTTCGGTTGAAGGTGGAATGTCTTGGTGTTCAAGACTATATAAATCAGGCTGTGTCTTCTGCAGATTTAAAAGCATACGAAAAACCACAACTGTACGGCATCCTACAAACAAATCCTAAAGTGTGCACCCATGAAGTTGGTAGAACCAATGTCCTACAACATCACATCTATACAACTGCCCAAAATCAAATTCCTATAAAACAAAAACCTTACCGCATGTCTTCTGTTAAACAGACCATATTGAAAGAACAGCTCGAAGAGATGTTGTCTGCAGGTATCATCGAGCCCTCACGTTCGGGGTGGTCTTCCCCGGTGGTGCTGATACCTAAAAAAGATGGTGGACAAAGATTCTGTGTGGATTACAGGAAACTCAATTCACTCACAGAAAGTGATGCTTATCCTCTTCCGTCCATCAATGAGATTCTGGAATCCCTCTCTGATTCAATCATTTTTTCCACTATCGACTTAAATAGTGGATACTGGCAAGTGGAGATGGCCCCTGAAAGTAAGTTCATGACTGCCTTCATAACTCCAAAGGGCCTCTACCACTTTAATGTGATGCCTTTTGGACTCAAAAATGCACCAGCCACATTTCAGAGATTAATGGAGTTGGTCCTGGGAGACTTGCGTGGTCAGTGTTGCTTGGTGTACTTGGATGATATAATCATTTATTCTTCCTCTGTGGCACAGCATTTTTTGGATCTTCAGATGGTGTTTGACAAACTCCAGCAGGCAGGACTAACTATCAACCTGAAGAAAAGCACGTTCTGTCTGGAAGAGATAAAATTTTTGGGGCACATTGTCAATACTAACGGCATTTCGGCAGATCCAGAGAAGGTACGCTCCATTCAGCAGTATCCGGTACCTAAGAACCTCAAAGAGGTTCAAAGGTTTTTGGGAATGTCTGGATGGTATCACAGGTTCGTTCCCGGCTTCTCAAAAATAGCTGAACCTCTGAATAACTTGAAAAAAAAAGGGCAATATTTTATCTGGTCTCCAGAGTGTCAACATGCCTTTGATCAATTAAAATCACATCTGACCTCTTCACCAATTTTAGGACATCCTAAACCAGATCTTCCCTTTACGGTGTATACAGATGCAAGTGAAACTGGTCTTGGGGCCATGCTTGCACAAAAAACAGGCGCAGACTCTGAGCAAGTAATAGCATATGCCAGTAGGACATTAACCACGGCTGAAGTAAACTATTCTGCCACAGAAAAGGAGTGCCTTGCGGTGATATGGGCTTTAGAGAAATGGCAACACTATCTAGAACCAAAAGTATTCACCATCGTCACCGACCATTCTGCCTTACAGTGGGTTCTGACTTCTAACAAATCCACAAGCCGACTACTGAGGTGGGCTTTAAAATTGCAGAAGTTTGATTTTATAGTAGAGTTCAGAAAAGGCAAGCTTAATGTTGTTCCAGATGCGCTCTCTCGAATACCTTCGACTGTTGGCTGTAATGTGTTCTCGGCAAATAAAAAAATAGTGGACCTCCCTTTTTCTGCTGATATGGTGTGGGCAGAACAACACCAAGACCCTGAGATTGAAAAGGTGTTCCGTGCTTTAGCTGAAGGAGATTCCGTCATGATGGAAAAGTATACAGTGCTGGAAGACAAAGTGTATAGGAAAATGCAGGTTTCGGATCGCCAAAATCACTATCGGATTTATATTCCTTCCTCGCTAAAATCCAGAACGTTACAGGCATATCACGAGAACCCCCTATGTGGACATCTGGGCATCTTCAAGACCTACAAGAGGCTTCATGATGTTGCATTCTGGCCTAAAATGTGGTCCGAAGTAAAAGACTTTGTAAAATGCTGTGAGAAGTGCCAAGTCCTGAAAAGTGACAACAAAAAACCTGCAGGGAAAATTCAACAGACTATTGTGGACAGACCAAATGAGCTACTGGGAGTAGACCTTATGGGTCCATTCCCACGCAGTTCACAACAACATGAATACATAATGGTCGTGGTAGATTACTATACACGGTGGGTTGAGATTTTCCCCATGAGAACCGCAACAGCGTCCTCCATTACCCGTATCTTCAGAACAGAAGTTCTCACAAGATGGGGAGTTCCAACATACATTCTATCGGATCGTGGTTCCCAATTTGTTTCGTCCCTTTTCCAGGAATTGTGTGAGCAATGGAACGTCGTGCAAAAACTTACCACAGCTTACCATCCCCAAACCAACATGACTGAGCGTGTTAACCGTACCTTGAAGTGTATGATTGCATCATATGTTGAAGATAATCATAAAAGATGGGATATCTATCTTCCTGAGTTCAGATTCGCGTTGAACACTGCAGTACAGGAAACTACAGGACTGACGCCGGCCGAACTTCAAGTAGGCAGGAAGCTCCAGAGTCCTATGGACCGAATTCTTCAGTCAGCAATTCCTGTTCTGCCTGAGACTCCACTGTATAAAACTATGGATAGACTCCATCAACTTCAAAAAAAGGCAGAAGTTAGTTAAAAAAAATCCCGTTTCCGACAATTAAGGAACTATAATAAAAACAGAAGAGAAGTGACTTACCAGTTTCAAGACCGAGTATGGGTAAGAAATTTTCCCAAGTCAAGTGCCCTACATCAATTCACTGCTAAGTTGGGTAAGAAATGGAAAGGTCCGTACTGAATCGTCCGTCGGCTGGGGCCGATAAATTATCAAGTTGTCCTAGAAAGCTCTGGTGAAGATATAAGAAATATTCATGTTTGTAACCTGAAACCTTGTTATCCTACCGCTAAAGAGATAGAAAGACAAGAAAACCAAAAAATTCTGGAAATCTTTCAGGACTCTTCCGATGAAGAAGAATTCTTAGGGTTTTAAGAGTAGAACAACCATGGGTTGACCTTCCAACGGGGGGAGGATGTAGCGAACATAGTACAACAAGCCTTTACATAATAACCTTGACACAGTTGCTAGGAGATAAGATTTATGTTGCTCTTGGAAGGATCAGCTAAATCTAGCAGAAAAACATTATTATTGGCTGAAGACAAGTGCAGATTTCTAATGTGATTAATGGATTTGTGTAATTTGTACATGTCTAATTGAGTTCCTCTGTGATAGTACATTAGCTGAGGCAGAGCCCACTTTCAGCAGCTAGCAAATCTGTCCAGGTTGTTTTCTTTAGCTGAATGGATGTCTGAGAGGAGAGAAAACATTAAAATTATCCCTGCTGCTGTTTGAAAGCCTCTGTGGTTTTGCTGCACTCCGTTTTCCATTTTTAAAGTCCATTTTTCTTATCCTATTATGATGGATCTACTCTTGATTTCAGGTTTCATACATGCACACTCACCAGGGGATGATATTTTGCCTAATCAAAAAACTGATGCCGGAATTACAGTGGTGTCATTAAACCAGGATAAACTAGGCAGTTTTCTCTACTGTTTCGCAGATGATTTGTAAAAGGTTATACTCAGGGGGATGGGGAGTAACAGAAGACATGAACAGGATTATGTATTTAAAATACAAAATATAAGTAACTGTATTCCACTACAGTTACAGTTTAAATCATTGGTGTTTAGAATACATTCAAAAAGTATTTTGATTACTGAAGAGATTACTTTGCATTTTATTGTCATTTTTTTATTTAATATTTAGTGCTTTCAGATGGAAAACATTTATACATATAAATGATGCGATCCAAAGTGAATTTGAACAGTCCTTGAATCCTTGTGTAAATTGTCAGCTTTATGCTGAGCTAAAATGCTATTGTTAGCCATTTTACATGCACATGTTACCAGGCACGATCATATTTTCTATCAAGAAAATTCACATTGAATCATAATAAATTTTTCCAATTAAGACGTTTGATATTAGGGCTAAAATCGTATTCTTGATAATAATTGTTGTATTGTTTTCCTATAAAAATATCTAAAAATCATTAAAACAAGATCATTTTAATGTATCTTGTTTTAGAAACAACACTGAATGATATTTAGGTTTTTCAGAGGATGTATTTTTAACATGTATATTTTGTCTTACTGTACTGGCAGTTTTTATAGTCAAAACAAGTGAAAAATCTACCAGTGCTCAAGAAGTAATCCAAAGTATTTAGGATATGTTACTGACCTTGAGTAATTTAACAAAATATGTTCCAAATTACATTTTATAGCATGTATTCTGTAATCTTTAGTGGACTACATTTCAAAAGTAACCCTCCCAACCCTGGCTATATTGTATCTGACTGAGTTCATGGAGAAAGATTCAGGCTTTTAAGAAAACTTGTCATTGGAGAAGAGAAACTCTATACTCCCATTGCTAGCATGGAGTAGCTCAGACCAATACAGCAAGGTCAGGGAGAAGCCATATCTTCCATTTAACATTGACACTTTAGGTGTTTCATATTGATATGCACCATTAACAGAAATCTAATGGAGGGTTAAAAGAGGTAAAGCCTCTTTATGTTCCTCCTTTAGACAAAAAAGGAGAATTTGTGATGAAGACTAAGAGACCTTTGAGTGACATTTGGTTGAATAGTGCAGAAGTACACCCTCAAATCTTCAGATTCAGATCTGAAAAACTGTTGTGTAACCATGGAGACTGCCTCTACTAGTAACATATAGGGTGCAAACATAAAGATAACCTCTAGTCAGAGGGCTAGTTTGCTTAACTCACAAACATGGATGCCTTATACACTCTGATGTTCATAAACACTGCACGTCTGTGACCCCCCACACATGCATAATTTAAATGAGGTTTATCAGAATTGGAGCCTTTTGCAAGGACAGATTTCATGGCTTGCTCAAAACAAATATCAACGTATTAGGGCTGACAATCTTAACATGTTTATTTCTGCAATTAATAGTTGACTGTTTAACTTATTTTAAATGAACGGATTTTAACGCAATTAATTCAGTATCTGTTTTTTTTTTTTTTCATAAAAAAGCTTACCTCAACTTCACATTCTAGCACAGAAGCTGATTGTGTGGAGCAGTACATGTTTATTCCTTATGCGCAACGCATGTCCCGGGCATAATAAACATGGGAGTGGATTTACTGTACAGAGAATGGAGAATTCATCCGCAAGTGATGAGCCAGGTGTGGGAGAGATGCAAACAAGCTGCTTTATCTCTTTGCATTGCCCGAAAATGTTCTCTCACTGTCATCTGAACCAGTGTCAAAAGCGAAACTGGGCGAAAGAGACCCAGCGTGTGCAAGACTGAACAGCAAGAAAATAATAGCATTAGATTTAAAACTTCAGCAAATTAAACTTCAGCATCCAATTTGTTTTATATCTGTATGTATTTTATAGCCAATAAAGCTATATATATTGAATCTGCCCATTTGATCTCTGGAAAACGGAAGAAGATTTTGCCCAACTTTTAATTACAGCATTTCCTCTGATTTAATGGCATGTATACATATAATTGAATCAAAGATTTATAACATGTACATATTTAAATAATTATAATAAATTATGACTAACCATGTTCTTTGAATAAAAGTAAAAATTAATGTCTAGGCTACGTATGTAACCTCTGTTCCCTGATGGAGGGAACAAGACGTTGTGTCGAAGAAGTGACACTAAGGGTCTCTCTTGAGCGCCGAATATGCCTCTGATCTATGAAAAAAGGCCAATGAGAAGTTGGCAGTATTTGCATACCCCGCCCATATGGACATACGGGTATAAAAGCGGGGAAATACGTCGAGTTCATTGAGGATTTTTCTGAGGAGCCGGAAATGGTTCGGCCACAACAGTGGATTGGCTCAGCGACGTGGCCGGAAGGACACAACGTCTCGTTCCCTCCATCAGGGAATGGAGGTTACATACGTAACCTAGACGTTCTCTCCCACTGGGTGGCTCCACAGGTCAGGACTCCTACACGGACTCCCCCCTGTGTGTATAACCCCGTCGATCACGAACCGTAGTAAGGGTTGGTGTCTAGGCAGAATTGAGACATGGAAGTACACGTCCTCCAGGTCTACCGCTGCAAACCAATCTAGATGCCGGACGCAAGTTAAGATGTGTTTTTGCGTGAGCATTTTGAACGGGAGTTTGTGCAAGATCGGTCGTAAGCCGCTGCATTTCTTGGGTACGATGAAGTAAGGGCTGTAGAAAACCTTCATCATCTCGGTTGGAGGGACAGACTCTATTGCATCTTTGAGTAAGAGAGTAGCGATTTCCATGCCCAGGGATTTGGCATGCTCGCCGTGTACTGCGGAAAAGTGGATGCCCGCGAAGGGGGGCGGAGGCCTGGCAAACTAAATTGTGTAACTGAGTCGGATGGTCCGGGCAAGCCAGCGAGACGGGTTGGGAAGTGAAAGCCATGCATCCAAACTCTAGGGGCACCAAGGGGTCGATTATTTTTGACGTACCTTGCGGGGCGGAGCAGCGGGGCGGAGCAGGTAATATGGCGTCGGGAGGCGAAGACGCGTCCCGAGGCTCTGGTGCTGAGGAAAGACTCGAAGCACTTACCTTGCTCCGCACACCCAAAAGGGGGCGGGTTAGTGACTGAGGAGGAGGTCCAGTGGAGGCGTCCTATAGACTCGTCAGGACCGGCTGGCCGGGGAACAGTCGTGGGGCTGTAGGCGGGGGGTCCGCGTCCAGCATGCTGGGACTGTTGAGATCTGGCGGCTGAGTGCCGTGAGGACGGCATTTGCGGGCCAGGTGACCCAGAGACAAAGGAAATAGCTCTTTTACTGAGAATGTGGAGCAAATGAAATAAATTCAACAAAAGATTCTCCCTCGCCCTCCACTGGGGGACGGAGTGGTCAGCTTACCAGCTCCAGAGCTAATGTCTTGGTCCCTGGGTCGAACGTGTCAGGAGTACCTGGGAGTCTTACGGGTCCTCGAGTGGACCCGTGAGACGGGGGGTGTCTGCTTCCTGCGGTGTGCTTGACGCTGGGGCTGAGAGCTGGGCCCGGGTTGAGGCGGAGCAGGGTGTTTCTTAGCTGCAAGATGACGCATGAGACGGGGCATGGCCCATGGCGGCAGGCTTGCGGCAGGGCAGGATGTGAGAGATGGCCTCCGTCTGCTTCTTCACTGCGGAGAACTGCTGGGTGAATTCCTCGACGGTGTCGCCGAAGAGGCCGAACTGGGAGACAGGGGAGTTGAGAAAGCGAGCCTTGTCGGTCTCATGCATCCCGACCAAGTTCAGTCACAGATGACGTTCCTGGATCACTAGCGTGGCCATCGCCTGCCCGACTGACTGTGCTGTGAACTTCGTGGCTCTGAGGGCGAGGTCATTCGCTGAGCGCAGTTCCTGCAACACATCGGGATCAGTGCTACACCCATGGAGATCTTTAAGTGCCTTGGCCTGGTGGACCTGCAAGAGGGCCATGGCATGCAGGGCGGAAGCGGGGGGGGGGCGGCGAGGCTGTGAGCGGCGCGCAGACCCCAGGAATCAGTTATCCAACTGCGATGGCTGTGGGGAGCATGGAGGGTTCCAGTCCAGCCCCACGCTGGCGGCAGCCCGGGAAAGCATGTCGGTCATCTGCTCATCATCCTCAGCCTGGGCGTGCTGGCCCGAAGGCGGCAGCCCAGGGGAGTAATCAGCGTCAGACGCCGCGCTCTCCGATGCAGCAGCAAGCTCATCCACCTCGAGCTCTAGAGGATAGGCAGGCTGGCCGTGAGGCGAGCCACTGTTGCCTCGAGCACGGACGGGAGTCAATGAGCGCACTGGGGGCGGGTGGTCCCAGGGGGTGTACCTGGCGGAGCTGCACCTGCTGCCATCCCCAGAGTGCCTCCAGCACCAGCCGCATCATCCTCAATCCCGTGGGAAGAATGAGCAATGCGGGGGGCGGCTGGAGTGGTGTGCTTTCAGTTGAAAGCGAGCCGCGACCGCAACGTTGCCATGATCATGCCATCACAGTGAGAGCATAAACCATCCACAAACACTGCCTCGATGTGATCGCTACCCAGACACACGAGACAACGCCTGTGGCCGTCTGAAGCGGAGAGCACTCTACAGCATCCAGAAACTACACAGGTGGAATGGCATCTTTATAAAGACGCATCCTGAAAAGGATGTTCAGCGCCACTGTGTAAAAGCTCTTTTAGAGGAAAATACTCTTTTATAGAGAAAATCACTCTTTTAAATAAACTCTTTTAGCTTTCTGCGCTGTCGAAGCGCCCAGGGGCAAGCTGCACTGCTGTGCAGAGAAGGAGAAAAGCCGCTGTAGTGCACCATTGATCCAACAGCAGGCAGAGCATCAGAGGAACAGAAGCAGGAACAGGTGTGTGACTCACAGCTGGCTGCATACACGGCCATCGGCTCCGAAGAAAATTCGACGTATTTCCCCGCTTTTATACCCGTATGTTTACACCTGGTCACTTAAATGCACCCGTATTTAGCGCTGACCACTTGTGTTAGGATCACCTGAAACGCATCTTAATACCAGGTGGAAACGGGGTCTCAGACACATACATACTCACAGAGATCCAAACACACACTGTAAAAAAAATCCTGTTAAATAAAGTGCATCCGGAAAGTATTCACAGCGCTTATTCCAAAATGGATTAAATGTATTATTTTCCTCAGAATTCTACAAACAATACCTCATAATGAGAATGTGAAAGAAGTTTGATTGAAATCTTTTATTTGAAAAAATACAAAATGAAAAAAATCACATGTACATAAGTATTCACAGCCTTTGCCATGACTCTCAAAATTGAGCTCAGGAGCATCCTGTTTCCACTGATCATCCTTGAGATGTTTCTACAACTTGATTGGAGTCCACCTGTGGTAAATTCAGTTGATTGGACATGATTTGGAAAAGCACACACCTGTCTATATATATAAGGTCCCACAGTTAACAGTGCATGTCAGAGCACAAACCAAGCAATGAAGTCCAAGGAATTGTCTGTAGACCTCCAAGACAGGATTGTATCGAGGCACAGATCTGGGGAAGCGTACAGAAACATGTTTGCAGCAGCGAAGGTCCCAATGAGCACAGTTGCCTCCATCATCCGTAAATGGAAGAAGTTTGTAACCACCTTCTTAGAGCTGGCCACCTGGCTAAAGTGAATTATCGGGCAAGAAGGGCCTTATTCAGGGAGGTGACCAAGTACCCGATGGTCACTCTGACAGAGCTCCAGCATTTCTCTGTGGAGAGAGGAGAAACTTCCAGAGGAACAACCATCTCTGCAGCACTCCACTAATCAGGCCTGTATTGTAGAGTGGCCAGACGGAAGCCACTCCTCAGTAAAAGGCACATGACAGCCTGCCTGGAGTTTGCCAAAAGGACTCTCAGACCATGAGAAACAAAATTGTCTGGTCTGATGAAACAAAGATTGAACCCTTTGGCCTGAATGGCAAGCGTCATGTCTGGAGGAAACCAGGCACCGCTCATCACCTGGACAATACCATCCCTACAGTGAAGCATGGTGGTGGCAGCATCATGCTGTGGGGATGTTTTTCAGCAGCAGGAACTGGGAGTCTAGGTCTAGTCAAGATCAAGGGAAAGATGAATGGAGCAATGTACAGAGACATCCTTTATGAAAACCTGCTCCAGAGCGCTCTGGACCTCAGACTAGGGCAAAGGTTAATCTTCCAACAGGACAACAACTCTAAGCACACAGCCAAGATAACAAAGGAGTGGCTACGGGACAACTCTGTGAATGTCCTTGAGTGGCCTAGCCAGAGCCCAGACTTGAACCCGATTGAACATCTCTGGAGAGATCTTAAAATGGCTGTGCACCGATTCTCCCCATCCAACCTGATGGAGCTTGAGAGGTCCTGCAAAGAAGAATGGGAGAAACGGCCCAAAAATTGGTGTGCCAAGCTTGTAGCATCATACACAAAAAGGCTTGAGGCTGTAATTGGTGCCAAAGGTGCTTCAACAAAGTATTGAGCAAAGGCTGTGAATACTTATGTACATGTGATTTTTTTTTTCTTTTTATTAAATTTGCAAAGATTTCAAACAAACTTCTTTCACATTTTCATTAAGGGGTGTTGCTTGTAGAATTTTGAGTAAAATAATGAATTTAATCAATTTTGGAATAAGGCTGTAACAACAAAATGTGGAAAAAGTGAAGTACTGTGAATACTTTCCGGATGCACTGTATATGGTAAAAAATGGGCAGCTGTGTTTGCCAGAAATTCACTGTTTATTCACAGAAATACGGTAAACATGCTTCAGGCTTTACGGGATGTAATTTTGATGTGTATTTTACGGTGCATTACCGTTTATATTAGTTCATTATATAAACTTACCTTAATCTTCTGAAATTGTAAAAATCTGCTTGTCACTTTAGAATGTATTGTTACTCACCGTAGTATTTACAGAAAGGCACATGATGACATGAAGTTCATCGAAAGAGACCAGTCCTGGAGCAATGAACAATAAACATGTAGAGACAGTGCTCAGAGTCACTCACACAAACACTAAACATCATCAGGGTAACACATGTGAAATTAAAATAATGCAATAAACATGAACTAAATTACATCAAATATAACACAAAACAGCCCAATGTAGATAAGTGATATTAAAAATAAGAAAAAAAACACAACTTTTCCCATATAATATAATGAAATATGGGTAATGCAGGGAATTCTGGGAATGCCCGATTGTTGTAAAAAGTACATGTACTGTCTTGTTAAATATACTATACATTTTTACCATTAATTATATGGTAAAGTCATACTTTGTACATGTAAAAATATTTTTTTTACAACAGTGTTATATGTATTGTCTTTTTAAATATATTGTAATGTTTTACTTAATATTTTAAGGGAACTGCCCTTTTACCAATTAGCTTTTTTTTTTTTACTGTAGTATTTTTGCAGTCTTTTATCATTAAAATGGCAGACATTATTTACAGTGCAGATTCATGTTGTCAGAGTCCCACAGGGGCACTGTAATGTGTTTTGTAGTGGGGCATTGACCCGAGGTGACCCTGACTTTGTGGGGGGCACAGAAAGAGCAGCTGCTTATGTGATGTTCTCCTCTGAGGGGCGGATCACAACACAAGTAATATGGCATATGTTAGCATGACGGAACAAGCCCAGGGCCCACCCAGGCCTCTGAGCAGCAGCATAAGACTTTTGCCTCCTCTCATTCTCATGCTAATAGTTCACGCTGTATCGCTGTAAGGCTAAAAAACAGAGACCATTCCAAGGCCAGCCAGCTCTGACACAGCATCCACCTGCTGCTAACCAGCATCAGCAGCTCTGGAATGTTCTGGAATGCTTCCTGCTATCAGTTACATAATTCCTCAATTAAGTGGTGTTCACACATGATGTGCTCTTGTGAGTTATTTTTTATTGTTGGTCTGTGTGTATATGTGTCAAATAGCTTGTCTTTGCTAAAATAAAACATGTTAATCCAGCCTAAGATGCTTTGCTGGTCTTATCTGGTTTTAGATGTTTTAGCTGATCTTACAGCCAGCAAACTAACTTAGGCTGGTTTAAGCTGCAGGACATTATCAATGTCACTTGTAAAATGATGTACCAATGAGAAGAGGCTGGAAGCAGGACATGATCACTAGTATATTAGCGTGTAACTTTTGTCTGCTACAATGTCAGAGGAGGGTCTTATCGTTGTGGTGTTTGAGAATGATTTAGCCATAAGGCTGGGTATCGATACAAATGTCCTGATTTGATACAATTCTGATTCACAAGCTCTTGATTGGATTCCAATTTTGAAACGATTTGGTTCGATTTGTGATTTATTTGGATATATTTCAGTTATTATGTTTATATTTGCTTACGTATGAAAGAAATATATAGAGATCCTTCTAACTTGGTAAACTACTAAATATTAGTTAAAAATTTACAACAGGGCCCAAACTATGCAGTTCAATTGATATATATTTAACAGATATAATAATCAACACAACCAAAACTGAAGTAAACTTTAAAGTAAAAGATAGATCTTGGGATTTTAAAAATAGATAACGCAATTGTTTAAATGAAGACTGCGATTACTCTGAAAATCTTTAATACTATTTAGCCAGTTAGCAAGCTAGATATCTTACTAAATCAAAGCAAGCTAGCTAGCTCTCTGCCATCTTTCATAAAAGGTCATATTAACACTGTAACAAGTTATGCTAATTAAATTTTTCTAATGAATTCAACATGCAGACAAACTGGCAACACGATTTTTTTGCCTTACATTGCACTCTCTCTAGCTCTATGCAAAAACACATTCTGTCCTGTGTTTAAACCCCCAGCCTGCTGCATACGTGGAAATGTTTCCATATGTGGCAAAAGTTTTCTTTTGTGGTTGATTTTGTTACAAAACTCTATAACTTTGATAAACTACATTTCTATAAAAAAATTTCCCAACTCAAATCAGAAAAAATGCTTAGTTGCAATAGCTAAAAACAGTTGTGAGCCTGAGGGGAGAGTTGTCATTGCGGATTGCTTAGATTTAAAGATAAACCATCGCACTCAGACTTCCCTCCTGATTAAATTAAAAAATCATTCTGTTCAGCACATATAGAGGAGATTTCATTTCTTGTTATTTTTATTTTGACTGTACCTGAATGCATCTTCAAAGATAAATGATAAATGATAAAAGTGCACTGTAAGTCGCTTTGGATAAAAGTAAGTGTACAAATGCATTAATGTAAATGTAGTGCTGATTCATGCCAAATGTGAAAATACTGAACATTTTGCTAGTGTTCATTGAGCTTAAAGTCCACATGAAATGACATTTGCAACAAATTGTACTTCCGTAACGAAGTGAAACTGAATTGTCAGTGAGAAAATATAAAAACATAATTTTATCCATGAGGAAATAATTGGATCATGAAAAGTGGTCTTTTTGTTCATGTCAGCCAAAAAACCAATTATGATGTAAGAGTTATTTTGAAACAGCATGAACCAATGAATTGTGCACAATGAGGCCAGAAACTTGTAGAAGAAAATAAATAGGGTTCATTTTGATTTTATGTTGACTTTAAAGCTAATGTTTTAATTAAAAAAATAAAATTTCTATAAATTAGCCATTAGCCAATGTACCCCGAAAAGTACATTCTGTGGCACTTTCAGAACATTGCTTTTTTGTTTGAGTGGTCAGACTTTGCCCTTACCTGTGGTGTGATAGTTGAGTGAGACTGTCTGTTTGACAAACATTGACAGACAATGGGAGTGTTACGGACACCTGAAAACTGTAATTATTTTTGCAATTTCTAAAGGTGAACTTACACACTGCAGCTTTGAGTACAAATAGTACATATTATTGAATTTGCTCAAATGCACACACTCACACCAAGACACGTTCTGCTGTTCCCATTACTCTCACAAACTGCTGTGTTTGGTTTGGCTCGTGATGCTGCAGCATGCACAATATTGCGCTGTCAAAAATTAATCAAACATTCTTATTTATGAGGGAAGTTATACCACATGCCTTATTAAGACTCTCATTTCCACTGCAATACATTTCTAAGCGACCAATTGCAGGGACATGCACAATGCTTGGGGATCTTGGGCCACTGCAGTTTCCAATATTATATCCACATTCTGGGGGCCGTGTTGTACCTCCTCTCTCCCCCTTTCTCTCTCTCTCTCTCTCTCTCTCTCTCTCTCTCTCACACACACACACACACACATTGGTGTGGCTATCCTTATTTTAATTTTTAATTTAATTTAATTGCCCAATTGTCACACATTATACATACATTTCTGCATATATACAGTGAAATTATTTATTTTTCACATATCCCAGCTATGCTGGGGTCAGAGTGCAGGGTCAGCCATGATTCGGCGCCCCTGGAGCAGATAGGGTCAAGGGCCTTGCTCAAGGGCCACACAGTGGTGTCTTGGCGGTGCTATGAGGACTCTCCATAGACATAATGATTTTTATTCTGTACAAACTATAGATTCTATCCCCTAAACCTACCCCTAAACCTAATGCTCACAAAAGATGTCTGCATTTTTACATTTTCAAAAAACATTGTTTGGTATTATTATTGAGACACTAGAAATGTCCTCATGATCTACATTTATAGCATTAGTAATTACCAAATAACCTAAATATTGTCTTTGTAAACCACTCACACACACACACACACAAATAAATGCAGTTAAAGACTTCTAGAGTCATTTAAATTAGAATTACCATTGGAATACATTTTATTACAAACGTTTTATGCAGAAGTGTCCACTCTTACAACCAAAATGCTTATCAAGCTTTATCTGACACTGCCACTGTTGGTAGAACAGCTTTACTTGTTTCTAGTGGGTCCAGGCATGCTGCCTTCTCTGTAATTATCAGTTCCCAGATAACTAAAGCCCAGCAAATATCAAGAGAGCCACCATAGAGAAGTTTATTAAGCTAAAGAAGATGCCAGTAAATCAAAGGAGTCTATCAGAGTCATGCAATGAAGGTTATTAGAAAGCATACTTTCTTAAAGTGCACAATAACATTTTTGATATTTCCCAGCATTAAAAGGATAGTCACTAATGAAAATTCTCTCATCATTAACTCACTTTCATGCCATCCATGAAATGTCTGTATTTCTTTCCGTTGCTGAACACAAACAAGGATTTTTAGAAGAATGTTTCAGATCTGTTGGTCCACACAATGCAAATGAATAGTGGGCAGAACTTTGAAGCTCCAAAAAAATCACATAAAAGAAACCACATGACACCAGTGGTTTAATATATGTCATCTTCTTCACTTTGGGTGAGAAACAGATCAATATTTAAATCATTTCTAAATCTCTGCTTTCACTTTCAGGACTTAAGTCTGTATCTCTTTCTCACTCACACCTATCATATCACTTCTGAAGACATTGATTTAACCACTGGAGTCTTGTGGATTACTTTTATGCTGCCTTCATGTGAATTAATGGAGCTTCAAAGATATGGTCACCATTTTCTTGCATTGTAGGGAACTATAGAGCTGAAATATTGTTCTTAAAATCTTAATTTGTATTCTGCAGAAGAACGAAAATGTCATACATATCTTGGATAGCATTAGGATGAGTAAATGATGAGAGAATTTTCATTTTTGGATGAACTATCCTATAAAAGCCTGTCATATGACATCAGAAGGCTTGGAATGTACTGCAAGAGTGGTATGAACCACTTTTATAATGCCTTTGTTGTCATTTTGGGGCTTGACAGCCAGAGTCTACATTCACTTTCATTCTATCGGGAAGACACGCAGGCTTGGGTGAGGTTTAAGATGCCATTTATTTTATGAATGTAGAACAGAAAAGTAATGTCTCTCTTTGGCGTAGGCCCCGTCTGGCGGTCCGAGGGAGTTGTACTCGGAACCATCATATCCTGCCGGAGATAGGAGGCAGGGGCGAGGAGCCTACCCCCGTGCGGGACGGGGCTCAACTGGTGGTGGGGTGGTGGAGGTTGCCGTGTTAGCACACTGAAACAGCAATGTGATAGATTGTGAGCAGACTTATAATGCAATGGCTTACCTGCGATTGGCTAGGAATTACTCAGCTAATAGTGTGATGATGTACAGCTGCTAGTCTTCCCGCTAGAGCTACGCTGCGCTCACATTTATATGGAAAAGAGGAGCCAGGATATTTTTTCCAAAATTCACCTTTTGTGTTCCAGAAGAAATAAAATCATACGGGTTTAGAATGGCATGATGGTGAGTAAAAAAAACAGAATTCACATTTTTGGTTGAACTATTCATTTAAAATACTGTAGTTTCATAGCATAAAAAAAAATCATTACTCAGATTCATTCATCACTGTCATATTGAAGAGCAACGGCAGAAAATCCAGATGTGTTTGTGTTGATTAATCGTATAGAGGAAGCAGAATAAGAGAGAAGGATGTTGTTAATTAAAAGAAAGAGGCTGTTTGTAGGGCCTGGAGACTGTCACATACAGTTTTCATTTATCTGGATGTAGGCCGCATCAGACAGGTCTGTGCAGACTTGTCTGTACCATCCTCACTCTAATTAGCCCGCTTTAATCATGGACAAACTGCGAAGATACCAGAGACCACTTTAAAGTACCACTAATCTTTACTGTAGAAAACACTCCAAGGTGCCTTAAAGTTCAGTCATCGTAGTGTGTAATGAGAGGGGAGGTTTGGTTGGACTCTGGGCTGTTTTCATGCATCCTGTCTGAGAGCTGCCCTCATTTTTATCTGCGATCTGCACAATACAACAGTTCTGCTCCCTCTAAAGTTCAGCTTAGAACCACCTGCTGATCAGCATTATAAAATGTACATTTTAAAGGTATTAATCAAGAGATTAGCTTGGGCATGTGCTGTCAGTGTGCAAGTGAAGTGACCGTTTCACACGGCAAACATAAGCAACATGTGAGTGTGCAGCAGAATAACTGCAACAGCAGGCTTGCCGTAAAACAAAGTGATTTTCAGGACTGCTATTTTGAGTATTTTCCTTTAATTTTGACCATAACTTATAAAATGATTATCGGATGAGTACTACCACAAACTTGATCATTGTGAAATCTAATTCTTTCTTCAAATGGTAATTAATAAACATGGAATGGAGCCTAAACCCCAGCATTTTCTTTGTAGTGTCAGCTGAATTCAGCTGTCTGCATACAGTAAAAATAGATTCAGATGTAAAACGCTACTCTGTAGATGGGCAGTGTGAATACTTCAACTTGTTAATGAGGCCGAAGAATGTAGTTTGAAACAGACCTCATGCTAATGCAGCTGAAAACAGGAGACTTACATGAAGTTGTTTGCGGTATCATTGTGGTATACTGCTCACCCTCTTAGAGAAGACAATTTTTTCAGTCCACAAAGTACTTCTGTATAATGACCAGTGGCAAATTCTCAGTGCTAGTGAAGCCTTCTCTGCTGGCCTAACATGCCAAATAAAGAAGTATTTTTCATCCTTTCATTCTCAATCACCTATTTGCCTATGTATTTTTAATCACTTTCAACTCTTATTTAATCTACAAACAAATAAAGAAAAACAAAAAGTTTATCCATTCAGAATTTATTTCTTGATGCTTACAAGCAAAGTGTGACAGCTGTTTCACAAATCCCATGCCCCAAGCAGTGTGTGAGTCTGAGCTCCACCCACTCAGGCCTTCAGAATTTCTTCAGAATCCCTCAACAGTGCAAATGAATAGGCAACTAAAGTTAGATTGTCAGATTCATCAGCCAATCAGAATGATTTATTTGTTCATGGTGGGTGTGATCTTTAGGATATGTCTAAAGGCCTTCTAGCTGGCCTTGACTGACGCAATCGCTTTAAGTGATGTACATAATTTGAAAGTGATGAGCGTGAGATCTTGCTGACGAGTTGACTGTCATTTCTGCCGCAATCGCCATTGAGAGATCCTTATGGATTTGAAAACATGAGATGTTCTGCATGACCGTGCAATTGCTTAATTCAACAGGAAAGGATGACTGATTATCACTTTGTAGAGCGGAGGAGGGCGGGGCCGGGCTGGAACATCACACGCCCGGTCCCCAATCAGCCTGATGGTGGCGCGCGAGGGATAATGGCGGCCGGTGACGACGGTTCGAGAGAGAATGTCTGCAGAAACGGGTGTATAAAACACTATAATCACACACCTGAAGCACAAATGCTAGTGCTGCAGCACTGTTTAACAGTTGGGTTGCTAGGAGACATCTCTAATGAGAGTCAAACCCCTGCTACCAGGAGCATTGCAGTTCCGAATATCGGCAAATTGAATTAATTTATGCTCAGAGATATCAAGTAGGAATATCCCACATCCAACTTGAATGGAACAGAGCATAACTGTGTACCCTGACGGAACAAAATGTATTGCAAGCAACATTTAAATCGCAAATATTATTAGTTAGATTTTTCCAGGTATTATAGTCCTCCTTAGTAGATTCATATGAAAAATTGTGATTTTTGAATGTCTGTTCGGGAGGCGTTCATTTAATACATTTCAAATTTCAAATTAGGCTTGCTTGGGCATGTCAGTTGGTATTATTAGTTAGCTGCGAAATAATGTATGATGCCCAAAGGTGTATGGTGTTTTATTCATTGTGTTTTCTTAATGGCATGAATCACACTGAAGGCCTAGACTTTAAATGCATGGCCCACCACTGATAATGACACATGGGCACAAAGTGTCATATTTTATGTCTGACAAGTTTAAGGAACAGAGAGAGAAAGAGAGCTGGCAGCTCCAATAAACTGTGGGAGATTAAAGTGGGAGACAGTTTATGGGAACCATTGGGCATGGCTGAAATTTAAGAGTCTGTGCCAACTAAGGGCCCGGACACTGCAGCATTCTTCCATGGCACACACGCACACACACACACACACACACACACACACACACACACACACACACACACACACACACACACACACACACACACACACACACAAACAAAGTTAAATTTGGACTGAGGCTGTCAGTCCCTAACATTCTACTTAACATCTACCTTTGTGTTCCACACAAGAAGTAAATAATTTGGGTTTAGAACAAGATGTTGGTAAGTATATGATGACAGAGTTGTCCTTTTGGGAGGAACTGTTCCTTCAACAGGTCAGAGGGGATAACCCCAAGATGTTGCTCTGAAAAACTGCTTGCATTGAATAAGGAATAATAAAGAGATGGCCTGTTGTGTCCATTTTGGTACTTCAGACCTTATTTATGGTAAATGAATTCACACTAGCTGGCAGTGTCAGTGAGCTCTTCTTCCGCTGCTCTGCTGTGGAACAATACTGTCTCTGTCTCTGAGTCTTTAATACTGTCTCACTGGTCGCACCTCACAATGAGCTTGTGTACATGGACACCAGAAAGCTGTTTATTGTGAGAAAGTTGCTAAAGGGGGCGGTCACTCTACACTTTGCACTCCATTAACTCCCATTGCATCAGATGCATCAGAATGGAGGAGACCGGAAACCTCATGTGAAACAATTTCATACTACACTGTGTTTTGAAAGTTCAAGGTTGGTGACCTGCGAATCCGTATGACGAGAGGATGCATGAGCAATAGATGATCGAAACCTCACATGCTGACCTCTTGGCTCAATACAAAGAATACATATTTCAAAGCCGCGTGCTTTATTTTTGCAGGAAAGTGAGTAGACAATATATTTTAACAGTTTGCATATAATATTTTTGTTATTTGTGATGTATTATTATACAACCGGCCCTCCCGCGTGGCATCGTTGTCTTGTCTGTTGCATTGTTCGGAAAAAATTTACATGCTCAAAGTCTAGTGTAACCACCCCTTAAGGCTATGATGTGGCATGCCTGTTTAAATGCACGTTGTTCACGGCTTCCATCGCAACTTGCAGCGGAATTGTATTTGCAATAGTTGGGTTTCCCTCTTACTCAAACTCCTGGATTCCCCCAATGTACTTGAGCACTTAGACACGGACGTGAGGAACAGTCGATATTTTAAATTGATGTGTATGAATGGGTGTATTTTATTGTGAATGTGTTTTTCCCACTGTGCTCCCAGACATGTTGAATTCTTTCCGCTGTGTGGACTTGTTGTTGGGCTCCATCCTATGATAATTGTTGTCTGGTCTGTTCAAGCACATGCGCGCTCTGCCAAAAACTGTAAAAAAAAAAAGTGCTTAGGCATTTACATGACCACATAAATTGCGTTCTCTGGGAGAAACCTCGGTGTGTTAAACTAAATAAACAGAATTATGCTTTCTGCAAAATCATGGTCACTCTGAAATGGACACTCACTTTTCTACTCTGACCATTTATCACTTCCTCTGTGGATGTATGATACTGGCACTGTTGTGTGCTGTCTGCTGAGCTGATCTCATGACACTGGCACTGGCTTGTGTATCAGTGTGACAAAAGTGAGCATTTGATTTTTTGGCATGGTACTTTACCGCTGTTATAGTCTGATGCAGTGCAGACTTGCTAGTCTGTTATGAAACATGGTGGTTTTTAAGGATGGCATGCTTGTTATGATGAGTTTGTGTATGTGTGTGTGTGTGTCTGTGTGTGTGTGTGTGTGTGTGTGTGTGTGTGTGTGTGTGTGTGTGTGTTATGCACTGATATACTGAGGCTATTCAACCTGCCACATACTGTCAAAATCAAATTATAGAATGTTACATTGCTTTAAATTGTCTGTCAATCTATTGATATGGCAGCACTTTTGTGTACTTTTCTTGAAAAGTCTAGAAGCTGATCATAAAGTTTGGAGTTGTAAAAGAAAGAAGCTAGTCAATAACATCTCTTGTTGAAGAAAGTCTGCCAATTTTTGAGCACTTTGCCAAAGTTTGAGTCCTATGGTTATTATTGCTCCTGGTGAAAATAATAGCTTTACCAGCCTACAGTTATCTGCTGATCTTGCTGCTTGGTTAAATTGGTTTTGCTGGTCTGTTTTGCTGATTTTAGAGGGGTTTAGGGCATATGTCAGCTGGTATGGCCAGGGCGACTAGCTGGCCACTAGCTTGTGAGACCAGCTAGACCTGTGTAAACCAGCTAAGAGCAGCAAACTACCTAAGGCCGAGAATTTGAGCTGTGAGCCTTTATCTGAGTAAACACTCATCACATAGTGATAGCCTACACATACACCAGGCATTTGCCTCCATAGCAAACCCACACAATCTTTAACGTCCTGCCTTATGCACTGAATCGCAGCCAGATAGGGCTGATGCATGCCGGGTTTGCAGCCACAGTAATTTGGGAATGATCAATGATGGTTCTCTAGCCGTGGCAGCAGTGCTGTGGGAAATAGATTAGCTATCAGTGTTAGAGGAGAGGCAGACTCACCTGTGGTCTCTGGATCCCTTGAGGAGACATGCTCACAGCCTATGATACTTGAGAAATGAACGGCAAGATACCTGTTTGCATGCTAATATGCATTAAGGAAGAGTGATGTTGAGGGTTTGTTTGGCTGTGTGTAGTGCAGAGTAGAGAGTTCAGAAGAAAATAAGTGGGTATGTCAAGACAGATTTATTTCAAAACGTGTTCTGTCCTATGTCGTGTGAGTGTGTTTGTGTGTTGAAAGTAACAGTGTTGAAGGGATTGTGTGGGTGCGCTGCGCTAATTCTTGTGCACATGTGTAGGAAGAGGAAGATGATGCTTGTTGCCTAGCAACACCATTACATCCCTACAAAAAAAGAAGATTGCTGCTTTGCCAAAAATATTGCTTTAATTTTGCACACTACAATGTTGAAACCTTGATAACCCCCACCCTCTAACTTCTTTTTGTAATTAAAAGGGATATTTCAAAGGTATATTTACTCACCATCATTTTGTTACAGACTTTCTTTCTCCGTGAAAGACAAAAGGAGATGGAATGACATGAAGATGAGTAAATGTAAACAGAATTTTCATTTTTGTGTGAACTTTCCATCATTTGAGGCAAGCTTTATATAAAACTTGTGTTTAGGAGATTGTGTATGAGTTACTGGAATGTGATATCCCAGAATAACCCCACGAGAGGAACACCAGATGGTCTCCCTTGTTTTACCTGGAACGGAAATGACTCCACAGGAAGTATAGTAATTGGGAAAAAGAGGGGTCAAAATGGATCAAAAGCTGCTTACCAGCATGTAGTAGTCAAGCTGTCCTCCACCACTGAGGAGCAAACTGCTGTTTACATGCTTTGTCATCACATCCCCTATCTGTGAGTAACTGTTTAGACCAGTGGTTCTCAAAGTGTGTGGAAGACTGCCCCTTTTTCAAATCTCATTCACTTGCACACATAAAAATTATAACAAAACATTTCTTTTCTCCTTAAATGTGCTGTAAGCTATTTTTTCATGGAAAGTTATGCAAAAAAATGTCCCTACTCCCTGAAAAATATCACTGAAATAAGAATCATGAGTTCCCCGTCTGTCACTCGACATTGTGTCAGTTGAATGACACTAGGGGGCTTCTTTCGGGAGCCACGGTTACCTCTAAATTTGAGAAATGGCCAATGAGAAATTGGCAAACAGAATTTGCATGTCCCTCCCTTGGACATACGGGTATAAAAGGAGGGAATTGTGCATCTGTTATTTAGATGTTTTTCTTTTGAGCCAAGCGGTTGTGTGATCAGCGAGCTGAATTCACTACTGTTCACTCACCTCTGCAAGAAGCTTTGCTGTTGGATCTTACAACCCTACGCCCTGGGTGCTTCGACAGCGCTTCCTAAAAGAGCATAAATCCTCTAAAAGAGTCATCATGTCAAATGATGGCTGAGGAATTCCCGACCAGACCCACTACGGGTACTAATTACTTTGTACTGAAATAGGTGCTCCACAGGTGCCAGTTATCACAGTAACCCCCTGTGCTGTATTTTCCGTGGTACGGCCCCCTGTCAGGCGGACCTACGTCTCCCTTGGGCAGTCCCCCCTGCCCCTGGTCCCTATGTTTGTAGAGCTTCTATCAGGCAGGACCTTCCACCGCACCACTTCCATGTGTGGCTTGTAAGCCCATGTGACGTATTTGCCACATGTTTGACCTCCCCAGCCTGGGCAGGTTGTGGTCTCAGCGGAATGCCTTCCCCGATGTGACTGGCAGAGCCTGCTAACATGTTTGTCACGTCACTTGTTCCCCCCCTTAGGGATGCCGGAACCTAAAATGTTTAAGACATCTTATGGGGCATTGGGGAAGGTTACGTGCAGTCTGATGCACCTGCTTCAGCAGTTCACGTAACATGGTTCAGTGTAGTGGCATTATTAAATGGGACACCTAGTGTCACTTCAATCGACACAATGTCGAGTGAGTGACATATGGGGACCGTCTAGGTTACTGTTGTAACCCCCGTTCCCTGATGGAGGGAATGAGACATGGTGTCCCCCTGGCCACAACACTGTACCAAACGCTGTAAAGGCCGAACCTTATTTTCGGTTCCTCAGTACAAAACCTAACTAACAGATTCCCGATTCCTTCCCTTTATACCCGTATGTCCGAGGGAGGGACATGCAAATTCTGTTCACCAATTTCTCATTGGCCTTTTCTCAAATGCAGAGGTAACCATGACTCCTGAATCGACGCAATTTCTCGTTCCCTCCATCAGGGAACTGTGGTTACAACAATAACTCACCAGTCTCTGTGACAGCTCTAGATTCTGTAAACATGTGTTTGCAGCCTGTGGTTTCTGACACTTCTGACTGTCAATAGTTTTAAACGTTCTCATAGTGTTGTTGTTGCAGCGAATTATCAATACTCGCTGAGCTACACAGGCCCCTACCTTTAAGCATTGTTAATACTTTTGTCTGGCACTGCAGCGCATCCTCTTGACAGCACACAGAGTTTATTATTAATCTTCCATGTGGTGTGGTGTATTAATTTGTTTCAGGGATGCTAATTGGATCTATCGCAATCAACCAGTCGATCTTGAAAACAGGTCAAAAGGACCTGAACATAGACAAATAATGAGAATGAACATACACAAATAATGAGAATCTTAAAGATTAACTTTTTTTTTCTCTGTTCGATCTGACAGCCTCGAATAGGACTTTACTAACAGTCAGCTTATGTGTGTTTGTGTGCTTTATGTGCGTGTATGCTCCAAGCGCTTACACGCTTATGCGGATTCGCACCTAAAAGGTCAAAAATATTTAAAAACATTTATCAAAATGCCTGTCTTGGTGATGTTTTAATGTAAACACAGTCTTTTATGTCTGAAGTAATCAAAAATAGTGGGACAAAAAGTGGATTTGTATTAAAATAACAGACTGGTGTAATGCAGTCTAGATCTGCCACTGTCTAGTATGTCCTTAATAATCAAATAACATTAACAAAAAAATTAGAAAACCACTTCTATCGGGAAGACACGCAGGCTTGAGTGAGGTTTAATGTATAACAGAAAAAAGTAATGTCTCTCTTTGGCGTAGGCCCCGTCTGGCGGTCCGAGGGAGTTGTACTCGGAATCATCATATTCTGCTGGAGATAGGAGGCAGGGGCGAGGAGCCTACCCCCGTGCGGGATGGGGCTCAACTGGTGGTGGTGGGGTGGTGGAGGTTGCCATGTTAGCGCACTGAAACAGCAATGTGATAGATTGTGAGCAGACTTATAATGCAATGGCTTATCTGCGAATGGCTAGGAATTACTCAGCTAATAGTGTGATGATGTACAACTGCTAGTCTTCCCGCTAGAACTACGCTGCGCTCACATTTACTGCTCTTGACCGGATTATTTTAATGCTTTAAAAAATATTAATGTATTATAATCATACAGTAAAGACCATTAATATAAGTAGTTTTATGTCACATTTCATTACAATTCATTCTGAATTGACTTGAATACTTGATACTGCAGTTTTTATAGCTTCCTTTGTTTTCATTTTATTACTGATTATTTACTTGAAATTGGTATCGAGAATCATCAAATTTCACAGGTATTGGTATCCACTACTGAACTATAGCCTGTATTTAAATTGCATTGTAGATCTTAATATAATAACATTATGAAGAAGTTGATCTCATTCCATAGATTGAGTGAGAAGTGAGAAGCACTCACTGCACTGTGCTTATGAAAACAAAGATGTTTTAGCATGCCCGCCAGATTTGAATGGGTACAGAGGTGAATTATATTTATATTTAAAACATCCTCACATGGCTTCAGAAGAATTTAACTATAGCGCACAAGTGATGTGGACGTCTTTTATGGTGATTATATGTGCTTTTGGAGCATGAGAGTCACAATCACAATCCTCTCATCCCTAATTCTTGTGTTTTAAGGATGAAAAAGTCATATTTGTATTGTACGAGGGTGAGTAAATGATGGCTGAAATTTACATTTTTGGGTTGGCTATTCTGCCCTACAAAACAAAAAGGCAGTAACTGCATTTTTGGTCAAAAATGAGTTATTATCATTTTCATGACATTCAAGGCATCCTTTGTTATGTGATAAAACATTTTATCTCAAATGTGTGTCATTTTGGAGAAAAATGGTAGTCGTTTGTACAGTAACTGCAAAAAGCCCTGACAGGATAACTTTAAAGTCATTTTTCTCAGTTCTGCACTCTGTGTAGTTACTGCCTTTTTGCTTTGTAGGGCAGTATTGTATGTTAACATTGCTCCTGTAGCAGTATACATTTTTGAAAGTTTTACAAGTATATAGGCATTATTTATACAGAAAATAACAGAACAATGTAGTCTTAGTGACAAAACATTCATACATTTTTTTTTTCAATGAAGAGTGAAACTTTTCATTATTCAGCAAAAAAGTGAAAACTGAAAAAATTTATTTAAATAAAAATTTTCGTGACTTGAATTTGAAAATAAATGCATTTATTCTTTTAAAAGTATATCTATGTTTTTACATAATTTTTATTATCAGATTTCAATTACGTTTTTCTTGTTTCAAAGGGGGGCGTGACCAAAACATTTTGAGAACCACTGTTTAAGAACAGAGTAGTGGAGATATTTTTGGGAGCACGATGGAGAAAGTGATTCAGGTTGTGCCTGTACAGTCTCTGCCATGTCCACACATTTTCGCTCAAAAATGCTTTCATTTATTTACATTTACACATCTACATTAGAATGGCTTTTTCCTCCACTAAAAAAGGGGCATTTCAAAAACACTCTCCATAACCGCATACTTGGGAAAACTTTGACGTTAGAAAACTGAAAACAGATTTGTCTGGATGTGGCCTTATGTGTTCATGTTGTGCCGGAATCACTGTAATTACGAGATGGCAACTCTGAGATTCTATTTGGAACTGTTCACGTTCTGGGATCTTGGAAGATATTAATTTCTATGGCAACATTCATAAGGCCATAACTGCTTTGTTGTTGATAAAAGCAAAACAATTATCACTTCAACAATTCATTAATTCAACTATGTATGTTGTCACAATTTTTAAGAATCAGGAAAGTGTTCCAGGTAACAATGGCATAATAAAATGACATGTAAAACAGAAATATGTGTAAACTACCTTTAACTGTTAAGGCTGCTGCTTTATTGATTCTTTTTACAAGATGTCACAACTCTCAAGTCGGAGCTTTCATTGATTTCAGAGTTTAAAACTTGTAATTCTAAGGGTTCTTTGCAGTGAATTCAATGAGAAAGTTGGGTAAAAGTATTTGTGGATAGACTGAAGTTTGATTGAAATGTTTGAGAAAGTGGAGCTAGATGGAGCAGCTGGGTGTGGAGCAGGCGGCAAGAGCACAAACCACTAGCCAAGAGAAGAAGCAAAACAAGGGAACAGGGCCAAGATTCACTTTCCATCCGGTCTGCTAGCGCCATGTAGACTCAGACGTTTCTATTAGCCACCTGCCAGCCCTGGTGGCACCAAGCCCCGATATGAGGATTGGTGGATTGGTTTCGCCCTAGTTCTGTTGGAAATGGATGTTGAGGATGATCACAATCAGGCCAGTTCTTAAGCATGGAATGGGAACGGCTCCCAAGATACTTTGACACTTGGAGCCATTCCCTGCCTGGTCTGGAGCCTGTTGCTTTTCTGCCTGCTTCTGATCTATTTGATCTGCTGTCCGTGCTTGGCTGATTAGATTGGAGGAAGAATTCAGGATAGTCAATGGACCACCTCTCATAGGACTTTCCTTTCTGTTAGGGATGTGGAAAGCTACATATTTGTAAAATGGACTACTAAATGGGGTTGCCTGAAAGACTATTACATTAACCTTTAAACGCATACTTCAGGCCTTTAAAGAACTGGGACCTCATTCCACCTGCTGTACCGTTTTGGAGTTGGGCCCACACCTCTTTAATATTCCTTAATCTATCTCTTACTTTAAAAAAAATGGCAAAATTGCAACAAATAAATACAAATGTTTAGTTGTTTTTTATAATGGTTTAAGTACCAAAAGAGTAAATGATCCCTAGAATCCCGAGGTATGTAAGTGTTGGTTTTTTTTTTTTTTGCACTTCCATAAATTCTATTTTTAATCATTATTTCATATCTATTTAACAGGATATCTATTTCTTTGTGAATTACAAGATAAATGAGTACAATATTCATACAAATAAATACTATATCACATTGAATTTCTGTGCAACAATGAACCATCAACCATGGTAAATTATCAGTATTTTATATGTGTGTGCACATACATAATATACATGTTATTTCTTACTCAAGGTGGCACTGATGTTTCAGTGATTGACTTGGACGTAAACTATAGAAAGTACAAGACATGAACAGTATGATATGGCTATTGCCATTTGGATGTACTACTGAAATTATGTAAATTGTGCATCTATTTAGACTTAACAAATACACATGTAAAATACACATAAGTTACACATAAATTACACATGTAGATTATGTGTTATGTGTAGCTCAATATGCGTTTGACAGCCAGTTGCTGAAATAATGAAAATAATGAATTGATTTCTAATTGTCTTGAAAATATATATTTTTATTTTACACTATCTGGGCATTTTGTACATACATTTTTGATAGATAAGTGCTTGGTCTCTAAAGACCCGAAGAGTGTTTGGGAAAATTACCATGCATTTAAGGGTTAATCGATATTAAGTAAGGCCCGTATAATTAGATTTTGGGTTGACCTGATCCCATTCGGACGAGTTTATTAAGGAGTATTTACAAGGCACTATCTTTAATTCAAAAACAGCTAGACGGTGCACAACAGAATGGAACAGAATGCAGGGGTCTTAAGATGTAATTTTTAAAGGTATAATATTTTTAACTTGAGACAGCATCTTAAGAAATGTTGTACTGGTGGTATGACACTCATAAAATAATGTGAGGTGCAAAAAACATTACAAAGACATTTGTCTGAGTATGTTTGGCTGTAGTAACTGTGCTGTACAGCGCATGAATTGAACTTTTCCGAAAAGGTTTGACCATGCTAATTAAAGCACCACTCCCCTAAAGAAACAAAGCTATAAAGATATAAAGAGTTAATGTAACTCATTCCTACTTTATTTCTCTCTCTCTCTCTCTCTCTCTCTCTCTCATGAATGAACAGAGGAATGTTTTATGTTCACACTGCGGAGCTCTGCATGTCTAAAGGATGCAAAGTTGTGTGTCATGTAGCTTGTCTATATTGGAGTGCTTATATGTTGCTGTGTAACGTGAAGCACAGACCTCAGCCATGAGAGCAGATGAAGGGCTTTCATTGTGTACATTCAGGGAAAGCCTCAAAGAAACAGTTCTGAAGGTTTGAACATTTTCCTGCTACTGTATTTTCCAGAATATGTCACATTTTAAACATTATCTGAAAGATCTTGTGACTAATAGTCCGAAGTGACTTTTTTTTTTTTTTTTTTACACAATTTATACGTAATTGATGTCAGCTGGTCAAACACATATATGTTTACACACAAACAGATGAAGTAAGAAAAGAAAACATCAGTCGTAGAGATGGTAGTAGCATTTTAAAGTGGGGGGAATATATTTTTTACACAAAATACTATCCTTTCAATTATTGAACAGTTATTTATAAACTTGAGTTAATCACCTTGAACAAAACTAAAAATGACAAATAATATTTAGTCTCAAAATAAATGTGATAATTTCAGAGATTCTCATTAGCTACATACATTTGCAACATTTTAAAAATTAATAAACATTAGATCAAATTACCTCAAAATAACATTTTAGACATTGCACGCAATGATCTTATGGATCAGGAAAATTGTGCAGTGCATAGTGACAAACAGGTTTTAAGGAAAGTACTTTGGTAGTTTTTTTTTTGGCAGTTTAGTGAAAATAAAATGGAAATTGTTTAATTTGTTTGGACATTTACAAATGAGTGGTACTCACATATAGGGTACAATGGGGCAAAATACCTTTTATCCCGGGGTAAAAGGTATTTAGCCCTGTTGTACCCTATATGGGAGTACCACTCATTTGTAAATGTCCAAACAAATTAAATGCACAAATACTTTTGACAGTAATAGAAACCAACAACAATAAATACATGTACATTAAACATACCAGTAATGTACTATACTGCCCTACAAAGTTAAATGAAACACCAACATTGAATTTTTTACACTGGATTATAAAATAGTCTTAGTTTTCCATGAATCTGAGCATAGTTGAGCCAACACCATCATTTATAGGACAGATAGAGCGATTCCAGTAATTACTCAATATTAACAACATGTGCAATTACTGCTGCTTATTGCCTTTGCAAGTCATTATAATTAAGCGTAAATATACTCTGAAATGGTAGCTCTAGCATAAGTTCTGCCAGGAAGACTCAATCGTTACGTCACTCATTCCTTCTCTTTTATCCAATCACGTTCTAACTCTTGCAGTATAAAAGATGGTTACTTACACTTGTCTGAGTTCGCAGACGCTGACGCTTCCATTCACCTCCACCCTCCCCACCACCAAGACGATTTCTTCCCTTCCATCCTCCCCACCACCACCAGGTTGGCCCCTTCCCATACCTCACTGGGGTCGGCTGCGCCCCCGCCTCCACCACAAGGCAGGAAAAGCAGAGTCCGGACCCCCGGACTGTGAGCTTCGGACGGGGCCTACGCCAAAGAACTTATCATTATATTGCTTGTTGAGCTGTCAGTAAATGGATAATTGCACTAGCTTGAGTCTTTCTGGAAAATCCCAATTAAACCTAAATCAGAAACAAAAGCATTGTTTTCAAAGACATTTGTACCTGTCTTTCTCAGACCATAATATACAATATATTTATACTGGGCACTGTTACGTCCTGACCCAGTCTAGAGTTGGGGAGGAGTAACAAAAAGTTATGGAATTTCCCTTCTCCCGTCACAACACTCAAGAATCAGTCAACTTAAAACGTGAAACAAAACGTTTATATAATCCAAAACAGATAATGGATGTCTCAAAGGCTTCGGGAGGAAGCAAGGCCAAAATAACAAACAAAATGTCACCAGTTCTTGTCAAAACTAACTTACCAACGAAGGAAAATGCAAATAAACAGCATAAATCCACTCTCTAACTAAAAACAAGAGAAAAGACAAGATTAAACAAAATGGCACCCACCTCCCTGCTACCTCCTTATATTAATTCTACTATTTACAATAGTTACAACAGTTTGTTTATATATATATATATATATATATATATATATATATATATATATATATATATATATATATATTATGTGTTCAACAACAATGAAAGACTGGAATCACCCACAGTCAAACTGGTTGTAACAGCAGTTACCTACTAAAACCAACAATCATACACTCAAACAACTAGAGCTGTACAACATGTCTGACATAGGAGAAAGGAAAGAGCCAATGCAGAGAGGTTCTGTTGGGATTTAATCCTGAAGCTCTTTTCCACACCAACCAATCCCGACAGAGGACTGATTTGCAGTCATAATTTCAGACACCTGATGTTGGTCAGCCTGCAATAAAACATCATACATCCATGGATGTAATAAAACAATAGGACAAAAATAAGAACAAACATATACATCCAGGGATGTAACAGGCACAAATGCTAGTTCTGCAGTTAATTTAATCAGAACACTAAACCTGTTGTCTGAATGACAGCATTTTGTAGTCCATTGACATTTATTTAACCTTATAATATTTTACAGCTACATGCGAATATTCAAAGTTCAGTTTCAAATTGTTTAGTGCAGTTGTAATTTCAAATAATAATAAACAAGTAATAATAACAACAATGCTAACAATATTTTTTTTTATCCCTTTTTCTCCAAATTTGGAATGCCCAATTCCCACTACTTAGTAGGTCCTTGTGGTGGTGTGGTTACTCACCTCAATCCAGGTGGTTGAGGACAAGTCTCAGTTGCCCCTCTTCTGAGACAGTCAATTTGCGCATTTTATCACGTGGTTCGTTTTGCATGACACCATGGAGACTCGGCATGTGGAGGCTTATTCTACTCTCCGTGATCCTCACAAAACTTACAACGTCCCCCCATTGAGAGCGAGAACCACTAATTGTGACCACGCGGAAGTTACCTGATTTGACTCTACCCTCCCTAGCAACCGAGTCAATTTGGTTGCTTAGGTGACCTGGCTGGAGTCACTCAGCACACACTGGATTCGAACTCGCGACTCCAGAGGTGGTAGTCAGCGTCAATACTTGCACGATCTGCTGAAATCATCTCAGCATTCAAGAAACAGCTGAAAACTGTGAGCACAGCATTCAAGAAACAGCTGAAAACTGTGAGCACTTAACCAATCAACACTAAATGCACTTTAAAATATATATATTTGTCTGTCTCTTTCTTCTGCACTAGCATCTTTACTACTCCAGCCACTGTAAGAACTTGGCAGTGTGATACTGAAGATATTGTTGACATTTTTAAGACAATTGACTTATTTTGTTCCTCATTTGTAAGTCGCTGGATAAAAGCATCTGCTAAATGTCTAATTGTAAATGTAAAAATTACTCTTTCGACAGATATTGGCAGGCACTTCCTGCTGCCAGCTGCCATTTTTTCACTGAACCGATGTCTCCTAGTGTCTGCCACATTCAGAGATTTATCAGGGGTTTTTTTTTTCTTCCATTAACACGTTTTTGACCAGGCGCCACTTTATTTCCGGAAAATATGGAACTGCTAACAAGCAGGGCGCTTGATTACAAGGTCATAGATGGTGGATAAAACAAAGGTTGGAAAGTGAAATGGGATATGAAAGAGTGTTGTTGCTAAATTTATTTTCACCAATGTCTGCTTTCTTAGTAGACCATTTTCCTCAGCTCTGCTGAACCCCAAAGACACAAATCAATATATTTGAGCCAATAAAAATGCTGTTTTACATTCAGCCTCTTTGGCTTTGTAGCATCTTTTTTTCACGAAAAAAGATTTTGGAGTGCTTGTTAGTGTTGTTTTGTTTGTGCTTGAAAAGTTATGCCTCTTTCAAAGCAATAATGACTTGCAAAACTTTACAGCTGTTTTTGTGTATGTGAGAAGGGACTTTGAGGTATTGGCTAAACCACTGATTAAAAACAAAGTCTGCTTTCAGTCTAGTGCCTATTAATTACAGTATGCAAAATAAAGGTGACAAGTGTGTTGATGGACCCATCAATATGAATATTTGGATACCACATTAGCAACTGTTTCTGATTACTGTGATATGCCAGCATGTCCTTCATATTGGAGAGGTCAAAAGCTCCCGTATTTCCATTAAAGTGAATTGACAAATGCCATCTGGAGCAGTCTGTTTCAACCGATTTTCACACAATTTGGTTTGTCATAAATGTGGGAAAATTCTGCATATTGCAGATGATATAAAATTCAAAATTAAGCAGACTATTGGTGAATTACTTTTGTAAAGGTTATTGATCATCATAGCACAGCCTGATTGCTCTAAGCTAATTAAAGCAGTGGGATAAGTGATCTTTAAGGCAATGGCTTGGATGATCATAAAGCATGAAATTAATCTAGATCCAAAACGGATCCAAAAACATTAATAATAAATTTATTTATTCATATGACTAAGATATCAGTCATCATTCACAAGCCGGTGCTCGGCAGTGCCCCCACCACCACTTACCCCCATTGCCCAACTCAGGCCGGGTAGCCTGAGTACCCCCACCCACCATTCCTGGAGAGAAAGTCTGCAACGGCCATCTGCACCCCTGGCCTGTGGACCACCTTGAACTTAAACGGCTGAAGAGCCAGATACCAACATGTGATCTGTGCATTGGTGTGGTCTGAACAGTGGGTGAAAGTCCATCCCAGGAGGTAGTACTGAAGGGTGAGGACTGCCCGCTCGATGGCCAAACACTCCTTCTCAATATAGCTTTATCCTCCTTTGTCTGAGCATCCTGCGTCACTCGATACAACCGATCCTTAACAATCGAAAAATACGGATATGAGAGTGCAATGTCTGGCTGGAGACGTGCCTAAGGGTTTGTCTCAAGTCTGCTCCAGAGGGAAATCCCCTGCAGGGAAACCTCTAAGGGCTGGGGAAGCCAAAACTTCCCCCTCACTTACAACATCCTAATATGGAGCTGACGGAGACACCCCGGCTCTGCCTCCCCAGCCGGCGGATTGCAAACCGTACACTGAGTCGCTTTGTTACAGGACCTATTCACACAAATTTCCCTCAATAAAGTTGTAAATGCCAGCCAATCTGTACCCAAAATTAGTGGATGGATGAGGCAGGGACTAACTGCCGCCTCTATGCTTTTGCACTTTAAATGGAATAATGACGTACACTAAGGGGATATCTTGGATATCCCCATGCACACACCTCACCTTCACCCTTTGATCTTGAACCAGGCATTGATGGATGGAGGTTTGGTTGCAACCTGAATCCATAAAGGCCTGGTATGTACCCCCTCAATACTCACAGGTATGCATACATCTCAGCTCAATCAGGGGCAGCCTGCGTTGTGTCGGTGACCCAAAACAATGTATGGGGTCAATGGTCCTGGAAATGCCCGGGCTCCCCGCAGCTCCAGAAAACCGACCCAGACTTCACATACACGGCGGCGGATTCATCAACCTGGGAGTAAGAGCAGAGAGGGACATGGGGAACTGGCAGGTTGCTCAGTCCCCGAAGCTGGGGAGTGGGGACTCCATATTTCCAGGGAGGAGGAACAGGAAGGGAGGAAGGGGTGGGAAGAAAAGGAGGGGAGACAGGAGAGAGAGAAGAAAGTGGATCTCAAGGCTCGCCAGCTCCCGAATATGCAGCCAGATGTTCCTCTACCAGTTGGATACCAGTGGACACTGGACCCACTCCGCCATCCCTCTTGAAAGCCGAGCAATAAACTGCTCCAGTATCACCAGGTCGATCAAAGTCCCGACGAAAGGAGGAGGCGAGAACCGGCTTGACAAAATAAATTATAATTTAATGAAGAAATAAACCAAAAAACAGTAGACTAAGTAGACTTTTGGCTATACTAGTACAATACCTATGGTCATGTTCCAGGAAAGCTTGAGATCATTTAAGGAGATTTTATTATCTATTTCAGATAAAGAGAACACATCTGTGGAGCTATAAAAATGCATTCTTGTTGTAACCCATTTGTCTTACTGTGGCTTCATCTGTTAACCAGATCTCTCAATGCTGCTCCCATTACGCATTACAGCTCTGATCTGTGTCTAAAATTTGAACAACTGCATGTCTCTATACAAAGCCTCTGTACAATAGATGAGGCCCTGATTTTCAGAGCTTTCCAGTGACCTCTCACTCGGTCTTTTCTGTGTGTCATCACATACTTTACTCTGCTGTTCCACTTTGGATGGGCTACAGAGTGTGACGAGTTACAGAGGATCTTCTTTCTCCACTACACCTCAACATTCTTCTGTCTAAAACAATGGATATGCAGAATCAATCATGGCTGCACAGCATTCAGTGTTTCTCCCCTTGTTATTCTGTAGTCCTGTAGTCAGTTCTTTGATTTATCATTAGAGCATCTGTCTCTTTTGTCCATTCCAATATTTTAGCTCTGTGGGATAACAGTTTGCAAGAGTCTTCGAAAACGGCTCTTGTGCAAATATACACTCAATGAAAACTTTATTAGGAACACCTGTACACCTACTGTATTTATTCGTACGATTATCTGATTAGCCAATCATTTGACAGCAGTGCAATGCATAATATCAGGCAGAAATGGATGAGGAGCTTCAGTTAATGTACACATCAACCATCAGAATGGGCTGGTTTGAGTATTTCTGTAACAGCTGATCTCCTGGGATTTTCACACACAACACACTCTCTAGAGTTTACTCAGAATGGTGCCAAAAACAAAAAAAAACATCCACTGAGTGACAGTTCTGTGGACGTAAGCGTCTTGTTGATAAGAGAGGTCAACGGAGAATGGCCAGATTATTCGAGCTGACAGAAAGGCTACGTTATCTCAAATAACCACTCACATAATTGTAGTGAGCAGAATAGCATCTAATGTCAATTTATTAGGACCAGTTCCTAATAAAGTGTTCAATGAGTGTAAAATTTATTCACAAAAAATTCTCATCATTTACCTACCCTCATGATGTTCCAAACCTGTATGAAATACTTTCTTCTGTGAAACACAAAAGAAGTTATGCATAATGTTAGCCACAATTAAATTTCATTGCATTTTTTTAAAAAGGAAAGTTATTGCTGACTGAGGCTGACATTCTGCATAACATCTCCTTTAGTGTTCCACACAAGAAAGAAAGTCATATAAGTTTGGAACAACATGAGGATGAGTAAATAATGACAACAGTTTCATTATGGGGTGAATTATCCTATTTAATTCATTCAGTTCAGGTCATTTATGGTGTGAAAGCACTGTTGTCATTTGTGAGGAATGTGTGAAGGCTTCTCAGCTGTTGTTTACCCCACGTAGACTGTAAGAGTACATGCTGAGATTCTGTTTGAGCCCTGTTTGTTGTGCTTCATTAAAGGCTCATTAAAGACAAAAAACTCCACCTCTCGAGCAAACATCTCCAGGCTCATATTTGTACCTCTAAATGTTTTCATACAACAAAGCAACCCAGTTTTGTCTCTGCTCGGAGCGAGTCAGTGTGATGTAATCTGCTGTTTTCACTTTGAGGAACAGATTTCACTGACCCATATTTTCGCTGTATTATCCCTTTGGGTTAACCTTAGGCACTATAAAAAGATATAAAGGAAGTATCTACAAAGCAGTCTTGAGAAATATTGTGGCACAGTTTAGGTCTACACATTTAATATACTACTGTATGTGTATTGATATTAAAGGGATAGTTCACCCAAAAATGAAAATTCTCTCATCATTTACTCACTCTCATGCTTTTCCAGATGTGTATGACTTTCTCTCGTCTGCTGAACACAAACAAAGATTTTTAGAAGAATATCTCCGCTCTGTAGGTCCTTACAATGAAAGTAAATGTGACCAGAACTTTGAAGCTCCTGAAAGCACGTAAAGGCAGCATAATAGTAGGCCTAGTCAATATGACTCCTGTGATTAAATCAAAATCTTCAGGGAAGATATTTGATAAGTGTGGCTGAGAAACAGATAAATATTTAAGTCCTTTTTTGCTATTAATTGTCCTCCCTGCCCTGTGGGTGGTGATATGCAAAAATAATGTATAAAACAAAAGAAGAACTCTTAAGGAGAGAAGTTTGCTTAGGAAGGCTGTTTGAAAGTGGAGATTTATAGTAAAAAAAAAAAAAAAGTATTTTGATCTTTTTCTCACACACACCTATCATATCTCATCTGAAGACATACATTTAACCACTGGAAACTTTTATGCTGCCTTTATGTGCTTTTTAGCTTCAAAGTTTTGGACCTTGTTTACTTGCATTGTATGGACCTAAGGACCTGGAATGTTTTTCTAAACATCTTCATTTGTGTTCAGCAGAAGAAAGTAAGTCACACACATCTGGTATGGCATGAGGGTGAGTAAATAATGAGAGAATTTTCATTTTTGGATGAACTATCCCTTTAGTTGCTGCAAAAATAGCTTTCATATTAAACTCAAAGTCTGATTACAGATGCCAAAAGTTTGATACACAGACCAATTGAGAGATAGAACACAAAGGTGGTGCGTACTATATATAGCAATTCTCCTCTGTAACCTTTGCTACTTTAAATAGAAGCATCCACTTGATCCTCCATAAACCCAAGCATCTCTTTGCTGGAGACTTACTCCATTGCTATGTTTTATTTAAAATCAGTTCTCACCCTGAATTGTTGAGACACACCAGGCCAAGTCTGAGAGGTGAAAGAGTTAAAGACATGCCTGAAAAAGACACACAGATGTTCTGTGTCACACTGAGGAACAGCTGTTGAATACAGCACAGTATTGAGTCTGACTGATGTAGATGGCTGCGAGCAGCTCTGCTCCAGATGGAATATGGACCTCATATGGCATTCTGATCTGATTCCAAATTCCACTGCTCATATTATAGACCAAATAGAAGCCCATTTACCAGGTGTGAAATGTTTTATCACCTACAGAGTAGTTAAATCAGTGAAATTTCTAACATGTCAAATCCACAGGCTCCATGGTGTTTAGTAGGGCTGCAACTAATGATAATGCAACAATTAATCTTTTAAAAATACCTCTAAATGACATTCACTGAATTACAAGGTAAAAAACGTAATTTAAAAATTCAGTTTTTAAAATAAAAATTAATTCCGTAAAAAATGTACTGCAAAAAAAAAAAATCCTGTTTTTGTTATCAACATTTTTGTCTTGTTGCTCATTTTAAATAATCTAAACATCCTTAAAATAAGATACATTTACTTGAGAAGCAACATATACAGTATAAAGGGGGACCAGATTCCTGCTTGTGGAGAACTGGACAGCCCGCTCCCAGTAAAAATGAAATTGACGTATCCTTACCTATGCGCAGATCAATGCGATGTAGAGGGATCATCCGCATCTGTAACTGTTGTCACTTTGTACTTTTCACTGGCAGCAATTTTTCTCAGTGTGCTCTTGTCTTTCAAGAGTTTACCACAAAATGCAGAGCTGTCCGGTCCAAAATTAAGACATACGAAAAGCATTGCCTTCATGTCTGTTATACTGAGTTGAGATTTATCTAATGTCCATGCTGCTTTCATTAATGAGAACACACGCTCCACAGATACAACCTCCACAACCTTGGCTAACACAAAACAACCTCCACAACCTTGGCTAACACAAAACAACCTCCACAACCTTGGCTAAGACTCCGAAGTTGATGGTCTTGCTCTCCAGCTCATGAAAAACATCCGTCCATCTCTCAAACACGGCCGTCTTGTTCATGTTCCACTCAGTGATGCGACAAGTGACAATGTTTTTCACGCAAGCCCACTCATCAAAGAGTGTGGTTTCGTCAATCAAACTGAGAGCGGGGATTCTGGAGTAGAATTGTTCGAGACTGCTCTGAATGTCTTTCCACTCTGGGATGTCTCTCAGTTGGGCCCACTCAAGTTTTTCTGTGTTCTCCAATGAGCGGCTCCAATTTTGGAGGTAATCCACCAATGCTAAATAAAATTTTCTCACTGCACAAAATAAATCATCCGCTCGCATATCAACAGCTTCAATCAGGGCATCCAACTGCTTTTAAATGACAGAGGGTGTGGATGATTCCTCCACTGTGGCCTGCAAGACTTTTCTCAGGTCATGAATGTGCAAAGCTATGGCCGTGTACAACAGAATGATAAGCAAAACACCCTTCACTTGCTTGTACCTTGTCAGATTCTGAACTTTGCTTCAAATAAAAATCACTAACACTTGGTGTGGCACACTTACTTTTTGCAGCATCCACATGCTTTTTTGTATGAACATGCTGCGCTCCATGAGCGATGGAAAAGCGAGCTCCACAAATCTCTAGCTATCTAGCTAGTAGCTATCTTTGATTAGAATACTCACTTGACATTTTAGGAGAGGGAAATATGGAACAAAACACAATTTTTTCAGAAGTCGGGACACTAGAAAAAGCGCTTAAATACAGGACTGTCCCGGGAAAAAATGGGAAATCTAGCCACTCTACATAAAACATATTTAGACTTACTTTCAGAGAATATATCTTGAATATAACTGTATTTTGAGTATAAAAGTTGTTGTTTTTTTATCTTTGTACTTCTGCCAGTGCTGTGAAGAAAAAAAAGCAAATCTAAATATCTATATGTTGCTTCTCATGTAAAAGTACCTTGTTTTTAGGATTTTTAGATATTTTAAAATATTAAATATTGAATTCAACATTTGCCAATATTTTTCTTTTCTTCTGCAGGATAGCTCCTAAAGTAAATGTACAATGTTTTAAAGGAGTTTTAGTTTTATTATTTTGGAAAACAAGCCAAAAAAGACTAATCAAAATCGTATTTTGTTGCAATGTATAATGGGATAAGACAACACTCTCTCACCTTTTTGTTCACTTCGATCCATTTTTAACCCACAAAAAACAAACTCTCTCTTCTTAATAGAGCTGGGTATCGATTATTTTATTCATTAAAATCTCTATTAAGAAGAGAGAGTTTGTATAAGATACACAGCATGACACATACAGTATATTATTATTCAATATGTCACAAGCCATCATGTTATAACCTAGCTGCAGCAAACGCACACGAGGGATGATCCTCCCCACGCCAGAGTGTGCACCAGCCGAGTACGGTTTCAGTCTCTCCCCCTTAGATTGGGTCACTCCACATGACTCATAGAAGCAGCGCTGACCGCACAGAAAAATGCCAGTTTTAAAGTATGTTTATTTACTTGACCCGCTTCCTTATAATTTGAACTTTAAGAAAGGATGCATTAAACATAACGCCAGGGTGTTTCCTTTTTATTCGCTCTGACAAGCAAACTTTGCTTAAGCGGAATGCCAGATCCAGCTCCACTTTATTTCACAATGACACTGCTTCTGAATTTACTTATTTTGTATTTTTGCATTATAATTCCCTCATACTTTGTGATCTACATCACCGTGTAGGCTGTTTGGAAAGTTTGAAGCGTGTCTGGACTGTGAGCTGTGTCTTCTTCCACTCCTCAATCATGCACTCGAGCTGCAGTGCTGCTCTTGTGAGATATCATTTGAGTTTCATATGATCTCATGTTATGTTGAATGAGATCAAATGACTATTCGACATATTCAACATTTTTGTCAACAATTTTTTATTGTTGATGTTCAGCCCTAATGTTTAGATGAATGGAAGCTTTGAACAGGTTTCCCAAACACTCCCCCTATCTGCCACTGGTTGGACTGAAAGACAGACCCAAACTCACAGTTTCATCTAGTTCTGTGACTGTCCTGATCTATTTTTATTCTAATTTTAATCAACTAGACTGGACTGGACTCTTCTGGACCCTGCATCATGGCCTCATGGTGGAATTATAGGTGAATACTGTGTGATTCAATGAATGCATGCTTGGCAGGAAATGCAACACCAGTCTTTAACCCTCCACAGAGTCTCTCTCTTTATGGCTGTGCACTCAGTCAATGCTGTTAGGAAAATGGTAGAGAGAGCGGCCCCCAGAGACAGCCTTTAAATGAAACCCCATTTCAGTTTGTTTTCAGTACAGTTTGCCATCTACCATGTTCATATGAATCAGACTAAAAATGGTCACGGTGTATAGCCTGTGAGGTACGCCTGATGATAAGAGAGTGGTTTGTTCTTATGTCCTCTTCCACATTCTCTGTGTGACAAAGATGAATGATTACTTTTCTAATAGCAGTGACTGTATTGTTTTAGCCCACAGAGTTTAAAGAAATCATTATCCTGTTGTTCCTTCTGTCTAATTATCCCATCAGAATGATCAAGATATGTGCAATATACAGTATTCATGAAAACAATTTCCCCTTAATTGCTTCTGCACCAGAATCTTTACAGTATTGAAGAAAAAACCTGAAGTAGTCCTAACTCCATGTGCTACCAGTTTCAAGGGATAGTAACCCTCATGTCAATCCAAATCGGTATGCTGTTCTTGCCATACAATGGTGGTTTATAGTGACCAGAGGCTGTAAATCGGCAAAAAGCACAAAAAACAAAACAACAAAAGGTGCTCTATTTTTTTTAACTTAGAAGTGGACACAGGCGAGAACTTCACAGGAGTGCAAGATTATTTGTAAATAATTACTTATATTTCTGCTTTGTTCCTCACAGAACCAGTTTTATGGTTTTAGAAGACTTATAATATAGCGCATTCATATCGACTGTTTTATGGTGATTTATTTTTATTTTTGTATGTATGTGTGTACTTTTTGAAGCTTGACAGCCTTTGGTTATTATGCAATATCAGCATACTGGTTTGGAACGACATAAGGGTAAATAATGACCTTATTAATGACATATAGAATGACCTTTATCACCATCTGTAATTTTGGCGGGAATGACAACAAGGTTATGAGGGATGTACTTACAGTCTTTTCAATGGGTTGTACTGTTCTTTAAAGTGTTTCGGATTGTTCTGCTGACGAAACATGAAAAAAAGACATTTAAATTGGCCAAAAAAATTTGATGTTCCAGAAGCTTTATACCAATTTATACAGTGCATGACATTGAATAGACTATCCCTCCAATCCCTCACAGCCTTGTTTTCATTTAGATCAAAAATCTAATATAAATGTACTGTGAAGTAGGTTTATTCCTCTATAAAGTTGAAATGCAATGCAGAGTTTGAGGTTCTATGTGCAAGTGTGCAGTTTTGGTTCACTGTCTGTAATGCAGCTATTAGTTGTGGTGGAATCCAGCTCTAGTAAACACATTCTCAGCATGTTGCTCACTCACACTTGCTCTCAAAGTTTCTGTATAATCCCAGAATAGAGTATTTTCCATTGCAAATGCGAAATATGAGCCTTAGATCAGATCATTACTGCTCAAAGCTGGTTCACACTCATTTGTGGAAGGGTTGTTACACATTGCTACAAAGAATGTATATAAAACACTAGTTTCATAGAACAAGCTGAAATGTCCTTACTCCCACAGTTTACTTCTGTAACTTGTTTCATCATACTTATCCCTTTTCTTTTCTGTCTCTCTTTTCATTCTTTAGAGTTGCTGGGCTCTGCAAAGAAGGTGAACGTCAACTTCCAGGACACAGATGGGTGAGTGGGACATATAAGGACCTTTTTTTGGATCCATGTGGCTGACCTTTGTAAACATGATCAGGATTTCTGACTGACTGCCAAATATCTTTAGGTTCTGCCAGAGATTATGTGCTTACAACTTGTTGGTAAAAAAAAAAAAACTATTAGTGTATTTTGTGTCTTTTCCCCCAGTCACTCTCTCTTATATCTCTACCTTAGATGTTCCCTTCATCTCCCAGTTTACCTCCATCTACATTACAGAATGCTAACAGTTCGGCAATTTATACCTCTTAAAGGGATAGTTCACCCAAAAATGAAAATTCTCTCACCATTTACTCACCCTCATGCCATCCTAAAATGATATGACTTTCTTTCTTCTGCAGAACACAAAGAGTTTTAGAAGAATATTTCAGCTCTGTAGGTCCTCGTGAATGGGTACCAAAATCTTGAAGATCCAAAAAGCACATAAAGGCGGTATGAAAGTAATCCATAAGACTCTAGTGGTTACATTTATATCTTCAGAAGCGATATGACAGGTGTACGTGAGAAACAGATCAACACAGGCATAATTGCTGTCATCCAAATGGGCCCTGCCACATACAATAACTCTTCCAGTACACCAGAGCTGAAGAGAAGAAGGTGCTGTTTGTTACGATGTGTTGAGATATAAAGCAGACATTGTGGTTTGTGGCTTGGCACAGATCAGCAAACCACCTGTGTTAATGCAGCATATTCTAAGCCATTTCTTATGCTGTGTGGATGGTTATTCCCATTAATGCTGCTGAATAAAACAATGGAATAAAAAATAATGATACAGCAGGGTTCCAGAATTACTGTGAGATGGGATTTATGTGGACAACACTTCAGATACTGGTGGCTGGAATGGAGATAATGGAAGATTGATACTTTGTAACAAGATGTTGTTAGTACAACTAGTTTTCTGTTATGTAATGCATTACAGGAGCTACTGTGTATCATTCAGAGGTTTTAGATTTAGTAGATACCTTCCACCGGAGCTGCTCCCATCTGTTTTGTAGTCTGGCTGTGACCCAAATGCTGTGCTTCAAGATTTGAAGGAGGAACTTATGAATGGACTTATTTAATAAATAATATTTTGTCAATTGCGATGACAGTTTTCAGTGTTATAGAAGTTGCCATCTTTGATATTTACTTAGTCCTTAGTCCATTATTCGTGGCTGTCATGAGAATAGAAAAGGGTCTTGACTTTGGATATTCAAGCTGCTCTTGTAAGTAGAGATGCACCGATTGCAATTTTCTTAGCCGATTCCGATTTCCGATTTTTTTTCCAAGTGTGACCTGCCGATTCCGATTTTTTCCGATTTTCTTTCTAAGAACTATTGACCGCATATACAAACAAAATCTTTCTTCAATGCAAAATTTTAATTTTCATAATAAAATAAATGATTAAACATTACAATTTCCCCCAAACTGCATTAAGTTACAGGATCTTCTCTCACTTAAACAACTCTCAAAATAAAGTGCTCTGTGACTGGAAAGAGGTAGAAATAACAATTAACTGCAAATGAGTTGCTTTATATAACAAAACAGATGTCATTTTCCACTATTTTTATAAATGGATCTTTTTCTATTTTTTACTCATCTAACAAAACAATTCCAAATATTACAAGCCTAAACTGAAGGATCCAATACGCTCAACACTGCCATTAAGCTTACGTTAGATACCAAATATCAGAGGTAAAACTGATTGCTGCTTCGGGATCAAATTGTAACCATACCTGTCGTCACTCACCCCCATTTTTCCCGAGAGTCTCCCGTATTTCACACCCATCTCCCACCCCCCTCCCATTTTGTTATTTCTCCCGGGAAACTCCTGTAATTTGTATGGCCCAAACCACGTTATATGAATAATCACATCAATATATTATTCCAAGGTTGTCCAGTTGCCAGATCTTGTATGAAACGCATCCAACTCACACAATTGACGCACCATACACATTTCTAATCATTTGTGACCTCAACCTGGCAACTATGGAGCCACGATTATGACAAAACAATTTGAATTTGAATTGTGTAAATTTGAATTATAGATTTTTGAATTTGAATTATAAGTGTGATTTTGCCAAATGAAATATTACGTTGTATTTTAAATAGGTTTGAATTTTAATTTTTTAAACTCCAATCCTGGACATTTTATATTTAACCAAATAGAATTGTTTTATTTTATGGCACAATTTTATAAATATGTATTTTAAAACAGAATATTTTGGTTCTGAATTCTTACTCTGTAAATATCCCATTTTAAAAATACAGCTTCAAGTTTTCAAGATGAAGAAGAAATTCAGAACACCAAATTCAATATTCTAAAATTCAAACCGCAGAAATTCAGATCTACAGAAAGTGGGTCAGAGATCAAGCTTCCATGTTCCACAGGGAAGAGTAGAGGGTCTCGGAAAAGTCGAATGGAGCATTTTGGCCAATTACAGGTCGAGGTGAAGTTGTTCTTAACCTTTTATAATTGATATTTTTATGGTTAGCACGTTAGCACAATCTCAGCACATGAGATATTTGTCTGAGCGGTATCTGGTATTTGTTTTAGTATAAAGTATATTTAGTATAAAAGTATGCATAAGCGAAAGCATCACATATAACTCAATAATGAATGTAATTCTACTTCATTCTGTGCTCTGAATCCACGTCAGATCCAAGTCGGATGTTATTTCAAACACTTGTTGGTATTTGTAAGTGCGTTTTGAGCTCAAGACATGAACATCATGAATGATCATTCAGATGTGTGTGAATTAGCAGGTGTGATTACATTATACGATTTATTTCATGCAAATTGTAGGCTTATTGTAAGGCGTTTAATGGCTAATTTACACACTGAACTCCAACAAACGTTCCAAACACAGTGGAGAAGTTGAATCAAGCAACACAGGTAGATGGGAGGAGACTCAGCTGGTGCTCCGGCAAAAAACAAAAAAATATATATACATGTAAATTTAACAACAGCTGGACGAAAGCATTTAATTTCATATCCCGAAGCCATATCAACACCCATGCCTTTTGCAAAGTGTGTCATACTGATTTTAATATCAGACACAGTGGGAAAAATTACGTTACTCAGCACATTAACTCACAACGGCACAATTTATATGTATTTAGCCTGCCTCTGCCATCCAGCACCCCACTTCCCTTCCTGGATTTGTGTACCCAAATGTTGACAGGTAACAGGCTGCGTGTGTGACATGACACTATGGAGACTCCACTATGGAGAACGGCTGGTCATCCAGGGCCATGAATTCCATAATTTTCCTCGTAATTCCTTTGGTCTTTTCGCTCTCATACCAAGGAAAGATAGGAGAGGCTACTGACTTCTGGCTGGCTCTGAGCTCTGGCTAGCTTTAGCCGCTTAACTTTTTTAGCTTCTTTTTTAAAAGCGGAATTTTCAGCTGGGTGAGGGTGTTTTATTAGGTTTGTTGATCTGAACGTTATCGTGGTGATTCCCCCACGGTTTACTTTAGCTTTACAAATATTACAAATTGCGAACTTTATGTATTTTTCACTCACAGTAAAGATCTTCCACGCCAATGTCATGTTTCCATGCGGCTGTGACGTTATTGCCTGCGCTGCTTGCAACAAAACGGACCGGCTCTGAATCGGAAAGACGTGAGACTGACCGGCCGGTCACCGGTCCGGGCCGAGCATGCAGAAAACCGGCTGATTCCGGTCCCTGGCCGGTCGATCGGGGCATCTCTGCTTGTAAGCTGTTGTATAATAGGATCATTTGAAATTCACACCTGTTAAGAAATACGGGTGTCAACACCAACAACACTCACAGTATGAATGCAGTAAGTGTGTGAGGAGCACAGTCTATAGATTGCAGGGAAATGAAATAAATGATAAAATTAAAAATCATTTAAAAATATAAAACTACTGTTCACTTTGTGTCACTCACTCGACACAGACTTGTGTCCATGAAGTGACACTAGGGGTGTCTCAGGCTCCCAAGAGTGACCCCTACTGTTACTTCATCAACACAACATCTTGTTCCCTCCATCAGGGAACGGAGTTCACGGAAGTAACCAGGACGATTTAAAGTTTTATTATAAGTATGGAAACAATATATTTTAAGCTTTAATGTGAAATATTCCAATTTATGCAAATATATAAAAAGTCTGAGACTCGATTGCATCCTCCACAGCACTTCATGGGATTGGCCACTTTCTGCATAGCTCTTTTGGTGCACTTTGCATTTTGTTTGCATTTTGTTCTCTGATTGGTGGATCATTCTTTGCATGATCATGGGTTGTGTAGTTCTTCAACAACTGAATGTTAAAAACAATGTGGACTGATGGCTTCAACAGAAGCATATACCAATGATTTACAAACTCAGAACTCGTGGTCTGTCTTAAAAGGTTTATAAGTTATCGTTAAAAATAAATTTTCTTGTGGAGAAAATAAATTGAATTTTTATTTCAGGAACCAGACTGTTACGCTCGTTTGTACTGTATGATAGTGCAAGGAGACACAAACAAGCCTCACCGAATTTGCACCTCACCGAATTTGCACCTCACTCACCCTCACAAACACATGAAACACACTCATGCACATGGGCAGGCAGCCACAAACACACTCACACATTCTCACAAACACACAAAGACAGTCAGACAGACTAGCAAACAGTAATTGACACAATCTCACACATATGCACTTGCAGTCAGGCACAAATACACAAACACAATAAAACAAAACTCCCCAAAGCAGCAGCAAGGGAGCCTTTAAAAGAACCAAAACAATAACACACCCACTATTCATACTATTTCAAGGTCCCCAAAAATACAGCAGGGCCTGTCCTCCTTTGAGCCCAGAGATCCATAGATCAAAGCCTGTTTTATTTTGTCATTATCTGCCAAACTATAAAAGTGCCAGAATAATTAAAAAAAATCTTCTATTGACCACTGTCACTGAACAATGGCAGCATTCATTATCACAGCTCTGCTTCATGGGTGTTAAGGAAATGAAAGCTGTAACTCTAAACCAACGGATACCCCTGTGTAGCCTGAATCCTCACATACACTGTGTATTTACTCTTGCAGTGCTGCTCAGCCTGAACTCTCATTCGAATCAACAAGATAAATGACTTGCACATTAATTCTTTCTCCATAGACTATTGCTTTCTACACAGAGATAAAATTATGCCATCTCTGCTGAGTAGAGGATATAGCTGTGGTGAGAAATGGGGTTGTGGGCTGATGTGTCTTCTCTGAGAGTAAACTGCCAATTTGGGTGGGTGGGGGTGCCAGCACTCTAAAAACGACAGTCAGACATCAACAGCTCCTACGCTGTGTGCACTTCCCTCAATCACTTTGACATCATATCCCCCATGTAACTGTAAATCCCTGTACACAACGTCAGTGACTTTGTCGCTGCATGCGTGCCGTCTCTGTACTAATGGTTGCTAATAGGCGTTTCCACTGTTGGTTATTGTTGGGCTATACAACTGGCCAGAGCTTTTAAAATTTTGATTACAATTGAGACACATTATCTGTAAAAATAAGATATATTTATAATTTGACAAGGTATCAGTTTTCTTGCAGCTTAAAATAAACACTCTGGAGAGTGATTTTAGGGCTGTCAAATTAACATATTAAGTTAGTGTGAATAATTATATTAAAATTAATGCAATTAATCATGCCCCCAACCTGTATGTCAATTCCGTAATAAGGAATGTTCCTACCGTTGAAGCAATTCGAGCTTTATGTATAACCTTGATGCAGGAGGGGGCAGTCAGAGTTCCAGCTTTACAGGCAACACACCTCATCGAACCGATGTGCAGGCAGCACAGTTGATGTGCTCTTGTGCTCAATGACAGTTTGATTGCGCGCAAAATAATGCAGGGATCTCTAGACGAAGTTTGCGCAGTTTCAAACTACATTTAACTTGACACAGTGCTGATAACTATGAGGTGATGAAAACTAATGAGACACATGATGCAAACAAAATGAGACACTCTAAAAGTGTCCGTCTGACACGTGAGTGCATAGACAAAGAATTAAAAATAGAGCAGGTGACGTAGGCCAGTAATAGGTTTATGTTCAATGATATGGAAATAATACAAACAATATTTTCACTTTTAAAGCCAATTTTTTATGCTGTTGCCACAATATAATGTAATTATAATAATGATAATGGAGTGTATTTCAATTATATGATGTATAATATTTATTAAGCTTATATATTATATTATTTTATTAATAAAAATATTTTTATTATTTTAAATATTCTAAATTACCTTTATATTGGGGTATTTCTCAGTAAATATTTGTATGCAATTAATTGCGATTAATTAACTGCACATCAAGTAATTAATTTGATTAAACATTTTAATCAATTGAGAGTTTTTATATAAACTGCAGCAGTGCTAAATTCATCATATCATGAACCAGATGAATGATCTATCAGTGTTTACTTAAACTTACTTAGAATGCCGACCATTTCTGACATGGTTTTCAATGCATAATTGTTTTAATAATATCCATGTATGTGGTTGCAAGCAAATCATATAAAACAGTTTAACTGCTCACAGTAACACTACCTTCTCTGTCTTGCTGTCAATAAGGCTACGCAAAGATAATGGGCCTCGAGTAATATGCACGTAAAATGGACCTTCCCGAAAATTTTCCTCCGGATTCACGAATGCTTCATAACCCCCCGACTTGTTAGTAAAGTATGTGTATGTTAATGAATTCCAAACTTTCATTCACAATTATCATAATGTTTTTTATGAATTAAGTGCATTCACATCGTAAAATTTAGATTTTGCAAGAACAATAGTGTCTCAGAGAAAGTGAGGACTTACTGTCATTGCATGTTTTTGCTGTTATTGTAGGCTCTTTTGTGAATCAAACAGTTGAAGAACTCAATAAAAATAATTTGCAATGAGTGTACAAAATGTTCAGTTCACACTGGGAGGGGGATGTCCACAACCAGTAACCTTCTCTGTTTCAGTTTGCAGTACAGCATCATTTGTGAAACTTCTCTGGTAAATCATGATGGTAACAGTGATATACTTGCAACTGGAAGAATCTTCAAAGAACTTAATAGAATCCCTGAAGAAGAAATTTGACCGAAACACTAAGATATTACAGATTTGCAAGTTATACGATAGTGTGCAGGCTTTTTCTATTTTTCCCCTGTTGTACTGTGTACACACCTGCCCACGATGTGTTTATTTATGGATTTAACAGCATTAGCATTGACCATACGTTATCTAGAGAAAGCGATTTACCGATGCCTATACTAAATTATGAAACTTAAATTATAGAGCTCTTTTCAAATAAAAAACATCCCGTTAGAGGGCATAACTTTTTTGAAATGCATAAACTGCATATTTCCATGAACTTATCACCCAATGTCAAGCACTTCTGCTGAGTTGGGAGAAAAAAAATACTTTGAAAAAATAAATGCAAGCAGCAAAGAAAGTTTTCTAAATAAGTATAGGCTATGGTTTAAAAAGTAAACAAAGCTTCTTTAAGGTTTTTTTTAAGGTTAATTTCACTCATTCAATTATTAGATACTTTTTTCATTACTTATTTAATTTCACTTCTATCAAAATGTAGTCATAACAGTTTGCCTGAAAGAACACAACATGTTTGGATGTCTTACACATGATTTACACATGGTTGGGAGCAGGTGTAAATTTAGTTTGTACCAACTAACGTTTCGTAAATGTAAAAAAATGAATGAATCTGAAAATGTACATCAGAACAGCTTTACAAACAATTGACACAAAAATTTGTTCTGTTTGTGTTTTCTGAATGGGGCCCATTATGTGTAAAAAAAAAGTTGAACATAGATTAGCTACAATGTCCTAAATTTTAAGGAAAAATTAGTTGGAGGCTTAGCATTTTAAGTACACATGGATCTAAGGTGCTCATGTGGGTCAAACAGGTTCAAATCTGGCTTGCTACATTTTCCGATCCCATTCCCCACACTTACCACCATTATTGCTTGTCCTCTCTCTACTGATCCTCTATACTTTCAATGCAATAAGTAAATTCTGATCTTTGATCTATATTTCCTGGCATTTCATGCCACGGTAAGATGCATTTAGAGCAAAGGTGCATTAGGGGAATGGGAGAAGCACAGCGTGAAGAATAATTCTCTGAATCATGTCAGGGACATGATGCTGATAGGAAGATTCCTGTGGGCATCTGCAGGAACAATGAACACAAAGGTGCTTCAGACAAGGTGCACATTAAGACCTGATTTAAAGGCTTGTTGTGACAATGTTTCAGACAGATTTGTGAAGGCAGTGCATCTCCGTGCCACAGGCACTAAGTGTGAAGGTCACTGGCATTGACAGCCACACAAATACAACCTCTCATTGCGGCCAGAGCTGAGGCCCAGCAAAGCCAAAGCAAAATAGAAGGCTTTCACAGTATTCAGAGATAAGCTCGTTCTAAAATGAGCTAGATGAACATTGCTACATGACTGCCATCTGCTGTATAATTTTACCTTGTAATCTCTCGTGCTGAATCACACACATGTGGGGTATCTGTCACAGCGGAGTTAATCTCTGCCAACTATAACAGCTTTTCAATTGACCATGGATCATACCAGGGTTGGAGGTCTATTGCATCCAGCTGCAGGGGCAGGTTTACGATTTCTGAGGCCCCAAGCAACCATCCAACCCGGGGCCCCATTTCGAAAGATTTAGAGAAATTTATTTTACATTTTATTTTTTAAATTCTTCCTATCAGCCGTTGTTGCCAAGTACATTCAAAATATTTAATTAAATGCAAATCTAAATATAATTAATGCATGTTTTCCACATTACAGTGATAAAAAAGCAATATTTACCTACATATATTACTATATACTTTTGTGTGTGTGTGTGTGTGTGTGTGTGTGTGTGTGTGTGTTGGGGCTGGTTTAAGTGGTTTACAAGGACTTTTTATTTAGGTTACAAACTGGTAATTACAAGGGTATAATGCTGTAAATGTGGTTTATGAGGACATTTGAAGTGTCCCCATAATTCAAATATCTTAAAAGAATATACTAAACTAAAGTTGTGTGTGTGTGTGTGTGTGTGTGTGTGTGTGTGTGTGTGTGTGTGTGTGTGTGTGTGTGAACAGGGTGTGCAAAACCTAGATTCACCCAGATTGTCATTATAATACGATACAGTTTTATTATTATTACATTGAGGATTTGTTGTATACAATAGTAATATAGTTCTGTCTTCTTTACTTTCACCTGGAGTTTATATTCTAATGCTGCAGTGTGTTTTTCATCATGTTGCAAAAAGCCATATTTTATGTAGACTAAGCATCGTAGGTAACATTAGTTACAGTATTGTAACAGTAAACATACAAGCTACGGTGGCCCCTCAGCACACTAGAACATAGTTTTTTTTAAAAACATTGCCGTTTATCAAGCGCTCAAACTTTGCTTGGTGCAGAATAATCTGGAATAATGTTAAAAAAAACACCGACGTCCGGGGCCCCACACAATTGCTTGGTTTGTGTGGTGGTTAAAACAGCTTCTGTCCAGCTGGATTCAAAGGCAGTCTTCCATGACCTGATAACCAGGAGCTTTTAAGGTTGAGGATATTTGTAGTTTAGTGTAAAAGTTTGAATCCCCCTGTGAAAATGCTTCTATTTTTCTATTTGAATAGATTTTCCATTTCAAATTATTATCAGAATAACAATTTGAGAAAATACTAAGATTTTTTTGTATTTGGTATGTTTCCCTTTTGCTTTAATTACAGCATACACCTGAACTTGCATGGACTCCAGAAGTTTGCACCAAACCTGATGATCCACTTTAGAGTATTTTGTCTTCGTGCTAAGATGTTAACATGCTCAATGTCAAATTTGCATATTTGATTAGTGTCCTATAGTGCAGTTTAATGATATAACAATTTTCTCTCTCTCTTTTTTTTTTTTTTTTTTTACATCTTTCAGAATTCTAAAGCTTTGTTAGTTTCAAGGTTTAAATCACATTTTGAATCCCAGATTTTCGGCGTGTACTTTTGAACCCCACTGTATGTCACCAATAGTTCCCATTATTGTGTTGCTTACTACCACATAAAGTGGGCAGTTCTTGTTCTCTGATAAGGGTCACAAACATTTTTGCCTAGCAGATATTGTTCAGGTTTCTTGATAGAGCGTTTGAGAAAAAACCCTCCTTTATAACCTTATAAGTTTCTTGCTGAGGTCTTCAAAACACACACAGCTTGTGCAGCTGTGACTCAATGACAGGATTAATGTGCAATTCATTTATTGGATTCATTACCACACTCAGTGTGCATTAATAAAGTCTTAATTTTCCTGTCTAAACTCAATCAGTTAATTATGACTTTTAATTTTCTTGATTTCCACATTTTCTCCATTGCAGTTCGTCATCTTATCATGAATTTTAATAGACTAAGTGTTCTGCTGTTGCTGCCTGTCAATTTAACAGAATAAATGCATTTCATGAAAGCTGCGCTCTCACACTGCAGCTTGCTTTGAAAACATAAACCTCAAATGTAAAATTTTTGTTTGTATTTCATAAAATAAAAAAACTGATAGTTTTGACTCGTAGTCATTATAAAATTTAAATAAACTCACAACTGCTATCACATATTCTAAACTGAAGAACTGTTTTACTTCAGGAAACAATAGTTTATTCTGACAATTAATATGAATAAATGCACTGTAACTATTTATTGATAATTGTTGCCTTTTATCGTAAAGTATTAATGTTGCCACCCATTTATAAACCATTTGAGACTGTGGATTACACTGATTTTACCACGACTAAAGGGGTGTGTCCCTTCACTGTGGTAAAATTCCCTGTGGTTTTTATGAGCATAGACCATAAAAAGAAGACACTTTCAGAGGGCGGGATGTCATAATCTTATACACATTACAGCATCCATAAGTACCAACCTCTACAGGCTTGCTATCCTTGTCACATCTTGTGTCAATAAATCTAAAATGTTCTCCTAATCATAGATCACATCATTACAATGGAGCAGTAGAGCAGCAGTGGTGAGGATTTGATTTATGAGGAAGGAAGTGCTTGTTGTTGTGCTCCCTCCCATCTTTAATAAAAGGATATGAAAGCTGGCTTCATTGGAAAGTTATTCAGAGCAAGAAAAAACTGTGAGATATTTCAGAAACTGCTATTACCACCACAAGCATCTTTGGATCATCTTGTTGAAGATCACTGATGAACGAGAAGTTTATTCCATTTTTAAGCTGAACTGTGTAAATTTTTTTTTATTTGTAATATATTTTCTCTTATCCCACCTATATATGCAGAGTCAAATACAGTACAATTAATCCATTCATAGGTTGATTCCCTTCAAAAGAGTAAACACTGTGTCTCAATCAAAGCATTCCTTTTGTTTGTTGGGCATCCCGACACAGCAACATTGGCTAAACCAATGGGATGAGTTTGGGGCAGGACTGCTTGCTTGTCCAACCATTGTTCATGAAACTTGTTTGAAAATAGTAATTTTTGGTATTTCGTTTGGTGATGATAGTGGCATGGAAACAACACTTCAGCTTTAACTAACTGTAAAGGGATTAATGGAAAGGAGGATGCGAGAACCGGCTTGAGAATATAAATAATATTTTAATAAGAAACTTAAACAAAAAGACAAACACACAAAGGTGTCAGACAGCTGTCCATAAATCTCTCTCACTATCGCATTGCCGTCTTCAGTCAGCCTTTATCACTCTCCAGATCTAATTAGCCTGATTAGGGGCCGGGTGTGCGGAATCACAATCTGGCCCGGGCCCTCCGCCCTCTGTCCTGCCACACTAACACAAACCTTTTAAATTAGCATTGAACTACACTCACTGAGCACTATCAGGAACACCTGTACACCTACTTATTCATGCTATTATCTAATCAGCAAATCTTGTGGCAGCATTGCAATCCATAAAATCATGCCGATACGGGTCAGGAGCTTCAGTTAATGTTCACATTATCCATCAGAATGGGGAAAAATGTGATTTCAACCATTGCATGATTGTTGGTGCCAGACGGGCTGGTTTGAGTATTTCTGTAACTGCTGAGACTTTCTTGCACAACAGTCTATAGATTAGTCTGATTGGTGCCAAAAACAACATGTTGAACCTTGAGACAGATGGGCTATGACATTACATAGTCCCTTTCAAGGCAATTCAATCCACACGGCGGCCATCTTTGGAACATTTTCGGTCAGGCTGGGCAGCTTTTTTCTATGTAAACAAGCCGCATAAAAGTACAGCTCCTATCTACTTTAATGGTGAAAGACCAGATTCTGTAAAACGGTTGGTCAAGGTTCAATCAAAGAACATATTTCAAATCAGCAGTAAGTTCTGACAACAGTGGTATCATAAATTGACCTTCTTTAGTTCAGATCACACATAAAAAATGCTATTTTTCAGGCTAGTTCAGCTAATGTCCATTCTCGAGTTGATTGATAGGAAATGTCTGTATCTAAAAGCTGATTGGCTCTTTTACCTGTAAGGCGGGACTTCCTTTACTACAACCATTGGGCGTTCCATTCATTTTAATAGAAGTCGTTAGTCTCTGCTAAATAGTCACTGACTATTTACGGAGGTCAGCATACAGTTAGGTCTGCTGTGCTTGTAGATGTGCAGATGTAACCCATTGGAGTAAAAGGCTGTTTATGTTTATTTAGCATGGCTGTAAAATCTTGCCATTTAATCTGTGGAATGTATACATTAATGTGAATTAATGTGTCATTTGGAAGAGGGTGCAGAGAGCTTTAGTGACTCTACATAGTTATGAGTCCCCAGATAGATATGAACAATCCAGTAAAGTCTTGATAAATTGTCTTAGTCTGCCTTGACGGCACAGTTGTTCTCCCAGTATTGGATTCCACAAGGGTCCATGTAAAATACTGTTTGCTTCACTGTATAATGAGTCATTGTGACTGCAAATTTTAATTAAGTTTATGATTTAAATATGTTATGATTTTAAAAAGTGTAAGAGATTTGGTGGAGCGAAAATAAAACAGCTCATCATATTGTGTCTGAAATCTCAGTTACTCTATATTATCATATTGCTCTCTGGAATACTTGACTAATTTAGATTTCTGTGTTCAGATATTTTTGTATAATGATGTATAATTGACTGTTGTTCCATGTGCACATTTTGCTTTTGGAAATACGTTTTCTCACTCTCTATCATTATATGATAATGATGATTGTAACAATATCTTAGCAGGTACGATATGTAGTGAATGGAGAAGTTCTTGCTGATGGCAGGTCCTCTGGAGACAATGCCTCAGGCTTTAGTGCCCTCATTAAGAAAAGTAGGTCAGGCAGTATGTGTGAGTGTATATGTGTCTGAATGAGAGGCAAGAGACAGTTCACCTCTGTCTTGCCTTAAAGTGACAGGTGAGAAAGAAAGACATTGTATGAAGAGACAGGGCCTACTGCATTTGACCTCCTAATAGATTGTGAAGAAAACAATGGATATTGCATGGCTTTTGATTTTGTACTTCAAGCCTATGAAATAGGGGGAAAGGGGGAGGTTGGATGGGGAGAGTGGGTTTTTCTGGCCTATCCCCCAGCATGCTCTACTGCAGCAGCATAGTGCAAACCTGCGTACTAGTGCCAAAGAGAGAGGGAGAGAGAGATGGGTCAGGCAGGGTTTCTGTGTGTTTAGTATGCCACTCTGAATCGCCTTCCTCTCACTCCAGGGTTTACATTCACAGTGGGACTGGTAGTAAGGCCTTCACAACCATCACCATGGTTACAGCATATATCATGCAACAGTCATGGAGAGCGAGCTGTAATTGAAAATCCAATGAGATGTTTGTGTGTGCTCTTACCACTAAAAAAATATCTGCACTAATGAGTTAAGAGCACTGGATCTCATTCCACTGTCCCCCACTGCACACTCCAGTGGACGATGACCGATCTCATAATGCATTGTGGCAAAACACTTCAAATAATAGGATCAATCCAACTAAAGCAAAGGATGATCTTTATACTGCCGGCTCTTGTTCATTGAGCCAATGATGTTTCTCGGAATGCTCAAACAAACAGAACAATGTTTTGATATTGGCAATGGCACAGTGTGTACACTTTTTGGAGGATTCAAACTAAGAATGGAGTTTTTTGTGGTAGTCACAGGGATTTGGGGAATAAATAGCCTGAAGTGTCTTGATTTTTATTTGTTATTTTTTCATTAATAAGCCAAATTCTCACAATTGGAATAAGGGAAATGCGTGTGTACATTTAATTTTACTATTTTGCGTGTGTACATTTAATTTTGCACCCAGGTGTAAATAGCACATGCCTCACAGCGTGGCTATTTTCAACCCTAATAGTCTATTGAAAACATAGACATTTTTGACAAACTGTGTTATATGTGTCCCTTCAGTGGCGTGGGAAGTAACACTGGTGAGACCTTAATTTTTTGACCCATGTTCATTTCCACGTCGCACTCTTTTTCCCATTCTGTTGCCGGTCTCCTCTCTCAATATTTTCTTGAATACTGCTGTTAATAATATATACAAATTACTGTAAAGGTAGTTTTGTTATAGTAATATTATAGTTACCATGTTTTTGGTAGAAAACATAGATTTGTTGCAATTAACAATGGTGTTATTACAGTAATATAATTTTGTGGTTATTATAATTTTATTGCAAAATAACATTGTGATACTGTGGTTACTGTAGTAAAACCATGTAATGGAAGGTTAGGGTTCAACCAGCATCTACCATTATTTGTTCCAGGGTTGGGGTGCAAATAATTTTTGCCACTATTTGAACTGGGATGTAAATAGCATCTACCTCTATTTGCATCAGTGTGCAAATAGCATCTGCCTTTTTTATGACTTAGTGTTTTGCGAGCCACGGCTGCTTTTTGATGAAGCATTGAAGATTGAATGATTAAGTCTTGTGTATACAAACACACACAATCTGCTGTCTAAGCTGTAATTACATATTCTTACACTAGCACACTTAAGCTATTATAAGAAACAGCTGAGCTAACATGCTCACAGTGATACATACCATACTAACTGCTAAATGAAGTACTGACTGCAGGTTCATAAAGAGGATCCTCTTACTTAAGGTGAAGTGTGTTGCTTTTTTAAGTTAAAATACTTTCTCCTATCCCATTGTGTGACGCTAAGTTAGAAATGATGATCACTGCTAGCAGAAATTAAAAAACTTTGGCATTTCTCTGGACTGATATGACCTGATATGGCTCTGAACCACACCCCATAGCTGACATCAGAAAGTGAAAGGTTCTTTTCTGAGTATAAGAACTACATAAAACATTCTGGGCGTGCATATCCACACAGGATCTCGTACAGCTATCAATCAATGCTGACAGTTCAATCTCCTAAAGCCAGTCCTGAGAAATGGCATTAGCCTGATTGCCCTCACCCTTATCAGACAGAAAGCTTTTTTAATGTTTATCTCAATAAAAGTTTTGAAATCTCATTTCATTTTTTTCTTATGTACCTGCACAGGCTCATTAGTAAGGTTTAAGTACCACTTCATCAACAACAAACCTGTGTTCATTTTAAATTATATTATACTGGATGTCATTTAGCAGTATCATTATCTTTATTATTACAATGATCACACTTTGTTTTGTTTGAGCTTATTTGTTTTTTACAGGTTTTGACAGTTCTTATATTTTACATTTACATTTACATTTGGGAGACGCTTTCATCCAAAGCCACTTACAGTGCATTCAAGGTATCCATTTGGTCTGTTTTTTTGTTTTGTTTTGTTTGTTTTTTTTCACCACAAGCAAGCGCCACAGTTCTTACGACAATCTTGGAGAAACTTTCTATAAAAAGAACTTAGAGCAAATTTATTTGTAAAAGAAATCCAGACGGGACGTTTAACAAAAGTAAAGTCATTTGCAGCCTTTGTAATGTGGACTTTAAACATCATAGAATCTCAACATGTATACACCATAAACCACAATACTGTCATTTATGCAAATTGTAATGGGAAGCACATGTACCTCTGGTTGGGAGTCACTGACTGACCGAGCTGACCAAAGGTATTGGAACAGAGATTGTAAGAGAGTCTATAGCCTAATAACATCTGTTCTGTGCTGCTAGACAGCAGCACAGAACAGGTCTCTCTTATCATCTGGATGACAATGCAATATAGCCAGATGGGATGCCACTCAGAGGCAGCTTTATGAATCATAATTATTTGAATCTCTGTCCTGTTTATGTCAATCTAAGCACTGATACTGATTGTGTGTGTTTGTTTTTCACAGTTTTTCACCACTTCACCATGCAGCTCTCAATGGAAATGTAGAGGTTATATCCTTGCTGTTGGATTCTCAGGCCATAGTGGACATCAGAGACCATAAAGGTAAGGAATGACAGAGCAGATTTCAAAAAAGTTCTATGAAATCTATCAAATGTGCTAGGACTTGGCGGTATTACAATATATATCATATATACAGGTGCTGGTCATATAATTAGAATATCATCAAAAAGTTGATTTATTTCAGTAATTCCATTCAAAAAGTGAAACTTGTATAATGTATACATTCATTCCACACAGACTGATATATTTCAAGTGTTCATTCCTTTTAATTTTGATGATTATAACTGACAACTAATGAAAACCCCAAAATCAGTATCTCAGAAAATTAGAATATTGTGAAAAGGTTCAATATTGAAGACACCTGGTGCCACACTCTAATCAGCTAATTAACTCAAAACACCTGCAAAGGCCTTTAAATTGTCTCTCAGTCTAGTTCTGTAGGCTACACAATCATGGGGAAGACTGCTGACTTGACAGCTGTCCAAAAGACGACCATTGACATCTTGCACAAGGAGGGCAAGACACAAAAGGTCATTGCTAAAGAGGCTGGCTGTTCACAGAGCTCTGTGTCCAAGCACGTTAATAGAGAGGTGAAGGGAAGAAAAAGATGTGGTAGAAAAAAAGTGTACAAGCAACAGGGATAACCGCACCCTGGAGAGGATTGTGAAACAAAACCCATTCAAAAATGTGGGGGAGATTCACAAAGAGTGGACTGCAGCTGGAGTCAGTGCTTCAAGAACCACCACGCACAGACGTATGCAAGAGATGGGTTTCAGCTGTCACATTCCTTGTGTCAAGCCACTCTTGAACAAGACACAGCGTCAGAAGCGTCTCGCCTGGGCTAAAGACAAAAAGGACTGGACTGCTGCTGAGTGGTCCAAAGTTATGTTCTCTGATGAAAGTAAATTTTGCATTTCCTTTGGAAATCAAGGTCCCAGAGTCTGGAGGAAGAGAGGAGAGGCACAGAATCCACATTGTTTGAAGTCCAGTGTAAAGTTTCCACAGTCAATGATGGTTTGGGGTGCCATGTCATCTGCTGGTGTTGGTCCATTGTGTTTTCTGAGGTCCAAGGTCAACGCAACCGTCTACCAGGAAGTTTTAGAGCACTTCATGCTTCCTGCTGCTGACCAATTTTATGGAGATGCAGATTTCATTTTCCAACAGGACTTGGCACCTGCACACAGTGCCAAAGCTACCAGTACCTGGTTTAAGGACCATGGTATCCCTGTTCTTAATTGGCCAGCAAACTCGCCTGACCTTAACCCTATAGAAAATCTATGGGGTATTGTGAAGGGGAAGATGTGATACGCCAGACCCAACAATGCAGAAGAGCTGAAGGCCACTATCAGAGCAACCTGGGCTCTCATAACACCTGAGCAGTGCCACAGACTGATCGACTCCATGCCTCGCCGCATTGCTGCAGTAATTCAGGCAAAAGGAGCCCCAACTAAGTATTGAGTGCTGTATATGCTCATACTTTTCATGTTCATACTTTTCAGTTGGCCAAAATTTCTAAAACTCCTTTTTTTGTATTGGTCTTAAGTAATATTCTAATTTTCAGAGATACTGAATTTGGGATTTTCATTAGTTGTCAGTTTTAATCAACACAATTAAATGAAATAAACATTTGAAATATATCAGTCTGTGTGTAATGAATGAATATAATATCCAAGTTTCACTTTTTGAATGGAATTACTGAAATAAATCAACTTTTTGATGATATTCTAATTTTATGACCAGCACCTGTACTGTATATAGGGTTCCTGTTGCTCAACTGTTCGAGCATGGTGCTAGCCATGCCAAGATCATGTGTTTGATCCCCAGGGAACACACACACAGATAAAATGCATACCCTGTATGTTCCTTTTGATAAATGTATACCCTGTCATTTGCTTTTGATATTTGGCGTCTACCAAATGCTTAAATGTAAAGAATTGTGAAGAATTAAAAAACTGGATTGTCAATGTATTAAATAGCTAATAATAGATATTACTGCATGGTTATGTAAAATCTACATTTTACATATAATATTTTTGGGTTAAATTTCCAGTAAAAATAACTATATTATGTTAAATATTGTTACCGTGCTATTAAATTACTCATACCGAGATATAAGTCCAGATCATTGGCATTCTCAAATCAAATATACTACATCATTTAAGCAACAATGCTAAAGATGCCCCATCTTCACAGTATGAAAATAATATACTTTTGGAATATGTTGCATTTACTGGATATTAAAGGTCTCTCCTCATTTTCCAGGGATGCGACCTCTGCATTATGCAGCATGGCAGGGCAAGTCTGAGCCTATGAAATCGCTGCTGAAGTCGGGCTCCTCAGTGAACGGTCAATCTGACGAGGGTCAGATCCCCCTGCATCTTGCTGCTCAGCACGGACACTATGACGTTGTGAGTACACACTGACATAAAACCATGCTCACTGTTCTTCAAAGACTCCATATTAGCACTGATGTATGATAACAGATCAGAATTTATGGATACTGACAAACTTACGAGCACATGCTTTGAAGCCAGAGCATCCCACACACATGCATTTTATTTGAATGCAGGAGGCAGATACTTCACCTTGTCCTCAGCATCACTGTTCCTCCCACTCTAACACTTAGAGAAGAGGTAGTTTGAGGAGATACTGTGGCCTTTATTCTTTATATCTTAAAGACTTTGCTCACATGTTTAAACATGAGCAGTGAATACTGCCTTATTTATGTATGATACTTTTTTGCTAAGGGATAGGACTGTTTACCAACTGTATTTACAGTATGGAACATGTGTCACTATATGTCCATCATCGTCAAACTCTTTAGTACTGCTGTACATGTAAGCAGAGGCACAACATGATGAGAGAAGGGTAGACACAATGGGTCTTATGATCTAAAAATAGTGTACTGTTCTCACACAAAAATACTCTTACAATAATTTCACTGGATTCACAACTAGTGCATACATACATAAATTTGGTTCTACATTATATCCTAAATGTATGTTGCTAACAGCTGTTGTCATTTCTGTGGATTGATGGTTATCTCAGATAGCATATGTGTTTAAACTCTAATGATGTATCAGATCAGTTAATGTCTCAATCTGTTACTGCTTACAACTGTTGGGTGCCTTTAAAAGAGCAGATATTGCACTTGATTTTATTTAAAGTGAAATTAATGATATGATTAAGCTTTTGCTGTCATATTACATTTTAGTCTTCTTGTATTGTACTACTTAGTACTTGCCACCTGCAGCATCGGCAGTAACTAGGCTAGGGATTGATACCCTTTTAACGCATCGATAATTGAAATATTTGACAGATATATATAAAGGGATTTTTTCAGATATAAATAGGTCTTTTCAATCATTTTTCAATCATTTTTCTTCCTTGAACAAAAGGCAAAGATTATTAACTGCAGTCATTACTGGATGATATATTGTGTATATGTATATTTCATATAGCCTACACAATGTATTTTCAGTTTCAAGTTTGTCTTTTTGTGGTTTGACAGTTTGATAGCAGTTTCATACACTAACTTGCAAACTCATCAACGTCACTTTGTTCATTCTTGAAGAAGTACAAAACCTTTGTAACTTTAGAGTGTAGGCACCCTGTGCAAGGAGCTCTAAAATACCTGTCCTTGTTGTGATACCTGTGCCTTGCGACCTCTTTCAATAAATGTTATATCACCCTCTTGTGGTCTCCCAATGCTATTACATCAGACATTCAACAGAAGCCCAACTGAGTGTATTGGAAAGAATGCAGATTAGACTTCTAATCTAAATGTCAGCTAATGTTAATGTATCAATGCCTCAAAATTGTATCGATACAATAACGTGCTGATCTATAATTGATATATCAATATTTTATGACATGCCTAGCAGTAACTCAGTTCAGTTGTCATATCAAACTCATATTTAAGCTCCGTTGTCAAGAGAGAAACTAACAGCTGTTTATCTTTCCTCAGTCTGAGATGCTTCTCCAGCACCAGTCAAACCCCTGCATAGTGGACAATGCCGGGAAGATGCCATTGGACCTGGCCTGTGAATTCGGCCGTGTTGGGGTGAGTCAAATGCTGTTGGGCTTTTTTGTGTCTCTGTCAAATTACTTCCACAAGAATGTCTTCTTCCTGTCTCTAATTGGCTTAAGCATGCATGTTTTGTGTGTATGATCATCTGTTTGCCCTGCAGGTGGTCCAGCTGCTGCTGAGCAGTAACATGTGTGCAGCTCTGTTGGAGCCCAAGCCCGGAGACTCGACTGATCCCAACGGCACCAGCCCACTGCACCTTGCTGCCAAGAATGGACACATCGACATCATCAGGTGAGCGCTCTGAGTCCAGAGACCGAGAATGTGAATCAGATGGAAAGACAGTCTACAGTGCTCAAATGCCTTTCTAAATAGGGAAGTCACACTTTCAGTGTGCTTTTTTAAATCTTAGGTTAAATCTCATGTTGCCATTGCCGAGTCGATGTCGCACTGTTGTTTACCAGACACTGAATATAAATCAGACCACCTTTTCAAGCTATTGATGACCTTTTGGGATGAGAAGCCTTTTCTTTTTAAAGAGGTCATGTCATTCATATTTTTTCTTTCTTTTTTGATATTCACTTAGAATGTTAGAAATACTGTAGTATTACATGACCTTTCTCTTTCAACTCACCTGCCACGATGATTACGTTTGTTGTGGATGTGGGGACTATGCATATGACCACTATCTTCTACGTCACTTGGGGGGCGATTTCAATTAATTTTTGCAGGGTGGAAACAATAAATGCTCTTTTTGTGCTGGAGAGGATAATTTTAGTTCTGAAAGCAGTAAGTTTTTATAGCACAATGACCTCTTATATTTCAAAATATCAAGGATTATTTGATTCCTTGTGACATGACCCCTTTAAATATTTTATTGATGGACTCAGTAGACAGCAAGCAATAATTTTCTTAATCAGTATTTTGTTTTGCTTTCAAGTACAAATATCTTAACATTTTAAAACAAAATAAATTTAGGGTACAACAAGGCTAAAGGCACACCTTAAGGAAAATTTGCTCTTTTTTTTCTAGTCACAAAGTGTATCAAGATTGAAAAAATACACTTCTTTTAACAAATATTGATGGAGCAGCTTAATTTGTGTGAAAAGAAATAATAACAGAAGGTTGTTTTTATTAAAAAAAAATGTAAAAGATTTTTAAAGTTGGCAAGGGAGTTAAAAAGCCCCCAGGGGTGTTAAAGTGATTTCTTGTATAAGTACAATAGTTATAGGGGAACATATTTCAAAATATACAATTTCTTTTAAGACAGTAAGATGCTTTCTTGAGTAACAAATTAAGATAATACTTATTTAAAATAACCACTTCAGAAAAGGGTGCAACATTTTATTTTAATTTCAAACACATTTCCCATTTCAGAACAGCTATAAACAAATAAATTGTTACCTCTGAACTTGAGAAAAGGCCAATGAGAATTGGCAGGCAGAATTTGTATGTCCCTCCCCCGGACATGTATAAAAGGAGGGAATCATGCTGTAAAGGGATAAGGGAAAGGAGGAGGCGAGATCCGGCTTGACAATATAAATAATAGTTTAATGAAAAACTTAAACAAATGACACCACCACACACATGATGGTCAGCCGGCCATAAACAATCTCTCTCTCTCCCTCTTGTACCACCCTCCGTAGTCGGCCCTTATCCCTCTTGGAGGCTTGATTAGCCTGATAAGGGACCGGGTGTGTAGAATCACCACCTGTAAACCTGAGTCGCTGCTGGCTCCAGAGGAGATGGCGGTCGAGTTGTGACATATAACGAGAGAGCACACCGTCTTGGCGATTTATGTATGCTGTCATAGCGGTGCTGTCTGTCTTGCCCCGTATTATCGGGAGAAACCTCAGCAGGGCAAGGATTACAGCCAGCAACTATAGGCAGTTAATATGCCAACCCTGCTGGGGCCCCGTCCAGGAGCCTGCGGCTTCGTGCCCGTTGTACACGGCACCCCAACCATGTTTGGAGGCATCTGTGGTGACCAGAATGAGTCTACTGTCTGCAGAAAACAGAGGTCTGTCTAGGGGTTGAAAGTCTGGCGGCAGGCGTTGGTTATGAACACACGGTACATGCCGTGGCGCCATTCCCATCTCGGGACTCGAGTCTGAAGCCAGTGCTGAAGTGGTCTCATATGCACCAACCCCAGTGGTGCGGCCACCGCGGAGGATGCCATATGCCCCAGGAGCCTCTGGAATTGTTTTAGAGGGACAGCTGTGCCTGGCTTGAATAAGGTGAGTCATTTCAGCACCAACTGAGTGCGCTCGTTGGTGAGGCGCGCTGTCATTGAGACTGAGTCTAACTCCATGCCGAGAAAAGAGATGCTCTGAACTGGGGTGAGCTTGCTCTTTTCCCAACTCCAAGTCCAAGATCGGTCGTAAGCCGCCGCCTTTCTTGGATATGATGAAGTAAGTGCTGTAGAAACCCTTCTTCATCTCGCCTTGAGGGACAGGCTCTATTGCGTCTTTGAGTAAAAGGGTCGCGATCTCCGCACGCAGGGTGTTGGTGTTTTCGTGGTATAAAATCAAAAGTTCCATTTACTCTGGGGGGGCCTTTAGCCCAGTTGTACCGTACTTGAGAAGGAGAATTGTATAATATAACAATACTTGTTTTCAGAGAATTTATTCTCCTTCTTTTCAGAGTAATTCTTACAATTTTTTGTTAGATTTATGCTTAAAATAGAGATGTAACTTTTTGCTAGTGGAGTTAGAAAAATAAACTTAATTCAAAATGTATTGCCTGAAAACATGTCTTAATGTTGTATGACATTTTTCTAAAGTAAATTTGTCTTGATTTAAGGATATTAATATTAAAAAGATAAAAGATAGTGAAAGGAAAGGGAAATGGGATGGGAACATGACCTGGGTCAGAATTGAACACAAGTGTTCATGTCAGAGTATTAGCACTGACCACAAAGCCACCACTCCAGTACAAAAGCTTTTCATTACAAGTTTTCCTATACAAGATAAGGCCATATCAATAAATGTTTAATTTAAAATTGACATTTTATATGCTGAAGGAATGGGGTTGATAACCAAGACATGCAAAAAAAACTCTTGCAATGCATATTTGTAATAAGATAATGCTGCTGGCGTGATTTGCACCTCATATATTATGGACGACAGAACATCAAATGTTGGATTCCGTCGTAACACATCAGTAAACTTGTTGTCTGTGTGTATCTGTGGCTCTTTCACACTATTTCAACATTTTTCTGTAATAAATCAAACCTGATGATGAGCCACTGTTACACTGCACAGCAACACAGTGTGAGAAACAATCCACTCTCTCCCTGTGGCCCTAGAGCTTGTGTGCATCGACTGAGAGTTACAAATATAGCAGCTCTCGGACGGAACAGGAAAGTTTGAGTTAAATTCGATTAGAAGACACTTGAATTATTTATAATTTTGTAGAGAGCAGCACTAACTAGGTTCCTAACATTTTGTGATTTATCATGTTCATATATTTATATTTATATGTTCGACACCATAATCCATGCAAATTGTACTGTAAGTCTTCTGAGGCCAAACCATATCTTTGTGTGAGGAACAGTCTGAAATGTATGATGTTATTCAGTGAAAATCTTGCCCTGCGCCAAAGCCCTTAAATCTCATTTACATTTGTACATATTGAAGTTTAACTAAATCTGTGGTCTTTGATTTAACAGCTAAGAATGCATTTTTATTCCAATTCATAAAGACATTCAAAAAGTGTTGTAACATTGCAAGATTGACTGGAGTTCAAAAATGAAAGTGTAAAGGGCACGAGAAAACCCCCTCATCATGATAATGACATTTGTTTATGGGTCTGTTCCAAAAACTAGTGCCACTGGATGCAGCATTTTATGGCTTCAAATGCTATTGCAAAAGATAGGTACCTTCTAAAAACATTGTATATATCCTTACCCGAGTAGGCAATCCCAGAATGCACCGTTCTGAGCTTGTTTGAAGAATAAATGACCAGGTGCTCTGTCTTACCATGGCTGATGTGAGGAAACCTCTATGTAGAGTCAACCCAAGGAAGGCTGCTGGACCAGACAACATTCCTGGCAGAGTGCTCAGAGGATGTGCAGACCAGCTGGTAGATGTTCTTACCGACATCTTCAACATCTCTCTGAGCAGCGCCGTTGTTCCAAAGTGCTTCAAGGCCACCACCGTCGTCCCCATGCCAAAGAAGTCTTCAGTGTCCTGCCCCAACGTCTACTGTCCCGTCGCACTCACACCCATCATCATGAAGTGCTTCGAGAGGCTCGTCATGAGGCACATTAAGACCCAGCTGCCCCCCTCACTAGACCCACTGGAGTTTGTGTATTGTCCAAACTGTTCAACAGACGATGCCATTGCCACCATCCTCCATCTGGCCCTCACCCACCTAGATAAAAAGGACTCATACGTTCGAATGCTGTTCATAGACTTCAGCTCAGCATTCATCACAATCATTCCCCAGCACCTGATTGGAAAGCTGAACCTGCTGGGCCTGGACACCTCCCTCTGCAACTGGATCCTGGACTTCCTGACTGAGAGACCTCAGTCAATCCGGATCGGGAACAGCATCTCCACCACCACCACACTGAGCACTGGGGCCCCCCATGGCTGTGTGCTCAGTCCACTGCTGTTCACTCTACTGACTCACGACTGTGCAGCAATGCACAGCTCGAATCACATCATCAAGTTTGCCGATAACACGACCGTGGTGGGTCTCATCAGCAAGAACGACGAGTCAGCGTACAGAGAGGAGGTGCAGCGACTAACAGACTGGTGTAAAGTCAACAACCTGTCTCTGAATGTCGACAAAACAAAAGAGATGTTTGTTGACTTTAGAAGAGCACAGAGTTCACTCTCCACGGAACATCAACTATGTGGAGATCGTCAAGAGCACCAAATTCCTTGGTGTTCACCTGGCAGAGAAACTCACCTGGACCCTCAACACCAGCTCTGTTACCAAGAAAGCCCAGCAGTGTCTCTACTTTCTTCGAAGGCTGAAGAAAACACATCTCCCACCCCCCATTCTCACTACATTCTATAGAGGGACTACTGAGAGCATCCTGAGCAGCTGCATCACTGCCTGGTTTGGGACTTGCACTGTTTCGGACCGCAAAGCCCTGCAGAGGATAGTGAGGACAGCTGAGAAGATCATCATGATCTCTCTTCCCTCCATCAAAGACATTTACAAAAAACACTGCATCCGCAAAGCCACCAGCATTGTTGACGACCCCACACACCCCTCACACAAACTCTTCACCCTCCTGCCGTCTGGCAAGAGGTACCGAAGCATTCGGGCCCTCACAGCCAAACTGTGTAACAGCTTCTTCCCACAAGCCATCAGACTCCTCAATACTCAGAGACTGGTTTGACACACATACACATGTCCTGAGTTGCACTTTAATTATTGTCACTTTATAACTGGCTGCTACCTCAATAACTGCTATGTGCATAGAACAATATCTCATAGTATTTTATGTTTACATTTGGCATTTTTAGAAACTGTCATCTTTTTGCACTACTGTGTACTGGTCGGTGCTACACTGTCTCTCACTGTGCCTATTGTCCTGTTCATTGTTAGTAATTTATTGTACTGTCCCGTACTGTTTGCACGTGCACTTTATATAGGTATTTCATTTAGTCTGTGTAGTCTCATGTGGTTCTGGTTTTGTCCTATGTTGTTTTATGTAGCACCATGGTCCTGGAGGAACGTTGTCTTGTTTCGCTGTGTACTGTACTAACTGTATATGGCTGAAACGACAATAAAAACCACTTGACTTGACTAAATCCAAGATGGTAGGCAAATCGAGAGAATATACTTATAATCCATTCCATACTTGAAAGTAAAACTGATTATTTTACCCAAAATGTGTGTGCTGTGTATATTTATGCTCAATAGAGTATCACGTCATTTCTCTTGAATCACCTGTATTGAAATAAGTTGTGAGTTGAGTCTCCCATTTAAAATGAATCCTATGTAGAGCATTTCTGTAGAGCACAAATTAGTACCTTATGAGGCTCTTTTTTAGTTAGGATGCTGCCATAGAAGACTACTGCCTAGGCAGGTCACAAGTTTTTGAAACAGACCCTTAATGAGCCATTGGTGTGATGATGTGCAATGTGTGTGAAGGTTCCTTGTGCTTGATGAAATGAGACTCTGCAAACAGACACACTCTCACTGATGGTAATTTGTAACCAATGAGCATGTGATGATGATACAGGCAGCATATGCAGGTCAGAAGCATTGGATTTACTGCCTGTCAGTGGTGAGGAAGGAAAAAATGTAGTCACCTAGCATACAATAAATTATACATAAATCACATTCAACAAAGCAATTTCAATTAGTTATTTATTAGTGTTAAATGTGATGTACTTGCTGCACCACTAACGGCACTAAACAAAATGGCAGAAATTATGGTTTTCTAAACATTCCCCATTGTTTGGTCAAACAGGTAGTCCCACACCAAATTCATGTCAATGGTTGACCCATCAATGTTAAAATCGCCAAAGAGCCACAGTGCTCATTGGGAATCAGTCAAAATGAATAGGTCCAGAGAAAGTATTCTAATATCCAAAAATTCTACACCTCTTACCAACAGTTTTAAAGATTTATGCAATGAGTACCTATAATAGGTTGTAATTAACATTACTCCAGATTTCTGAAAAACCAGGTGCAAGTTGATGCTTGCACCTGGTTTTTAATTTAGCTACTGCTTTATTGGGGGTGCTAATTTTCACATAGCCTATTTGTATGTTTTATCTTACTAATCAATTCCACACTCATTTCGGATGAGTCATCGATCTATGAATGTGTGTATTATGAAATCTAAACACTATCAGAGATGGCCGGGAGCCCTGAATACTGTTAATTAGAAAGAGGTCTCTAAGTCAATTATCACGTGACTTCCCACAGCATCATTATACAGATACCCAGAGCTCCCCATGCCAGTATTTACATTGAATCACATAAGATACATATTGAAACGGGGCTAAAAATTGATTGCTCCAGACCTCAGCTCAGCCATGCATTTCCTTCTGAGTGGTTCCTAACTGGTGCATCATAGGACAAAAATGGGTCACAGACAGAAGGGAATAAACAGTACTGAATGCAAATTATAAAATGCAACTATTTAATTTTGCATAGTAAGAATAGCAATAAACTTTTGAAAGGATAGAGAAAACACTGTTTATGTTTTGTTGTTAACGCCAAAGCTCAAAGTGCAAATTGTGTTACTGTGTCGGGTTGCAGCTTGATGAACAGTGTAAAATCTGGGTCCTAAAGCAAAGCCAGTTGAAAACCACTGTCCTATATAAACACATAGGCTCCAGGGATTCAGTAACTGGACTAGTGGTCTGTTCAGCATCTGTGTGCAGACAGCTGCACATGTTCATGGTGAAGGGCATCTTTCCTTCTCACCACTAGGAACAGGCTTGCAAGCACAGATGAGTGTGTGTGCTCGTCTCCGGACGTTTTCCTCTAAGTGTGTCAGGCCCCATCTACTCCCTGATACAACTGCCATCAATCAATGTGACAGCCAGACCCCCTCCCTGATCAGAGAGAAATGAGAAGGAGATTAGAAGAGTTCAACCCTGTCCTGCTGATCTACCATCCTAATACTGCATTTCATGTAATTACATTTGCTAGAAAAATGGAACCTAACAAACATTATAACATGCTGAAAGTATTTGTTAGTAATAGATATTTAGGCGATATCATACAAGCAAGAGTGCTGTTTGCACTGAATATCAGCATGGCTGTGATTCGACCATGGGCACAAAACTGCAGGTAATCACAGCCATGCTGATGTTCATTATAGCAGCAAGAATGCCAATGTTACATTGCTTTTATACAAAGATAATATAGAGCAACTTATATTTTAGACAAAATAGTGAGATATTATTTAGTGTTTTTTGCTCCACCAACTACAATGGTTTCAAACAAAGCCAAAGAAGGATTGAATGATGTTTGTTGCCAAGCAACACAAGCGGAGTAATACAAACAGTGAAATATTTCAGTTCTGTTAAGTTGATAAACCCTTTTGTGATGATACCCTTCCTTATAATTATAACTAAGGGGTTTGTTGCAGCTGGGGCCAGCACTCTTTAACAGCACTTGTCTGTTCAGATTAGAGGAGCAGAACTAGCCAATGTATAATCTGGAGTAGGTCATTAAGATGAAAAACTGAATCAATTAAATGAAGTTTACTGAAACAGAAAAAATATTATAGTTACTGAAGCCTTTTTTAAAAAGGTTTATTAGTTTATAAAGCCATTTTTTTTCTTAAAGGTGCACTCAGTATTTTTTTCTTATTTAAAAAAAAATATTCATAAGGAAACTAATAGTACTTTTGAAACACATGTTTTAAAATGTATGAACACTCACATTAAAATAAAGACTCCAGTCATATCAGTAACATTATAAAAGCTGTTTTAGTCTACATGGAGATGGTCCACTCATGGGAGTTGCCATGTTAGAATCAAATACCAAATACTACTCGCTTCATCTCAGTAACTGCCCTGTTAATGGACTTTTTCAGTCATGGATGAAATGGGTGAAATAGTAAATTTCTGCAATGGCATCGGTAAATGAAAACTATGGTGTTTGAATTGATGTTGCATTCATGCCCCATTGTTTACAGCTCAAAGTATACTTCGGTCATACATGAACTCTGATTGTCCGTGTACAGGATGCATAACGCAATATTCATCATCAGCAGATTGCTCGAGCACTAAATGCGCCCAGTTCGATTTTTCTAACCGCGCGTATTTGAACGCGCAGAATGCATATGCGCCTGGAATTATTTACACTAATAGTGGGTCCACAAGTTGGTAACACACACAGTTGGTCCTTTGCTGTCACGAAGAAGCGCTAGAAGAAGATTTAATCGCAGGGAAACATCAGGAGACAAATGTGGAAACAACAATGGATGTGCAACTCAATAGCGCGTGCGTGAGAAGGTCGGGAGACGCCTGCATTCGTATAACTCCAGTCTGAATGAATATAAATACAGTTTTAATGTGTCTAAACTCCTGAAGAAAAATAGTCCAGTATCTCATGGCAGTCAGAGCACACATGCGCCAACTGCCAGTGTATGCTCGAACAGTCAAATGTAATATACTTCGGCCAGCTTCACTTTCAACTCTACGATGACGCTAAGCATTCACGTAAAAAAACGGGGTATATTTGGGCTTTGATCTAGTACAAATACATAGAAAATGTATGAGTTTTACCTGAACTAGCCTTTTACTCTTTTATGACCCAGTGGTTGTTTAAAAAATGCATTTTGATTTGAATGTAAACTCTCTCTGGTCATGATTATAAATGATGCATGAATGGGCTCAAACTCAAGCCAGCAAGACTATCAATGCGGTAACCAATAAAGATCAATACTGTCAATACAGCTGTCAGCATGTGTCTGTTGGCTCATCCTGATGACATGGATTTAGGAAGAATAAGCTCAACAAACTATAAAAAAGACACTTGTCATTAATTAATCTTTTTATTATTTCTGTATTTAAAAAAATGGCTTAGACCACTCTAAGATGGTTTTCTGGTCTTAGCTGGTTTTAAGCTACTCTAGCTTGTCTCACAGTCTGGCCAAGCTGGTCTTCAGCTAGTTAAGCTAGTCACCCAACCTGATCAGCTGACAAGTGCCCAAAATCTATCAAAAACCTGCAAACCATACCAGGCTGGGAGACCAGCTAAGACCAACAAACCAGCTTCGGCTGCTCCTCAGTCACACATTAGTATAAGAACCATAGACAGCTGCCTTCTCCAGCTAATTGTGCCCACACCCATGGCAGCAACAACTCCCTTTCCAATCCAGCACAAGAACAGCTCTGATCAGCCTGGAGCTAATTATAGGCCATGTGAATGTGCATGTTACAGCAACAGAGCAACGGCTATCACAGAGCTGTTATTAAATCATTAATCCAGCAATCCGGAGGCAATATGTATGCAGCCGATTCAAATAGTTTGATGCAGAGAGGGGAAAAAATTAAAGCAGGCTTAATTTGATGTACATAGCTGTAAAAAAAAAAGCTGTTAGCTTTATAATAAAACGCTGTCTCTTAAGCTCAGTGTCATGTATGTGTGTTTACACTCTTAATACCTTTAATTAGCACAATCAATGTGGCCATTTGCCAACTAGCAGCCATGCCTGTCCACCTGCTTGGTGGTCTCAAGTGCAGGCCAATGCAAAGTGACATCTCAGCCCTTTTCATACACACAAACAGTCCTACAACCACACACATAAACACCTTGCCAGTCAATATATTATATAATCTCTCTTTTCCAAGAGAGGATGTGCATAAATGGACTTTATATCGAGCTGTAATGGTCATTTTGGCAGCTAATTATACAGAAAGGTGTCTACGAATCACCAGGGCCAAGATCTCTCCTGTGTCCTCTCCTCCTCTTCTAAGGCTCAGGCCTACTGTGCACTGATGTAATGTAATTTACTCTTGTGTCAGAAGGTCATGCTCTGTGCTCTGAGTTCCTCCAGTCTGGGTAGGGCTGGTTGGAGGGTTTTTGACAGCCTTGCATTGTTTTAGATTCAATTCTAGCAATATTGTAGCATTTGCATTGTCACCATGAGGGCAAGTATATATACAGTATATATTGTCCCAAGATAGGGCTTGAGTACCTTGATGTAAGTCTAGGTTATTAATAGTAAAAGCACACCTCTCAACAAGCCACCTTATTTCAGATATTATTCATGTTATAAACAAGTTATGCAACAAAGTTCAATATTCACAATAACTCAACAAGCTTGTGTTTGTTTAAGAAATAGTTCACCCCAAAATGAAAATTCTCTCATAATTTACTCACCCTTATGCCATCCCAGATGTGTATGACTTTCTTTCTTCGGCTGAACACAAACAAAGATTTTTTTAAGAATATTTCAGCTCTGTAGTTGAATGGTGACCAAAACTTTGAAGCTCCAATAGCACTTAATGGCAGCATAAAAGTAATCCATATGTCTCCTGTGGTTCATTCCATATATTTAGATGCAATATGATAGGTGTGGATCAAAAACAGATCAATATTTAAGTCCTTTTTTTACTATAAATCTCCACTTTCACTTTCTTTTTCACCCTTTTTTGTGATTTTGCATTCTTTGTGTGTGTTGCCATCTACTGGGCTGGGAGGATCATTTCTAACAAAAAGGGACTTGCATACTGATTTGTTTCTCACCCACACCTATCATATCACTTCTGAAGATAAAGATTTTACCACTGTAAAATCGTATGGATTACATTTATGCTCCCTTTATGTGAATTTTGGAGCTTCAATGTTTTGGTCACCATTTACTTAAACTTAAAGAGGACCTACAGACCTGAGATATTTTTCTAAAAATCTTGTGTTCAGCAGAAAATTATATTCAAACATATCTGGTATGGCATGAGGGTGAGTAAATGATTATGTAATTTTCATTTTTGTGTGAACTATCCCTTTAACATTTATTTGTGATAGTTAACATGAACTAACAATTAACAATACTTAATAGTGTTTGGTCATCTTGTTGATGTTATTTTTTGCAAACAAAAATGCATTTTTTACATTTAAAGTTAACTATAGTTAATGCTTTTGAACTAAAATGAACAATCAATAAGCATTAGTATTATGATCAAATACATTAACCGAGATTAACAAATGGTGTTAAAAATACATGCTCATTGTTAGTTCATAATAAATATCTAATGCACTAATGTTAACAAATAGAACATTTTTGTATGAATGGGTTACTTAGGGTTAGAGTTTAAAATAAAATAAAAAATAGCTGAGTATGAGCAATAGAAATTGGGATGCCTAATCAAGTACTCTACCACTAATTGGGTTTATGTAAAATTAAGATCTAAGTGCCTCATGAATTCTGGTTTCAGATGTAAGCAGTATAATCACACAGTTTTCAGTGGTTGTCTGAATTCTGTCCACCCTCACTAGACTGCTGATCCAGGCTGGCATTGACATAAACAGGCAGACCAAAGCTGGCACTGCCCTTCATGAGGCTGCACTCTGTGGGAAGACTGATGTGGTGCGCCTCTTGCTGGATGTAAGTTGACAGACAGATAAACTTTATTGATCTTCAAAGGGAAATTTAGTGTACAGCAGCAGAAAGAGAGAGCTTTATGAAGCTATAAATAGAGCTATAAATACACACAGTGCATTTAAAAAATAAACAGTGCAGAAACAGAGATTGTCTTTGTGGTTTAGATTGTCTTGTGCTTTAAGTCTTGCCATATATAAAGATAGAAAGATGTACTGTTTTAAATATGTATGAAAGTTTGAAACAGCGTGCACTAGCCTAATATTATATGTTGATCTTGCTGGCATGTAGGCAACCATAGAACTGTAAGAGTTAGTCAATGGATTCCTGTACATTTACCAATATTGCTTTTTACTTTGACCTTACAGAGTGGCATCAATGCAGCAGTGAGGAACACGTACAGCCAGACAGCGCTGGACATCGTCTACCAGTTCACTGCCACACAGGCCAGCCGTGAGATCAAACAGATGCTACGAGGTAAGAGAGAGAGGGAGATGAAGCCATTGAAGAGTACACACTGTGTTGTTTAAATATGCATCTCGGAGTATAAGAAAACTATGCTGTGTTTATATGTGGGGATGTAGTGGTTTGTGCCATTTATATTTGTTTATCTTCATGTAGATGCCTCAGCAGCCTTGCAGGTCAGGGCTCTGAAGGACTACTGCAACAACTACGACCTAACTAGCCTTAACATAAAGGCTGGAGACGTTATCACGGTAATGCTCATATTCATAAGGCCTACTCTAAATCAATTATGTACATTTGTAATTATATAGTGTTCTTGTTTTATTCAGATGTAAACTCATAATTCAAACAGTAATAATTATGCAGATTTTTATTTTAGTGTGCTTTGATAATTTGTCGACAGAGGGCGCTGGTGCTTATGTTTTTACTCAGACGCCCAAAAATGATTCAGATCAGAGGTTCTCAGCCTCAAAACGGGTGCAGGTCTGTTTTTAAAATAGGCTTATCACCTTGAGGTGATGTGAGGTGAAAATCTAGCCATATCTTATGTTGTTGATATCAAATATGGGTAACACTTTACAAGTGTCTCCATTTGTTAACATTTGTTAATGCATTGAGTATCATGAACTAACAATGAACAATATATTTTTTTACAGCATTTATTTATCTTTGTAAATGTTAGTTAATTATAAATACAATTATTCATTGTTGGTTCATGTATGTTTATAGTGTATGAACTAATGTTAACTTATACATCTTTTTTAAATGTATTACTATATGCTGATTAAATTATTAATTTATGCTAATTAAATTATTGTTCAGTTACCTGTCTGTCGCTCACTTCGACGTTGTGTTGATGAAGCAACACTAGGGGTCTCTCTCTTGAGAGCCTTTTGCGTCTCTGATCTATGAGAAAAGGCCAATGAGAAATTGGCAGACAGAATTTGCATGTCCCGCCCCAGACATACTGGTATCAAGGGAGGGAAATGCGTCCATTTCATTCAGAAAAATTTCTTCGGTGCCGATCGGTTGTGTATGCAGCGAGCTGCGAGTCACAGTCTGTTTCCTCCCATCTCTGAGTGATTGCTGTTGGATCTACGGCGCATATCAGCGACTTTCTCCTTCTCTGCACAGCAGTGCAGCTTGCCCCTGGGTGCTTCGATAGTACAGTTAAAAGAGTTTATTTCTCTAAAAGAGTTATTTTCTCTAAAAGAGCAAAATACACAGTGATGTTGAACGTCCTTTTCAGGACGTGTCTTTATAAAGATGCCATTCCGCCCCTGTGTAGTTCCTGGATGCGGTAGAGTGCTCTCCACTCCTGTCGGTCACAGGCGCTGCCTCGTGTGTCTGGGCAGCGATCACACCGATGCAGCGTTGGTGGATGGCTCATGTTCTCACTGCGAGAACATGACCATGGCAACATTGCGGTTGCCAGAGCTTTCCTTCTTAAGAAGGAACGCCGCTCCAGCCGCCCCCCGTGCCGCTCTTTCTTTCCACGGGATTGAGGATGACCCGGCTGACGATGGAGGCGATTTGGGGATGGCAGCGGGCTCGGTTTTGCTGGGTACGTCCCCGCAAACCACCCGCCCCCCGACACGCTCGTTGACTTCCATCCAGGCTCGAGGCAATAGTGGCTCACCTCACGGCCAGCCTGCCTATCCTCTTGAGCCCCCCGAGCCGAATGAGCTCGCCGCTGCATCGGAGAGTGGTAGCTGATATGCTATCGCAACAGCGTTCACCCAGCGTAGAGTGGAGGCTTCACCCCCAGTCGGTCCAGCTGATTTGGGAACGGTTCGGCAAGGCACAAGTAGACCTATTCACCTCCCGAGAGACCTCCCACTGCCCGCTCTGGTACGCCCGAATGGAGGCTCCCCTTGGGACAGACGCGCTGGCACACAACTGGCCCACAGGGCTGCGCAAGTACGCATTTCCCCCAGTGAGATTTCTTGCACAGGTGCTATGCAAGGTTAGGGAGGACGTGGAACAAGTCACTGTGGTGGCCCCTTGTTGGCCCTCTCGGACTTGGTTCTCGGATCTCGTGCTCCTCGCGACAGCCCCTCCCTGGCGAATTCCCCTGAGGAAGGACCTTCTTTCTCAGGGACGGGGCACTCTCTGGCATCCATGCCCAGACCTCTGGAACCTTCACGTCTGGCCCCTGTACAGGATGTGGAAGATCTAGCTGGCCTACCACCTACCGTCGTAGATACGATCAACCAAGCCAGAGCTCCCTCTACCAGGCAACTTTACAACCTGAAGTGGCGCTTGTTCCTGAATTGGTGTTCTTCCCGCACTGAAGACCCACAGAGGTGCGCAGTCGGGTCAGTGCTCTCATTCCTGCAGGAGAGGTTGGAGGGGAGGCTGTCCCCCTCCACCTTGAAGGTGTATGTAGCGGCTATCGCGGCCCACCATGACGCAGTAGAGGGCAAGTCTTTGGGTAAGCATGACTCAATTATCAGGTTCCCAAGAGGCGCCCGGAGATTGAATCCCTCCCGGCCAAGCCTGTTCCCCTACTGGAATCTCTCAGTGGTCCTCTCGGGCCTTCAGAGATCCCCATTCGAGCCGCTAGAATCAGTTAAACGCAAGGCCCTCTCCCTGAAGACAGTCCTCCTGATCACGCTCACCTCCATCAAGAGGGTCGGGGACCTCCAAGCATTCTCTGTCAGCGACACCTGCCTGGAGTTCGGTCCGGCAGACACTCATGTTATCCTAAGACCACGACCAGGCTACGTGCCCAAGGTTCTTACGATGCCCTTCAGAGACCAGGTAGTGAACCTGCAAGCGCTGCTCCGGGAGGAGGCAGACCCAGCCCCTTCGTTTTTGTGTCCACTAAGTGCTTTGCGTTTCCAACATCTAAAGCTCTACACGCAGAGCTTTAGACGTTCTGAGCAGCTCTTTGTCTGCTTTGGTGGACAGCGGAAAGGGAACGCTGTCTCCAAAGAGAGGCTTTCCCACTGGGTCGTTGATGCCATAGCATTGGCCTATCACACCCAGGCCATGCCCGCCCCCTTGCGAGTGCGAGCACACTTGATGAGAAGTGTGGCATCCTTGTGGGCACTGGTCAAAGGCGCCTCCCTAGCAGACATATGCAGAGTAGCGGGTTGGGCATTTGAGTCGGTTTCGTCCCGTGTTTTCTCAGGTCCGAGCCGGTAGAATCTCAGTAGCGCGGGGATAACTGACCGGGTGGACCACTTGCACCTAGCGCCCTTTCCCTCCGCTGAGGTAATACCGTGCGCTTTTACCCCAGGAGATCCAACTAACTCGGCTCCCTGGATGACTCCCTAGCCCTCTGGTCGGCGAATTCCCAAGACCAATGCGGGTACTTAATTTACCCTGTACTGGTATAGGTGCTCCACAGGATGGGCTCCCACGTGGACTTTCCCCCTGTGTGAATTTTCAACGGTACAGTCCCCTTGCAAGCGGACCGCATCTCCCTTGGGCAGTCCTTACGGACCCCCAGTCGCCTCCCTCCCAATTAGGTAGGATCTACCACCACGCCATTCTCCACATGTGACCTGAACACCCATGTGATGTATTTCACCACTCTTTACCTCCCACAGTCTGGGCAGGTGTGGTCTCCGCAGGGTCTTTCCCCCCTGAAAGAATAGGAAAACTGTGAAAGATTGCCTTTCCCCTGATGCGTATTATAGCGTTTAGATGGCCCCAGCCTCTTTAACTCTATGCGAGAAACATAGAGAGAGAAGAGGTGCGGCTGGTGCGGCCTGCTTTCATGCTAGCCTCGTCGTCTTGTTCCCCCCTGTCGGGGGTAAAGAACCAGAAGGCTTTGACGATTTTATGGGGCGTTGGGGAAGGGTATGTGCAGCCTGGCACAGCCTGTCGCTTTGGCACGTAAAATACCTGCCCACTCCTGTGTCAGCAGTACACGTACACGTCGGGCATGGCGTGATTTAAATTGGACCCCTAGTGTCGCTTCTTCGAAACAACGTCGAAGTGAACGACAGACGGGGAACGTCTAGGTTACGGATGTAACCTCCGTTCCCTGATGGAGGTAACAAGACGTTGTGTCCTCCCGGCCATGTTGCTGAACCGAGCCACTTTTGCGGCTCCTCAGAAAAATCCTGAATGAAACAGACGAATTTCCCTCTCTTTATACCTGTATGTCTGGGGGCGGGACATGCAAATTCTGTCTGCCAATTTCTCATTGGCCTTTTCTCATAGATCAGAGATGCAAAAGGCTCTCAAGAGAGACCCCTAGTGTCGCTTCTTCGACACAACATCTCGTTCCCTCCATCAGGACCTAGACGTTTTAGTTCATGTTAACTAATGTTGTTAACTTATGTTATCAAATGGAACCTTATTGTAAAGTGTTACCCAAATATGTGTGTCCAATAAATAAAAACCACAGTATTTTGGCAAAAATTAATCTGTCCATGGATAATACGGCTAATATGAATTTAGAATTCAGCCCAGTATTTGTCACATGTGTTAGCTTGGTAAATCTGAATGGGAGAATCTGAAAAAGACTTATGTTGATTTTAATGTTTTTTACAAATTTGTGATGTCATATTAATAATTTTGCATATATGGGGACTTATCAGTACATGGTGATAATAATACATTTAATATGTTTGGTTTTATTGACTCTTTGCTTACTTTTTTGTTTACTACTTGATGCCCAATGTAAAACCTGGGTCCTGAAGTAAAACCAGTTGAGGACCACTGATTTAGATCATTAGGTTTACTTGTTATTTGAGAAAATGTGATCACTTCTTACTCTTTTGTCCTTTGTTAGTGGTGTAGCATTTGAAAATCTGAAGTGAAATGGTCTAATTTATTTTTGTTGCTGCTAACTCACCAACATACTGTAAGTCTTTATGTTAACCTCCTGAGACCCGAGCGTGACTGCTGTATGCATTTTCCATTTCCCTTTTTGATATGTAAATAGTAACACCTAATAAACACACAAAATAATAATAATAATAATAATAATTTCTAGAGCAAATAGTTTTCCTATAAAATCATTGCAATTCAAGTTTTTGAGATGTTACAGACATTACATCAGAAATTTGCTTTATTCATTCTGATTCAAAGTAATGTCCAGCATCATCCAATCACTGCCAACCATACTAAAATAAAAGTTTGCATTATAAATTGAATCTATGTACTGATTACCATTGTCCCATGTCTGTCAAACTTGTTGAGTGGTCCAAACATCATCTGCAGCCTGAAACTGAACTTTTGGTTTGGATTTTAGGAGTGAATGCACTTTGCTGCATAGGAAAGCTATAGGATGCTCCCTAATTAGTGAATGACTTAACCTCCATTGTGCTGTCTGTCTGCACTGGTCTCAGAACGGTCAAAAACATTTTCCATCTATTGGATGAACCCATTTATTCTAAATGTGAAAATGTATAGTAAATATAGGATTTCTAAGGAAAAAATGCACTAAAGTGCACATTTGTATACAGTGTTTTGCAGCGTGGTGTTTCGTGAAAAATTGCTCACATTTTTAAAATGACATCAGATGAAACTAGAGACTCTAATTTTTTGACTAAAACAGTAAACATGTAAAAACTTAATTAAGTTTGTTACCATATGTAGTTTTTATGGCATTTCTCTCAAGGACAAACTCTTCTGTAGTCAGCTCCATGTTGTTTGGTCGCATGACTCTGTACATTGAAAGCTTAACCCGTACTGACAGCATAGAGTCTCCAGAACTGAGATCAGTCGGTTTAAATGAATTTGAACTATGCATTGCATATAGTGAATCTAAAATACAATGTCCACGAATGTGTATGCGGGGTCACACAAGGTTAAAATAATAATGAAAATCATCAGGTTTTTTTGCTTGATGGCATGAGTCTTAAAAGTGACCAGATTATTTATATTTGCATTATAGATTATAAATGATGATGATTAATTTCTCTTGTAGGTGTTGGAGCAGCATCCAGATGGAAGATGGAAGGGCTGCATCCATGACAACCGTACAGGAAATGACCGTGTGGGTTACTTCCCCTGCAGCATGGTGGAGGTGATCAGTAAGAGGACTGGGGCTGCGGGTAAGAGAGGACAGCGGGCGGGTCAGTGCTGCATCTTACTGAATGCTAAATGCTGCTGACCTTGATTCTATTGCAACCAGCTGTTCATGCTGCTCTTGTGCGCTGGATTTAGGGCCAGACAGGGCCAGCTGTTTCTGTGGCAACAAAGACAAGGGAAATCTCTTTTCATCTCTGAAGACTTTGTTAATGTAGCAGTTAATGCTGTTGAAAACATAGTTCAGACCAAGAGTTGGTGATTAATGGTGCCTTAGGAGAAGCTGACACAAAAATGAAAATCAATTCATTATACTTTCCCTCATGCCGTTCCAAACCGCTATGCTGTTATATTTTTGGTGGAACTCAAAAGGAGAATTTTGAGGAATATTCAAATAGATTTTTTTTATTCAATGAGGTTTAACACCATGACATTTGGTTACAAGACATGTATGAACCAATGACGATTAATGTTATTATAGTCCAACCTAGGCACCATATTTGATTTGTGAACTGCAGTGGATATTTTGGTCTGTTTTTCACACAAAGCTATCATATGGCTTCAGAAGTCTTGGCCACCTTGTGTCCCTTTTGGAGCTTGACAGCACGTGGTCAATACTAAATGTAGTATTATTTACCTGAAGATTCTTCAAAATTCACCTTTTTTGTTACACCAAGAAAAGAACAGCAGACAAGTTTGGAACAACTTGAGGGTGAGTAAATAATTACATAATTTTATTTTGTGCCAACTACTCCTTTAAATACTGGCTACACCTTTACACATACTTTGGCAAAACAGTTGCTCTGGTTGGATTTTGTCCTCTGCTGGTCAGTAGGAACAAAATCAATGCTTTGAGTCTGTATCCACAGTCACTCTTGTCATCAAATACCCTTCTGTTACTCAGACACCCCACCACTGGCCTCTGGTCACTATCGCAACCACAGTTCATCACAATATCCAGACATGGGTTTATACCACTTATCTGGTTTAATCCTACATCAGCTTTAGGATATATTATGTTGTCACCGATTTTACAAATGAATACAGAGCAACTGGTTTAATATTACTATGTGGTGGTCATACTGCACTGATCTTCTTTGGCTCAGAAGGGCCATATTACCAGTTCAGCAGGTCATCTTTATCCTAAGATTAAGGATAACAGTTTTAATGGAGAAGAGAAGAGGAGAGGAGAGGAGAGGAGAGGAGAGGAGAGGAGAGGAGAGGAGAGGAGAGGAGAGGAGAGGAGAGAAAAGAGGATAATTTCTTAAACTTGGCTATTAAAATGCTGCATTTTCCAATAACAGGAAGATTCACACTCCTCTTTACAATTATGCAGACATATGTGTATTATCCTTGCATTGCTCTGCCCATCCAGAGGATGTAAATCTTGTCTAAGGCTCTATTTATGGGTCTAATATATGTGCTCGTTGTGTCTCATGTTTCATTAAGCATCCATGTCTTTGTCTGTATCTGTTCAGCTCCACTACTCGATCTCTTCCACTCCATCCACATTTCTGTGCTTTGCTCTTTATGTATTGTATATCACTACAGACATCCCGCTTTGTAGAATATTTAAGTCCTTCATTATAGCTTGAGCAGTCAGTATCACTATTTAGATTGTACTGAAATTTCATTGCAAAAAAGTATTGTCTTAATTAGTATTTTTTATCTTATTTTCCTTTAAAAATCTAAACATCTTTAAACCAAGGTGTATTTACTTGAGAAATAAAATTCTATAAGAATAAATAATTATTTTTTTATTGTTTTAAGCTTAAACATCACAAAACTGTGTTGTTTTTGTTTAAAATTCGAAGAAAAATATTGCCAGCATTTCAAAAATATACGTTAAGGTACATAAACTCAATACAAATTTTCTTCTATGCTTGTAAATGTGTCTTGTTTTTCAGGATATTTAGATAGGATATTTTTTTTACTGGAAAACAAGACAAAAATACACTGACTTAGACAATTATTTTTGTGCAGTGCTCATAGTAAACATTATGTTGATTTTTTGTAGTATTTTCTGTTGTATTTGTGTAATTTGAAAGAGGGTAGTTCTCTCAATTAAGCCCCCCTACCAAGTCCTGCTGTATTCACAGTGAACATACTGCAAATGGCATACTTTACACTCACCCACACACAGACTTCCTGAAAAGAGTCGTGCATACCAAACTACTCATTTTAAGCTATGATGAAATGTGTTGCTTTAATTACTCTTTTTCTTCTTAATGCACTTGCACAACAGCCCTAATCCCAACAAGTATATGAATTTGTGTTTGACAAAAAGCATCAGCTCATCTCCGGTTTATTCCAACAACCCTAATTTTCCATACTTTTTTTTTGTTTTGTTTCAAATATATCTTTATATATTTTGAGGTCACATTTATTAAACAAAATCATACAATTTTGAAGGAAAGTTATTTCATTTCATTCACACTGAATAGCTCAAAATGAAAACAATTAAGCATCTTTATTTCTTTTAATTTGTCTTATGGTTTTTCGGTTTTGAATTTTGTGGTGACTTTGTGTTTGGTTAATTTGCTTTCCCTCTCTTATGTGTCATTGTTTTTGTTTGTTGTTGTGGTGGTGGTTGGTGTTGTCGTATCTAGGTTCATGGAGTACAGTCACTTGTACCCAACAGTATCAAAAGATACAGCTCTGTGCGCCGGTGTGCGGCCCTGTGTCGCCCGCCGTTGCCATGGTGAATGGGGACTCGTATCATGAGATTCATATCCTGCCGCCTCCTCCACCTCCGCCACCACATTCCCATCTGCCACTTTTCACTTCCTTTGGCTATAACAGGTCCCCAAACACCTCAGGAGAGCCACACAGTGGACAAGGTACAGGTCCCCTAATCTGTCTCCACTGTATTATTATTATTATTATTATTATTATTATTCACAAAGCTTTAAGGAATGTCTTAAATTGCAATACATCAATTGTTTACCCTACGTGTCCACTGGTGCAGAAGAAATCTTCTCAATACTCTGATTTTTTTTTAGTATGGTCTATAATTAATTTCAATACATACTGAATAAAGTCATACATACTTGATCACTGTTGGAATAAATACTAACTTTATTTACAATTTTCCAAAGTTTGCATACTGTCATTAAATACATTTTTGTTAACCCAGCCATAGCATAGCAACAATAAATTAAATGTATTCTGAATATAAATCTGAATGAAATATAGTAGCTATACATTACTGTATTTCATTCAGATTTCAAATGCAGTTTGCACACTTTTTGCACACATAAACAAGCACTGATTTAAGATAAAATAAAGCACCGTTGGCATATTTTGAAGCACTGCCATCAAAGAAAGTCATTCACATCTGGGATGACATGAGGGTGAGCATATGATGAGAGAATTTTAATTTTTTGGTGAACTATATCTTTAAATTTTTAAGACTCTATTCTCTCACTCTGCTCCACTGTCAATCTCACAAACCCCCCCTGAGAGACTGTCGCTCAGCTCCCATAGAGAATTAATCTAAAACACACACTCACATGGCAGCAGTGGACACCTACGGTTAGAAAGCCTGCATATAATTCAAAACAATAGCTCCCATAATTCCTTAGAGTTTTCTGAAATGTTTATTTTATGTTTAATGAATACATTTCATTTGATTTACTTAAACATTAATTTGGTTGATTTGCTTTTTGTCAGAGACCAAGAATGACTCAGATTTGTCCAGTAAGTCTTTTATCCAGCACAAAAGAGGTTCATAGGCCTCTCTTTGTTGAATTTCCTCTTTTTCCCCTAAATTATCCAAATCTTATGACCTTGTGCTATATTTTCCCTCTATCTTTGTGATGACCACACCTGAGATTCACTACTTTTCATGTGACTCAGCCACCCTCTCACCCCTCCATAACCGCAGCTCACACTACCATCAGTCCCTCTGTTTGCTGTCAGTGAACGTCTGTCTGTTTCATCTCTCTTCGTCTTGTTGTACTGATGTATCCCTTTCATATACTAACTCTGATCCTTTTAGTGTGTGCGTATCAAAGCAAATTTTCTGGATCAGCATACACTTAAATATGAAATCATCTGTTTTGGTTGTAAATGTTCAGTAATCATGAAATAAGTGTGATTATATTCAAATTTCTGGTACAAACCTTGTCTCTCCAATGATTAGAGGCATGAGCTATACTGTATATTATGTTATAGAATTTGTATAAAAGTGCATTAATGTACACGTGTGGTTCAAGTCTGTGGGATCTCTAATGAACTGCTCCTGTAATGCACTGCAATTCCTCTGGTTGTTTCACCTACTGACATATATAATCATATATATCTGTATATATTATATATGTTTTTACCTATGTGTTTGTGTAATTCAAGGCATATACATATATATACTGTTTACAGTACATGTTTCTTTTTATATATATTTTATATGCTATATCAATGTTCATATATATTTGTGTTAGATATACAATATATATATGCGTGCTTGCCTTGTGTGTGTTTGAAAGAAAGAGAGTGGTTTGTAATGAAGAAGATTGCTAAAGCGGTTAGATATAGTTGAGGTTCCCTTTTGCCCGGCCTTTCCTGAAATCCTCCCTGGGTAGGTGGCAGGCCAGGGCACAGTTAATGATGGTTTCTGTTTTAAAGGTTCTCGCGGTCCAGAGTCCAGTCCCCATGGCTCAACCACCCCAGTTGGTGGCCCCCAGTGCGGCAGCAGTGAGGAGATCTGGGTACTGCGCAAGCCTGTGGCAGGTAACAGCAGGGCTGCCCTTTCCTCCTCCTCTTCCTCTTCTCTCATATCTCCCTCTGCTTTACCACACTCCTGGAGCAGCTGCTGTATGCCTGACCTCAGACCCTTCTTCAGCTGCAGGCCTTTAAGCACACTGAAAAACTCTCATCCGCTCTGTTATAATAACATCCATGGAGTCGTCCCCACAGGAACACATATAGGCTCTGTCCCAAATGGCATACTTAATGTGGATATGCGGTCCCACACACATCCATGAAGTTTACGGGACCATAGGGTGTCACATTTCCTTGCTGCACTATAACAAAAATTTCTTACTCAGTATTTCTCTCTTGTTTACATGTAAAATATCTAAACATCCCCAAAACAAGATAAAATGACAGGATAAAATTTAGAGAAGTCGTAGTGAGATTTATGCCTCAAACAAAACTTTTTTTGCTAATGTGGTATGAAAATTACATTTGTTTTCCTTTATATTCTGTTTTTTTAAGCATAACATTTCTATACTACCATAATACCTTAATAAGCATTAAGATTTCTCTGAAAACAAGTCTTAATATCTTTTGTCTTTTTAATTCTCAAGTAAATCTATCTTGCTTTAAGGATGTTTAGATATTTTTACTGGAAAACAAGACAAAAATACTGGTTAACAGAGAACACATTTTTGCAGTGTGAAAAGACCAGCTTAACCAGCATGCAATTTCCATGCTGTTCTAGGCTGCTTAGTGCTGGTTTGGTGCTGTTTGTTCTGGTAATAATGATTAACCAACAAAGTCTTGCTGGTTAAGTTAGTCAAATATCTTTGTTGGAACACCAGCACACCAACATCTCATGTTGTGGACTAGCATTTCAAATGCAACATATGCTGGTGGCCAGCTATGCTGTTTTTTTTTTTCAGCAGGGTTGACGTTTCAAGATTCAGGAAGATGCTTGTGAGCTCCCCCTTTGTGGTAAATTTCCACCATCTATGCACCCTTTTGCAAAGGCTGCACATGTGGCAAAATATAGACTCTGAGGAGGACCACAAGGGCTAAGGATGCCATTTGGAACAGGGCCGTACAGAAAATCCACAGATATGTCTGTATCTGTGTGTGCTAACTTTTTGGTTAGGGCAGTGTGAGTGTGCTGTGTTTGTTTTACCGACTGTGTCTAATATGTCCTGTATCCATCAATTGTTGTGTCTTTACTCAGCATTGAGTCATTTACCCTGTCTCTGTCTTTTGTGGCTCTTCAGGTGTGTAGTCACATGGTGCTTGGTTCTTGTATCAGTAATCCATCCTGTGTATCAGTGCATTGCAGAGGGGGAGTTCAGAGTGTTTAAGTTTTGAATGGTGATGTCTGACTGGGCTGACTGTGTGTGTCTTTGCTGGGGGCTTGTTGTTTCAGGTGGAGACCGGAGTAGTGTGGGCAGTTCAGGTAGCGTGGCCAGTGCTCGATCCTCTGGTAGTGGACAGAGCGCAGGCAGCAGCAGTATCCTCCATGCACAGGCAGAGGGAGTCAAGGTGAGCTATGTGACATGCAAACAGTCTGCAAGCATTTGAATTCTAATCCTGGATTAAGCAAAACTCTTAAGTACCCAGAACTGCCTTATTTGTTGTTCGGTCTAAGATTGCCTTATGAATGTTATGTAACTGGACTTTGCAATGGCAGACATCATTAGAGGTACTTTATTACTACCAGTCATGACCAAGTTGAACAAGATGATCTACAAAGTCGACACCCCCCCCCCCCCCCCCCCCCCCCACCCCCCAACGCACAAGCAGGTAGTCCAAATAAACCATCTTGGACCAGCGGATGACCACAAATGATCAGATATAATGTCAAAGTGAAATGTAAAACCAGCAAGAATCAGAAGTTACTTTTATCTGGATATTCCAACAGGATATTTTCACTAATTTTTCAAAGCTATGTGTTAGGAGAACAATTTGAGGTGAACTCACATAGTCTGCAATAATATTTTGATTTTTATTTTTTGATCTGTTTATCCTGTAGCTTCTGGCCACGGTTTTGTCCCAGTCTGCCAAAGCCAAAGAACACCTCTTGGAGCAGACCAAGTCTCTGGATCACCCTGCAGTTTCCACCACAAAGGGTTAGTGGGAATTTTAAACAACTCTTCTAAAGAGAAAATGGCATAATATGCATTTTGTCACCAAGAACTCTTTCCATCCTAAATGCTCTATCATTCCTTCACAAATTAGAAACTTGGCTACTTTTTCTGTGCCAGATGGTTGCACTAATAGCAGTGGGTGGGAGGAAGCAATGCAAGGATCTGATTGGCTCGGGTGGCTAGTTGGTGAGGAAACACAAAAGGGGATTGGTAATGAAATTGCGAAGCACGAATGTGTATGAATGATCTCATGGTTCTTTCAGGACCCTCCTCACGCAGTCAGAGTTTATCAAGCTGTCCGCTTCACGAGCAGCCATGTGGGGAGGCGGCGTCCCAGAGGAAAGGGGAGGCGCTGCCCGAGGGGAAGGTAAGGAGACTCACTCCAGCTCAAATCACACTGTCCCCTTACCTCACCCTCAAACAGACGTATGCATTCTCACACACACATGCACGCACACACACACACACAAATATATGCACTGCCACCTACACGTCCAGGATGCTGTCCCAGCACTTCCTCTCAAAGCTGGCCTCATCGGTATTACGAGCACTGGGTTGTGGTCAGGACACGGTGAGTGGGCTTCATTGCATGCTGTCCTTGCCTGCAGGCTTCTTTCAGCCACTCTTGTCTGATATCGACAGTTATTCCTTTTTTGCTGATCCATTTCTGATCATTCATCTCATTTTCTTTTCTGCATTTTGAAAGTCTATTCCAATTTTTGCCTTATTTGCAGTAAATTTCACATTTGGTTTCTTTTCAGAGTGTACCCAAGAATGTAGATGTGTGATTTGGATATGAATTCTGATATTTTAGGGGTGAAATAGTAATGGATGCAGGCAGGAGAAGGTGTTGTCTACCCACATTGTGACTTGCGGAATTTTAAGAATGATTGAACAGTTGCAGCCGTAGAGTAAATTCTACTACAGTATGCTGCCTATGTTTTGCTCTAAAGGGTTAACAGCAAAGCAACTGAACATAATAGTGTGACGGTATTAAATGTCTAATATCATTTTAGACTACGTGTTCCACTGTTTAGTCACATAACACAGAACTGTAGCTGACATATTTGTCCCCAGTGGGGTTTTGGAGCTGCTGAGTAGAACTGCTTCATGCTGGACGTCTGGTTTTAAGTGCCATCTGTTTAAAACAGCCCTGTTTTCTCTTGCTGCCCACCTCTCTTTTTGGCTCTCCTACACAGAGTTAGATTGCATCCTCCCACTTTGAGAGGAATGTCTTTTTCCAAAACAGATACTGATTCCCTATAGAAAGTTGAAGTTTTTATTAGATCTAAACCTTGCCTAAAACATCAACAGAGATCATAGTCATAATTAAAAAAAAATGTTTTAACTCAAAATACATGCCTGGATCTTGCAGTCACTAATTTTTATGATCTACAAAATAATCTGTTTGCTCTTTAGTTATAAACAGGAGCTCTTGTTTGCTACAGCTTTTCTATTGCCAAAACTAGTACCCTGACTAAGAGCAATAATTCTTTATCTAATATAGTACAAAGACAGAGCAGTAGGGGCAGGTGTGATTTAATTTATGAACTACTAAATTTGAGTGAAGTCAGTGGTCATTGGGACTAACTTTCTCACTTTGTTGGCCTGGCGTCTGCTCCACCCGTAGTATCCCTTGGCATTGGGACCCAAAAAGTGATAGACTGCCACCTATCTTCTCTTCTAGAATTCAGAGGCTGTTATCGAATGGCTGAGTGAATTTCAGCTGCAGGTGTATGCTCCAAACTTCATCAGCGCCGGCTATGACATTCCTACCATTAGCAGAATGACCCCAGAGGTAAGAGTTGTCCCCTCCCAAACCCCGTCCCAAGCCACACTAAACTGTTCACGTCACTCTCCTCTTCCCTAAATGCATCCCACTCACAGACCTACTCAAACCACAGAAAAGAAGTTGGAAGATAAACATATCAGTCAGTTTTGAACTAATATGGCTGGCAATGAACCTGGAGCACAAAAAGTCACATCCATGGCCCACAGGGGCATTATGGGAGTTAGAATCTGATTAGCCTTCCTGTCCAATGCGAGATGAAAGATCACACCCACAAAACCAAACCCAGACACTGCCACTGTAATGGTTGTGATAAATGACATTAGCCATGTGGGTCTTATTTTGTCCTATTTATTATGTGATTGTGTTTGTCTGTACTCTGAATTTTTAAGGGAATATGGTGTGTAGTAACAGAATGTGTCTATAGTAACGGATACATTTAGACCCACATAGGTCAGCACTATGACATATTGTTGTGAATGGCATAAAAGTGTGCACTTTATGTTATATGACATGTGTACATAAAAGAATAGAAAAATCTAAATAAAATATTTTATTTTATTTTAATACAAAAACAGGCTTTAGTAATATCTTGTTATATTTTCAAATGTAGTGAGACTGCAGATTGTGCAATACAATTATAAAAGGTTATTTCATTATATTTATAATATATTACAGTGTAATCTTCTCTGCGGCTAATGATTTCCTTGAAATGAATCAAATGAATCTTCAACCAATTCCTAGAAGCAGCTCATCTATGCCTTTTTAATTATACTTAGACAACAGTTTCATGGGACTTATGTGTTGTTATTACTGAAAGCAGAATTAACAAGAATTATATGGAAGCACTGAGGACATGCTCAATATGCTGGAATTAGATAGTTCTGTTTGAGGGTACTCTGAAAAGGCTTCTTTTTCTCACTTGCTGTTGATATTGTTTTGCCTTTCCCATTTCTTTTTATTTACATCAGCTTCTACCATCTTGCAGTTTATTGGCCATCAGAGTGTTTGATATGTTCAGCTGTGCATGTCTAGTTGTATGCATTTATCTTTTTAGGTGTATATGATATGTTCATATGTACAGAATGAATGCTACTTGCTTGAGTATGTTTGTGTGAATGAAGGTTTTAGGAGCTTGAATGTCATATGGATTTGATGGTTGGTGGGGCTCCTGTATGTATTTTCAGGATTTAACTGCCATTGGAGTGACCAAACCAGGCCATCGAAAGAAGATAACTTCAGAGATAAACAAGCTTACCATAAATGAGTGGCTGCCTAACAAAAAAACTGTGAGTTTAATCTACAAACACACACACGCACGCACACACGCACACACACACACACACACACACACATTTATTTAGATTCGTCCAGACATGTATTTAACATTATTTGTATTGAATTTATAGGCAACTCTAGGAGAATGGTTAGCCATGATTGGGCTGAGCCAGTACCACCAAGTTCTGGTCCAAAACGGATATGAGAACATTGACTTTATCACTGACATCACGTGGGAGGACCTTCAGGAGATTGGCATTATAAAGCTTGGTAGGAGAAACAATGGACTGGAATGCATCATGTTACACCATGTGATTGCATATAAAGTTTATTATACAGGATTATAAAGAAGTCACTCTGTTTTCACTTAATTGGAGCATAGTTCATCCAAACCCATCTGTCACACGACAGATCATAGTCTAAGAAACCCTATTTTGTTTATTACTGAATTTTAACTAAATATGTACGTTTTGTATTTGTAGGGCAGTAAATTTGAAGCAATTTGAAACAAAAATGTTTGATTCACTCATTGTAAAGCCAAAGTTTTTTTTTTTACTAAGACATGGTAGTTCACATTCTGTCTCTAATCAAATTTCATTAGGACACCAGAAGAAGCTTATGCTGGCTGTGAAGAAGCTGGCAGAGATCCAGAAGGCCTCAGACGGTCGCAACACATTGCGCAAAAAGCCACCAGCCACTCAAGATGTGATGGCCATTGAGAGCCCACCTCATGACAGTGGGGAGTGTATGTCCCCTAAAATGAGCACTTTCCAGGACAGTGAACTGAGCGGGGAGTTACAGGCTGCTCTCACTCGCCCTGCAGATTGCCAGGATGGCTCAGCGGTCAGGACCACCAGCTCCCTGGGTGCACAGCAGCAAGCCCACAGTCTACATGAGAGCAGCATTAATAAGAGCCGAGACTCAGAGGAGCATAGCGGACCACCCAGGAAGGAAGCACGTACCATGCGTCAAAGCAGCCAGGGAGGTCAGAAAAGCGTCTCATCAACTCATCTTAAACCCCGCCAGTCATATCCCCATGGTGCAGGACCACCCTACACGCCACCACAGACCTCCACCAAAACAAAGCCTCTGACTTCACAAACTATGGCCGCCCCACAGGGTAAACCAAAACCTAGTCCTCAGCTAATCCAGCAGACAGAAAAGCCTGTGTCACCACGTTCTCTTCCCCAGTCCCCCACTCTCAGGTCCCATCCCCACCCAGCTGCCCAGCCTGTGGAAACTGTGGAGGCTACACCCCCAGGACCTGCCGTCTCAGTGCCACTCTTGTGCCTGCCACAAGAAAGCGATGAACCTTGCGATAAGCATGGACTGCCTAAAAAACGTGCCCACAATTTGAATCGCTATGCTGTGTCTGACGGTGAGCAGGAGACTGACGAGCTAAACATATCAGATTCAGGAGGAAAGTACGCTACAGTACAACACCCCCGGGTGGGCCGCAGCAACTCAATGAAAGGGCAGGCAGACAAGAATGTCAACCGAAGTCAGTCTTTTGCACTCAGGCAGAAGAAGAAGGGTCCACCTCCGCCTCCCCCAAAACGCTCCAGTTCGGCCATCTCAAACTCCAGTAGTAATTTGACAGAAGTGCCCAAGGAGACAAGCAGTGGACCCCTACTGGAGGTCCCTTACCAACCACTAAGGCGTGCTAGCGACCTGGGTGGCACTGTGGATACGGGTAGTGCGGGTAGTGTGAGGAGCATTGCAGCCATGCTGGAAATGTCCTCCATTGGAGGGGGTACCAAGGGTTTGGCTCTGCAGAAATCTGCAGGTCACTATCTGCAGGTAAGATGATAGTTCCTTTGGGTTTTTGTATACAAGAAAACTAGACAACTAATCTATCTGAAATAGGTATATTTAAGCAATTTTCTAGTGCTTTTATAAACATACCATTTCATTCACAGGTGGGTCCTGCAGGAGCAAAGAAGCATGATGCCATTGGACTGAATGGGGAAGTAGTGAACCGTCGCAGGTCCATTGGTGGGCCAGTCACTGAGTTGGTAGCAGCTGCTAAGCGAGGACCACAGCCTGGGTCAGAGCCTGCCCAGGATAGACATTTCAATGAACCACAGCCAAGCTCCAGTGGAAGCTCTGCAGAGAACCTTCCATTTGCTGAGGAAATGGATGGAAACATCACCATTAAACAAAGACACAGGCAGGGCAAGGATGAGGCTGAGGAAGGCACAGACATGCCATACTGTCTACCCCCGGAGGAGCTTTCACGTGTTGATCCCACAGCCACACTGAAAAGGAGGGTACAGCAACCCAATGGCACCAAGTTCCAACTCACGGAGTCAAATACCGTTAAGCGACGCCCCAAGAGCAAAGACAAAGATGCAGAGGAAGTTCAGGATGGGCAGATAACTGTACCCTATGAGAATGGGTCTGGCACAATTAAAAGGCGCCCTACATCAGAGGTGACTGTTTCAGAGCAGCCCAGGCCACAGGAACATCCTGAGAACTCGCCCCATCGGGACATTGCAGACCTGGAGGGCCACGCTACTGAGACACCCACTCGTAAGCCTGTCAAACCCCCAGTGTCGCCCAAACCTCTTCTGGCCCAGCACATGAAGAAACAAGGACCTCCAGCTTCCATGACCAAGAAAACCCCTTTTCCTGGACCAGCCGGGGCACCTGGCAGCCCAGGTACTACACAGTGCGGCCCTTTCACTTGCCCTGTCTTTACACAATTATGTGAGTATCCCTTAAAGTCTCGTAGCGTCTTGACCTTGTTGGATCAAAGTCCGCTCAGTCTCTCTTCCCACCCCTTTCCCTATGTCTTTTCTTCTCTATTTACAGTTGAAGGAAAAAAAGTACCTCCTCCGGTCTCACCGAAACCTGTACCTCCTCCAACGGCTCCCAAACCATCCAAAACTGTTCTGCAGTCTATGAATGCAACACCTAACCCAACTCCAATGCCATCGCCAGCCAAGCAGATGGTCACCAGCATGGCTAGCACAGCTTCTGCCCAAATCAACAACTCTGTCAAGGCTGAATCCCCACCAGCCCTGAGTGCCCAGACCACTCACACACCCCAGAGTCCACAAACACCACAGACACCGCAGACACCCCAAACCCCACAGACGCCACTTACTCCTCAGACATCAGGCCCCCCAACCCCCATACCCACACCCCCACCTGTGAAGCCCCCTCGCTCCTCAATCAGTGGAGTGTCTATGGACAATGCAGCTGGTTCAGGGTTTATGGCAGGTGTAGTGACAGCGGATGCAGTGCACCAGAAGATAGAGGAGACCAATGCTTCACTGGCTGCAGCCCTGCAGGCAGTTGAGGAGAAGATCAAGGAGGATGGGCATAAAGAGTGAGTGTCATAAGCCTTTAAACATACAAAATAAATAAGTTATTCTCAGTAAAATCACAGCATGATGATCAGCATTTCATGTCCAAGACACAAGTTGTTACAATATAGTGGAATGGAATCAAAAGGATTTCAATATTATGTAAGTTGTACACCTGTGGAGTGGTGGTGGCATAGTGGGCTAAAGCACATAACTGTTAATCAGAAGGTCGCTGGTTCAATCCCCACAGCCACCACCATTGTGTCCTTGAGCATGGCACTTAACTCCAGGTTGCTCCGGGGGGATTGTCCCTGTAATAAGTGCACTGTAAGTCGCTTTGGATAATAGCGTCTGCAAATGCATAAATGTAAATGTAAATGTAAGTTGCAAGTCCTTCAAAATAAGTAATGAATCTTGAGTCCGCAGCTATGGTTATTACAGAAGCAAGTGCTATCATTTAGCAAAGAAGGTTTTGTCTGTTAGATTTGTTTATTCATCTATTTACACTTTTTCTATGCCTGTGATAGCCCCTAGTCTTTACAAAATTATGTGAGTATCCCTTAAAGTCATACGGTTGTATGGTAAAAAGTTGTGAAATTTGGTACATTGATTGGGGACCATACCAGGTTGCTATTTTGGGGTCATTAGCTTTAATAAATTTTGCCTAGCAACAAAACATCATAAAATGGCAAAAATAAAACATTTTAACATCAAAACAAAAAATGGCAAAAGAATATTTTATATACTTGCGGCCAAAAGTTTGGAATAATGTACAGATTTTGCTCTTATGGAAAGAACTTGGTACTTTTATGTGGCATTCAACTGATCACAATGTATAGTCTGGATATTAATAACATGAAAAATTATTATTATAATTTGAACTTTTTAAATTAAAAGTGTTCTCATCAAAAAATCCTCCACGTGCAGCTATGACTATCTAGCTGTCAGTTTGCCCAGATACTCAGGTGACATTTCACCCCACGCTTCCTGTAGTACTTGCCATAGATGTGGCTGTCTTGTCAGGAACTTCTCGCACACCTTTCTGTCTAGCTGATCCCACAAAAGCTCAATGGGGTTAAGATCCATAACACTATTTTCCAATTATCTGTTGTCCAATGTCTGTGTTTCTTTGCCCAATCTAACCTTTTCTTTTTGTTTTTTGCTTCAAAAGTGACTTTTTCTTTGCAATTCCTGGGCCTGCACCCCTGAATCTTCTCTTTACTGTTGTACATGAAACTGGTGTTGAGCGGGTAGAATTCAATGAAGCTGTCAGCGGAGGACATGTGAGGCATCTATTTCTCAAACTAGAGACTCTAATGTACTTTCCTCTTGTTTAGTTGTACATCTGACCTTCCACATCTCTTTCTGTCCTTGTTAGAGCTTTGAAGACTGTAGTGTACGCCTTTGTATGAAATCTTCAGTTTTTTGGCCATTTCAAGAATTGTATGACCTTCATTCCTAAAAACAATGATTGACTGATGATTTTCTAGAGAAAGTTGTTTCTTTTTTTCTTTTCTTTTCTTTTTTATACCAGTTTTGACCTAAGACATGCCAGTCTATTGTATACTGTGCAACTCAAAAACAAACTCAAAGACAATGTTAAGCTTAATTTAATGAACCAAATAGCTCTCAGCAGTGTTTGATATAATAGGAAGGGATTTTCTTGTACCAAATTAGCAATTTAGCATAATTACTCAAGCATAAGGTGTTGGAGTGATGGCTGCCGGAAATGGGGCCTCTCTAGATTTGATCAAAAATGACTTTTTTCAAATAGTGATTGTACTGTTTTTTACATCAGTAATGTCCTGACTATACTTAGCAAAATCTGTACATTATTCCAAACTTTTGGCCACCAGTTTATATAAAACAACCTTGCCTAAGTTCATGCCTCTTCTCTCTTTATGCTCCTGAAAGCTTGCGGAACACTATGATTAGGAGTGGGTAAAAATACAGCAGGAAACTCTTGAGGTAAAACCATTGATATTTCAGGGATTAAAGCACAAAGATAAATGTCCTTCGTCTGCCACCAAGGTACTAAGTTCTTGCCCACAAGTCACCATCCTATGCATCCTGGATATTCTGCCTTATCAAGAGCACATCCAGGTAATTTTATGCATTTTTGGTGCTTGCGTTCTTGAGTATTGGAATTAAGACTATACATCATGGCAATAATACCCAAGGATACAGTGCCATCTGTTGGAAATTTGGATATAGCGCCACATATTGACCAAAAGTTAAGTTTTAAATAAAGGCAAATTTATTTTCAGCCTTTGAACTTTTCCTAAATTCCCTACTGGAGGCGCTTTGACCAAAGAAATTTACTTAGCCTTACAATGTACATGCCATTTGTGTGCTTGGCCTCATAACAACTATTTTCAGGTTTATTTTAATATTATTGTAATAAAATATTTGTGTGTGTGTTTATAATCCACAGCTCAATGGCTGAAAACAAGAGCACAGTGAGTATCCTAGATGACATCAGCAGCATGTTCGATGACCTGGCTGATCAGCTGGATGCCATGCTGGAGTGAAGAGCACAGCTTGTGTCTCTGTGGCACAACCTCAGGGCCCCAGGAGAGCACAAGGGCACAATGACCAACCACATACCCACTCATCTACTCCTCCAAATCCTCATGCCTTGCTCCTCTTACCTTCAGCACTCCAACCACTCCCCTCCCCCCACTCCCCTCCCTTCTCCATTATCGTGAAACACCCATCTCTCTTTTCTTCCCCCAAGTTGGTTTGCACAAACCCCCGAGCTGATGTACCTCAGGACTGGGCAGAAAACCATCCAGGGCTTTAGACATGCCAGACAGAGCAGAGGGTGGAGAGGCAGAGGTTGGGTTTTAAAACTTCTTTTTTTTCAGAGTCCTTGGAGTATCTCAATCTATCATGAGCAATTATTAGTAAAATAATATGAAAACAATAACTACTGTAAATGAAATAATAGTATGGTATGTGTACATTGTAAGCATGAAGAAAGTTTGTATCTATACAGAAAAAAATCTCATAGTGAGAGTCATGCATTAGTACAGTAATATATATATAAATATATAAATATAAATATTTTATGGTTTTATTTCATGTAAAATGGTACAGTGTTGAGACTAAAGATTAAAATACATATAAACTTTGATGACAGATATGTGGATTTTTCTATTATTATAATGGAGTTATATATAAAAAAAAAAAAACTTACAGCTGGCTTAAACTTCCTGTATGTTTGGCTGTGTTCTGCTGATGAGTGTTGTGGGCTGTGTTGAATGTAGTGACTGAAGTGGCTGTTTGACCCCCTGCTCTGTGCTTGCTCTGGGCTCCCGCTCTGTGCTGCAGTGTAACCCTATACTTTTTCATTCACTTTCTGCCTGTGTGAACTCATACATTCCTGCACAGCTTTCCCCTTCCCTCTCTCTCTATATTCCTGCCCTTATCTTGTGCAGTGTTCCATGTGCCTTAACATGAGAGGTGACCTCAGTGCTGCTAACACACGAGCAAACATGCGATCAAGGCAAGACAGGCCCCATGTCTGTGTGTTAGGCATTGCCTTATGCCAGTGAAAAGTGATGGTGTGCTCTGATTGGGCAAGGAGGAATGACCTCATCATGCGCCACCTCAATACCTCAACCATCTGCAAGGTGATACACAGGCTGTGTCCAAAAATGAAAAATGCTGCCTTCATTGGCAGTATATGGAAGATAGGAAGGCAACAAGGCAAATCCAGATCCAATGTTTGTGTAACAGACTGTCTTCTAAGATGCCTTCATCTGGTTGGTTTTTTAAGGCAGCATAGATGTGTTCCCATCTGCCTATGATATTCCACAACCCTGTGTGTGCAGTTCAGCAGTTGGTTGTAAGAATAAGAATGGCATCTAAAGAAGTGGTTGAAAGAAATACATTTATTTATAAATGCTCATCTTTTCTTATGAGAAATAAGAATTTTACTTACAAAATATTTTCTTGGTTTTCTCAAGTTCACTTGAATTTGATTTAGATCATTAGACATGATGTTATGTTGCCTGGGAATTCAGGCTGAATCCAGTGTCCTTATGAGGTACTTTCATACACAAAACGCCATCTGTAAATTAATTGACTGACTGGGCAGCAAAGCACCATGATAGGCCATTGTGTAGGCTTTTACTTTATGAGTGACCTCAGAGGAACGGGTGAGCACAAGGGGAGCCTTCTTCAGTGGAGGGGTCTAGTGATTGAGGCTTGAGAAGGTTGAATGTTAGAGGAAGCACAAAATGAGGAAGTTGCAAATGTGCATGGGACTTTTGAAGACATAAAACAGGAATATAAAAGAAACATGAATATGAGAAGCTTTGAATGGACAGTGTAGTGAACTTAAAAGGATTTTGTGGAAGTCTGCAATATGGATATGTGTTTGAAGGTTGGGTGCACACCATTTCCAACTGCCAATGGATATTTAATGTCAGCACATTGCTCAGTTGCTGTTTAAGGGTGAGAATGTGCCATGGTGTGCCTGTTTTGAACTGCATCCCCAATATTGTTCAGACAGGCATGTCCTTAATGACCAAATCTAGAACACTATTCTGAGACCAAGAGTAGGTTATGTATTACTTAAACAATCCATTCTAGCAACTGTAACAGTATCTGCCTGGGTTAAATAAATTCAGAGAATCACTTTAAATAGCTTTAGATGGATGTTTTGAGGGTAGGATGAATGATGCATTTGTAGTCAGAACACATTAAAGTTTGGTCTCTGTGGACATTTAATGTTTTCCGGTGTAACTGGCAGGGCACAGCTTGCTGTTATGATGGCACTGGTCACAAGTGAATCTCTTGCAAGCCTCTGAATGTCATTATCTCATTGCCAGCAAACTCTCTGTCCTCTGTTACTTTAACCATCCTCAATGTTGCCATGACAATCTTCTTACTCATTATTAGAATTGCCACAGTATCCAAATGATGGTCCTGAAATGATTGAGTAATTAGAATAGAAAAGGGCCCAAAGGTGATGCGTAGGTCCCACACTGCTCTACTCACTTGAAGTAGCTCCATAATTGCGAAATCACTTCACCTGATCTCATAAAGAATATTTGTAATATTTAAGTTATGAACAGAGTTTATTATAGATGTTTTCAACAAGTATTTAATGATGCAGCATCAATAAGGCTTGTTGATGAACTGAAAAATATTTGAGATTAGAGTTTAAAGTGTCTTCTTGGCTCAGTGTTTTAAATGAATTGTAAATGGTGATTTTTAGAACTCCAGTTTTCTTTTTTAAGGTAGCTTTTTGTGATAAGTTTTTGGATTGCCATATCTTCAGATGAAATAATTTGTATATTATGTAATGTTAAGTTTTTTTAAAACATGTATGTGCCTTGCTTAAGTTTGTTTTATTTTGTCTTATGTCTTTCATGTTTAAACTGTGTAGACAATATTTGGTCTCTTTCAGCTTTATCCACCAGATGTTAAGAATTCCCTTTTTGTTGTGGTCTGCTCTGTGAACAGAGTGCAGATGTCTGGCTTGGGAATAGCTTTTATGAAAGCTTTATCATGCCTTTTGCTTCAAAGTACTGGGTCCACACCCATCCCCCACTCTTCTTTGTATATAGCTGGATGTTTGTCACTGAAAATTCATCCTTTTTTAAAAACATGATTTCTCATTATTCTCATTACAGTCATTTTCTTAATGTCATGTTTGCTTGTTTTTTCTTTTGTCTTTTTTAATACCTGAAGAAAAATACAATGAAAAATAATGAAATTGTGAAAACACTGAAGTAAAACTTATTGTTGGTGCAAGAAGTTATTTAATAATGAAAGCTGTTTTCCATCCTATTTGCAGAGACATAAAAAAAAAAAGAATTAGCACTGCTCAGTGTGTGCAGGCTGTATATTGTGTTGATGTTCTGCCATTGACTTGTATGATACCTGCTGTGACTGGCATTGGGAACAGTGGTGTGCTTGCAGTGAATGCACCAACAGCCACCTGCTATAAATAAACATTATTTACAAACATTCTCGTTGCAGTCCAATTACTGAATACCAGTAACCCTAGCTGGAATAGCTCAACATGATGCATTAGAGTACTTTTCAAAAGACCAACAAACTGGTACCAAAGAGCCCTTAACAAATTTATTTGTAAAATTCTTTAATTTACTCTCCCTCGTGTTCAAAAGCTGTCATATTACTTTCCATTCACTTTGTTTGAGAACAAATAAATCACTGAAAGTGAATGGTGACTGAGGCTAAAATTCTGCCAAACATTTCCTTTTGTGTTCCATGATAGTTTAATACAAGTTTGAAACAACATGGCGAGTAAATTACAGAACTTTCATTGTTGGGTGTAATATCCCTTTAAGAATATAAAAGTTAAACTAAAATTAAATATAAAAGTCAGACAGTTCACGCAATACAATCGTTAAAAATGTATACTGCTTTAATGGTAAAATCTGGCTTATGTGATTTATACAAGCAACCGTTTTCATATTTGCAGTGGACAGTCTCAATTTCATGTCCTCTCTCAGGCACAAGGCTCGATGCTGATTCAAAACATACAAAGAGAAGGAACAACCCTTGCTAAAATGTGTTGATTAGTTCCATAATGTTCCTTAATGTGAGTAGCCCCATGACACCGAAAGGCATCCGTGATATCCAAAGTAGCAGCTGTTAATGATGCCTTTTTGAGGCTTGCAGCATGAGCTTGAGAGAGGAACCCGGCATTGAACACAATGCAGTGTTCCCTTTCAAAACCACTGCATTCGCCTCAATTATTCCTCCATGTTGGCCCAGGTTGATTGATAGTGATTTAGTAAGTGCTTTCACTCAAACTAATTATTACTACTTTTACTTAGTTCAAAGTGATTTAACTAATGACGCTAATTCCAATTACATGTGGAATTGTTACTTGCTTGGTTTCCATGACAAACATGGAAAATGCATGAAGCAGTTGTGCCTTTGGTAAGGAAACATTGCATTATTTACACAAAAGCATGATGAATGAGCAGGTAATTACACCATCATACAAAGGTTTCACATACATCAACAGGCAGTTATAAAATGGCTGAGCAGGAGCTCAGTTGGCACCTTCAAATTTGAGATAAAAACATGTGCACTGTGTTCTCCAAAACAATGCACTGCAGTAGGCCCAAGTTGGTTTAGTGTAGGCCTCCATTCAGCCCTGTTGATGCTCCCTGCACAGGCAGAGTGATTGCTCTGAATAAGAGTCTCCATGCATCTCCATTGGCATCATTCTGAAGCTTAGGCACTCACTCAGTCGTGAGACTATAACCCACAAATTTCAAAGTTCAAAAAGAGTTCAAAAGTCACCTCTGAGAGCAGCGACACAAAAACATTGCCGTGGTCTTCAGGGAACATGATCTTGGACCGCATTAAGTTTCATTTAAAGTATTACAGTAGATCCAGATCAAAATATTCAATAATAATACTTGAAATAAATCTCTAAGTTAATCTGAATTTATCTTATTTACGTACATAAAATACAGTGTTGCCATATTTATGACATATGTGCAGTGCTCTCCAATGGCTTTCCAAAAAGACCTTTGGATGTTTTGCATGCTCACAAGAGGTGTCTGGTATGAGCTCCATAAAGAAGGTATGTGGAAAGCAAAGGGCACCTTAAAGCTGTATTAACATAACTCTCTTCTACTCTTTGCTGTGTAGTGAAAATTCACATGGGGCAGATGCCCAAATCCAAAACGATAAAAATGATAAATGAGTAGAAAAACCTTTCTGGTCCAATATATGTTGAGATGCTCTCTTGAAACTGAAAAATTCACATTGGTACTCTTTTCATACATAAGCCTATGCATCTCAGTTCCTTCAGTATTGATGACACAACTTCTGCTGATTATCTAAAGTGTTTAACACGTCCACACCTGAGGAGAGACAGAGAATCCATTGTAAGAGCTGTTAGAGTGAAAGCTCAGTTCAAAATTGTTCAAGAAGTGATTAAAAGCATCTGACCTTCACTGTGCTGTCTACAGCCCCAGAGAAGAGTCTTCCCCTGGACACGGCGAGCGCCGTCACGCTGCCCTGGTGCCGCAGCAGAGTCTGGGTGCAGATCATGTTGTCCATGCTCCACACCTGCACAGGTAAAATCAATTAGATCAGAAAGAGCTTGCAGAAACAACCATATGTCGCTCTTCACACCCAGGCCTAAACCTTCCCCTTACCCTGAGAGAACGGTCATAAGAGGCACTGAACACTTTGGTCTGATCTGGGGTAGAGATGACAGCCAGGGCGTACACTGTGCCCACGTGTCCTGTCAGCGTCCGCACCTGCTCTTTGGACTCAATGTCCCAAACCTAGATAATGAGGGGAATCAGAGGGGAACAAATGAGAGCAGCTCACACTATATAAGTTCCTACACCTTTTGACCATTTTCAATGACTTTTTTAGTAATTCATGATTACAGAAAAAAATATTTTCCATTTGTATGTAATATATGAAACAATAATTTGTATTAAAGGGATAGTTCATGCAAAAATAAAATTATTTTATCATTTATGCTCTCACCCTCATGGCATCCCAGATGTGTATGACTTTCTTTCTTCTGCAGAATACAAAGATTTTTAGAAGAATATTTCTTCAAATGCATGTGAATGATGATCAGAAATTTGAGACTGCAAAAAGGGACATAAAGGCTAAATATAATCCATAAGACTCCAGTGGTTAAATCCATATATTCAGAAGCAATATGATAGGTGTGGTTGAGAAACAGATCAATATTTAAGTCCTTTCTTACCTTATTCTCCTCCCTGCCAGTAGATGGCGATATGCACATAGAAAATGAATCGCCAAAAACAAAAGAATGTAAAAGTGGAGATTTACAGTAAAAAAGGACTTACATATTGACCTTTTTCCTCACCCACACCTTTCATATTGCTTCTGAAGACATTAATTAAACCACTGGAGCCATATGGATTACTTTTATGCTGCTTTTATGTGATTTTTGAAGCTTCAATGTTCTGGCCACCATTCACTTGCATTGTATGGACCTACAGAGTTGAGATATTCTTCTAAAAATCTTCATTTTGTGTTCAACTAAAACTTTCGGGTGAACTATCTCTTTAATATATCTATTATTAAATGTAAAAAAATTACATTTATAAACAATATCATGACGTCTAGATTGCAGAAAGATTTACTCAAGTATACAATTTACACAAGCCTAATAAAACCTAACTAATTAAACAATTTGGAGCAGAGTGAAACTAGAACATGTGTTAATGTCCATGACTTTTATATGCCTATACAGGATATAACAATTAAAAAAGTTTTCCATGACCATGGGAACCCTGTATGTAAAAGTCTGCAGGGCATATACATTTCAATAGCGCTTACATGAATGAGGTTCTCATAGGTGCCACAAACTATATGGTGGTTGGTGACGGCAATGGAGTACACACTGCCTCCAGAGGTCTGGAGCACATGGATGCAATCCAGAGAACGGATGTCCCAGATCTGAGAGGGATGGGAGCACAGACACAATTGAACATAAAAACTTCTGAAAACCTTTCACTTATTCAGAGTGGATAGGATGCTATAAAAAAAATATGTTTGCCTGTCCTTCAGGCAGATGTTTTATTTGTTACAGATCCAGACTAACATTCTTTATTAACATTCTTTATTTAGTCATGGATATACTCTACAGCTACTCAGCTTTAAGAGCTATTTCTTCGCTATGGTGATGGTGGAGTGTTTGTGGACTGCACCAATCACAGAGCCTGGCTATAGCCCTCACCTCACAATAAGCTCTGGAATGCAGCGAATGAAAAAAAAAAAAAAAAAAAAAAAGAGCAGTAAAATCTAAACTGTGTAACTGACCCTTCTTTTTCACGCTCTCCCTCCCACCCTCCATCTGTGTTTATTCTTTCATCAGCAAATGCTCTGAGAGTGAAAGCACTGAGGATGGGATTGTAGTCTGCTTCCTGATTGCAGTCCCTGGAGTCTTAATTAGACAACTTGAAATGACAAGCAGCTCAGTTTTATCTTATCTAGTTCAACAAAAAGTGACTCCAAGCTGCTCTTTTTTTTCACCAGTTAGACTGAACAACAATGCAGAAATTCATGAGAACTGCATCTCATCTGATAATAATGCTCCTGTAAAAGCACTATGGGAATACTGATCATTGAATTACTCGGCAACACTTTACAACAAGATTCCATTCGTAAAAATTAGTTAATGCATTAGATATCATGCACAATCAATGATCAATATATTTTTACAGCATATATTAATCTGTGTTAATGCAAGTTAATAGTTAGTTAGTTCATAGTGCATTAACTAATGTTATCATATACAACTTTTTAATTTAGAAATGTAGAACTTTGATGAAATAAACATTAACCAAGAATAATAAAAACTGTTCATTGTTAGTTCATGTTAACTAATGTTAACAAATAAAACCTTATTGTAAAGTGTTATCAATTACTCAAATGTGTGTGTGTTTCTTTGTAGAGAAATCTGGGCATTTCTCAACTTCATGTTGTTTCAAACATGTATGACTTGATAGAAAATGCAATGCCTCAGTCATCAATCATTTACACTGTATGAAAAAAAATGCAATGAAAGTGAATAGTGACTGAGGTTGTCGTTCTGTATAGCATCTCCTTTTGTGTTCCACGAAAGAAAGAAAGTAATTCGTTTTTGAAACAACATGATGGTGACCATTTTCATTTCTGGATAAACTATACCTTAAAGCAGAAAGAAGAGATATTTGAATTTAGGCATTTCCATCCGTTCTGACCTTTATGGTTTGATAGGATCCACTGTACAGATGATTTTGTGAAGCAACCAGAGCACGAACCCAGTGATTCAAACCAGTCAGTTCCTTCTTTAGCTTCAGCTCTGTGCCAACAATATCCCACACCTACACAGAGAGAGAGCGAGAGAGAGAGAGAGAGAGAGAGAGAGAGAGAGAGAGAGAGAGAGAGCGCGCAATGCTCCATCATTTCAAGAACATCCAAAATTGGTAAACTGGAAAGTCCAGAGGAGATGAGATCATTCTACAGTTAAGCCTCCACTCCCTCCTTCCTCCCACACATCACCATGGTGATACGAGCAGAGCGTGTACCCTTCAGACGAGCTCTAAGAGCAGAGTGGATCCAATTCTGCTCTAATCGTGCCTCAGCAGCTTGAATCTGTTCCCTTCTTTTCTGCTGAAGCACTAATCACACCATCCTCATCACTTTAAAGACCGTGTGAATTAGCTTGACAAGTGCAGTTTTATTTCCTGTGTTGATGCATTTCTTACTGAAACAGGATGTTAGGCTGGACATATCAAAGCTTGTCCCCTTATTTTAATAGCAAATCTTTCATTATGTCACATTAGTTTATCGCATGTTTACATAGTATTTGTTTTTTTAAACAGCACACAGATGCAAAATCATGTTCTGTGTGAACTACACCTTACACGGCTAACATGCACACAAATCACATTAGTAAATGGAGCAGAATAATGCTCAATATTAGCTGCTTGATTGGGCTGGTCTCTGCAGACATGCACATCTTCTCTTCAACAGATGGTCAACTGACCTTAATTGCTTTGAGGGAGCCGCTGAAGAGCATGTTGTGGGAAGATACCAGAGTGCACACGGGATTATCATGCGCCCGGATTGTGTTTACTTTCTGCAGGGTCTGTATATCCCAAACCTGAGGGAGAGAAAACACACACATGCATTAGTTGCACAAAGACCCTGTCATGTTCGGTTAGATTACTTTTAAAAATGTAATTGTAATTTAAATATTTCTGGTTCTAGATGCTGATTGGTCAATACAGTGTTCTAAAACTAAATCTATAATGAACACATTCTGTTATTGTTTACATGTCAGAGACTAAATCTTCTAGCAGATGGCATTTAAAGGAATTTGCTTAGTAAAATAATATTTCAGTGAAGTTTTGTTTAGTAACTTCTATAAAAGCAATGTTGCACTCAAGGCCATGCTATACAGTTAATATAGTTACAGCTAAAGGGGTTGCTAATTATGGTCTTTAGCTCTGAGTATATTCTAGAGCGGTCAAAGTTAACACGTTAATGCATCCAATCAATTAAATGTTTAACAGATATAAAAATCTTAATCCCGATTACTTTTAATATAGAAAATAACCAGCATAAACACTGGTTGGATGGGCAGAACCTTTGTAATGAGTCCTTGTGGTCACACACCACAAATACTCACACATACAGTAAACACAGATTAGCGATTCCGTGTCAGTGATAACGTAATGGATAAAGGAGCTCTTAACGCAGGGGTGGGCAACAATTTTGGTAAAGGGGCCACATCAGGCTTTAAGTAGTGCATGGGGGCCACATTGTATTACTTTTGAGATCCAATGTTCTGCATTGATTTGGTTTTTGTATCTTTTAAGCCCAGAAATAGTTGTGTACTCAATTTTCTGAAGTGTATCTGGGACTAGTGGGACTATTCTGCAATTGCCTAAAGTATTGTATTGCTCTACAAAAGGGAGATACTTTTCTATCAGCCATTAAAAACTCAATAAAGGCTGAGCTTATACATTTATTTTACCATCTCTACTTCCCTGTTAAGTTATTATTCAATGTAACAATCTCTACATCAGGGGTCTGTTTTAATAAAATAAAAAAATGTAAATTCATAAAACTTTTCATGTTTGTCACAAAGCAGGCAAGTTTACTTATTTTTTTCTAATACATTACCCGTTTACCTGCTAAAAGGGTCATGATGCGGGTCTCGATGGTTTGACTTTCAGCACACAACTGAATAACACAGACTGCATGACTATGATAAATAATTACTGCAAGAGTTTGATTAACATACAGGTGTGAAGGGACATTTCTAAATTGCACAAATAAAAAATACATATTCGTCTCTGGCTTGCTTTTGCTCGCATGTCAATGATGCCGAGATCTACTTCTATATTTAATTTAATCACTGAGAAGGTTCACCTGCAAAGTAGCACCAAACATTACAAGCAGCCTCAAGAATGGACACAGAGTGGCCGTATAACACTTTTCCTTGAGCAGAATATTGCACTACAGATCGCTAAATTTGTTCAAAGGGGAAAGCGAGATAGAAATAGTGCACTTGCGTGCATGGTTGGGAGATTGCACAAAATAAGTATAACATTAGGCGGAATATTTCCAATTTGCGCAAGTATAAATCTCAAACTGGGGGTGTTGCGTCTCTTATCTGGCAATCCTGAGCATGTTAAACTCTTGTGGTGACGCATTAGGTCCCAATGCAAGTTACCTGAAATATCCAATGAAAAATAAATACGCTTTTATGATAAATGAGCCGCCATGTGATCCGGCCCGCAGGCCGTATGTTGCCCATGTCTGTCTTAACATGTGATAGAAATATTACTGTATTTTTCAGCCTCTGTAATGCAGAATTTTAATTACCACAGAATCACATCAAGTCTCAACTATCACCAAAACACAGAGTGAGACATTTTTGTCTTCAAGTGCTTTTTATGTGGAGTTCAAAGCAGCGCTTGATGCTGCCGATGATGCCCTGACACATATTATGAATGCGGCTTTAAAATTGCTGTAGCAAAGTAGATGCCAGCCAATTTAATATTGTGAAGGATGAGAGTTTAAGATTTAATGTCCATTGTAATGAATCTATTTTCCTATGATATTTCAATCAGTCAAGCTCCCACTTAGACTTTGGGAAAAGTTTAATTTTACTTGAATCAGTGCTATTTTAGTGCATTTCTATTTATACTGTGGAAGGCTTTGTTTGGAAAAAGTTAATAAAGCATTATCATTACATATTATTTTGTTTTCTTTACTGAGAAGGAAACAAATCCATTTTGACAGGAAAAGTAGTATATTTGGTGTCAAATTGCAGCACTTTCTAAATCTGCGATTAATCGCGATTAACTATGAAAAATTATGCATTTAATCATGATTTAAAAAATGTAGCGATCGACAGCACTACTTTATACACAATCTAAAGGCCTCTCATACCATATTGCTTAATAACACTTACAATAATTGTGCAGTCAGCTGAGCCGCTGTATAGCTTGTTCCTGCAAAAAAAGAAAAGAAAAGAGCATAAGCTTTAGAAGGTGTTCAAGTAAGACACTTGTGTCCTCTTAAGACTCTTTCCATGCTTACCCCTGAATGCACAATGCCAACACAATGCCATCATGGCCCTCTAGGGTCTTCTGACACTTGTATGTGGTGCATGTGTCCCAAACCTGTAGCGAGCACATATACACAGTAGATTTATCTAGATGTGATCAAGAGGAGGAATACGTACGTTTAAACTGAGTTTTGATGATAGGTGGCGTTACCTTAATGGACTTATCTGATGAGCCGCTAAAGAGAAGATCACCAGTAGAATACACACACAGACACCACACTGGACCCTGGTGGCCCACAAAGGTACCCTTGCATTTGAAGATCTGCTGAGGGTCGTAGGCTGCAAAACGTATTTTATTAAGTCAGACGATGACTTAATCCATAACTTACAGAAATAAAATAGAGTATAAACCAGCAAGAGATACTCACAGCCCAGTATACCCATATTGAGCCTGGCATTAATGTGGGACAGTTCATCCTGCAAAAGGAGAGATGGGTTAGAAAGATCTACAACGATACATTTCATTAGGTAAAAACCAGAGAGGAAACAGACTAGGTATGGGTAAGAGTACTCGGAAGTGACAGCAATGATCGGTCATGAAAGCGATCGATAATGTTCAGTAACAACTATAAAGAAACGTGTCAAAGAGGGGCCTTATTTTTAATTTTGAGATTTATTATGTCATGATTTTTGGTTGTACTTTGTGATCTAAATCATCACAGCAACAAGCTGCAACACAGCACACTTTCTGTCTGGGGAAGAGACAGCGCTTAACTCTCTGGAGAAATGTGCACACACAACGGGCGAGCTCTTCCTTTTAAAGAGCTAGACGGAATGAGGCTGAATGGAACAGAATGCAGGGTCTTCAAAACTTCTTTTTAACTTAACATGGCATATAAAAAAAGTGATGGTTATGGCATATTCGGTCAAGCTAACCTTGGCAAATACACTGTTCAGCCACCCACGATGAAACAGTGGTGCACGCTTATAAAGATAATTATGGCAACCTTTAAGAAGAGCAGAGAGTCGAGCTTTTTTAGTATTCTTTCATTAAGTTGGCCAGCGAGTCTTCACATAAAGACAAAATATGATGCATTACATTTTAATTGTCATTTTTTTTAAAAACTTTTTTAACTATAAACTATAAAACTTAAATTACGTTATAACAGCCTATAAAAATGAATGTGCGAGACACTGGACCAACAAAGACATCTGTCTAATATACAGTATATGTCTGTTACATGTCTATGTGCCTCCCTCCGAGTACTCAACGAGCACTCAAGTAATCACTTGAGTACTCGAGTAGATAAAATGACCAAAATGCCCATCCCTAAAATAGACCAACATTTAGCATGGAAGCATCTCTCCGGAATTCCATCAAATCTTCACTGAGCTTGCTCTGATTCTCATCCAGCACATCTGCACACAAAAAGACAGATATGATTTTTAACAAAATGCTAGTTTATGTATCTTTTGGCTTTAAAAAATGACTAAAATTGTAAACATTTAAAGACCACGTTAAATGGAATTTTGTGGCTTTTTGTCCATGCATACTCCTAAAAACATGACAAAATAAATTTTCAACAGTTAAATGCATTTAAAATTCACTCTTTCTCTTCTGGGATACAGACCAAAACCTTTTAGTGCACATCTTGCACTTAGCAACGAATCCAACTTTTTGTCCAATCAAATGCTCTAAAAAATAAGAATGAGCCTCCGCCTAATAACACATACACTAGCAATAGCAAGCAGGAATTCATGGTTAACAGCTTTGATGTACACTAAAGCCCTTCAATATGCCCTGAAAAACTCAATTTTCTACACAGGAAAAAAAATTTGTCAAACGATTTCATGAGGTCTTTCAAAGTCAGCTTAGTTTACTCACCAAACTTTAGTTCCAAGTTCTTCTCCAGCTGGTCCAGTTTCTCAGAGAGTTTGCCCAGCATGGAGCGCAGGAACGAGATGTCCTGGTCTTTCTGTGCCAGTGTCACCTGCATCTCGTGGAATCGGTCGTCTGTCTGCTGCAGAAACTCTTTCAGTCCCTCAAACTTACACACATCCAGATGCGTCTCATATGTGTCCTGATTCCCAATGAAGGTGCAGCTGCGAAAAAATTCAGCACAAACAAATTCAGGAGTCTATTGTTTTTATATTCTTTATATTAGAGCTGTCAAAATTAACGCGTTTACACGAGATTAATTTAAAATGTTTAACGCGTTAATTTCTCTTTTACGCGATTAACACATTTTCCAATTTTCACATGAGATAAAACTCAACTCTGTGTAAGTTCTGACCACAGGCTGGAATAGGGTGGAACCTTTGCGACGTGTACCGGACAATTCAGATGAAGTATCATTACATGGTCATGGTCAAGGTCAGCACTAAAAGCAAAAGATAATGTTGGACGTTTTTGGAAAGGCATACTATTCTACTATTCTTCCTTTGTCTGCCATGCATAGATTAGTTTGAAGCAGTAAGAGTAGTATGGGTAGTATGCCATTACAAATTCACCCAATTTTTGCAGCGCTTTTCAAGTTGAGTTCAATGTGGTGCTTAACGCTGGACATAAAGTAGATATTCACATCCTGCCAGCTGATTAATATTGTGGAAGATAAGGGCTTAAGGGATTTAACTCCCATTGCAATGAAAACACAACCTATGGGGACTAGTTCTTTAATTTAGTCAACCTCTCACTTAGACTTTGGAAAACATTTAGAGTTACTTGAATTGGTGCTGTTTCAGAGCATTTCTGTGGAACTCTTTGTTTGAAAAATTTTAATAAATACTGTTACATACAGATTAAAATTATTTGAAAAATCATTTTCATTTTTGGTCTCGATTAATTATTAACAAATCGTGTGATTCATTGCTATTATGAAAATTTTGTATTAATCAAGATTATGAAAAAGTCTTGTGATTAATAATAATAAATTATGAAAAAATCATGTGATTAATCGAGATGAAATATCAACTGACAGCACTACTTTTTAAATATAAAGTCTATGGAACTGAAGGGAAGGACTGTTGGCTAGGTAAAACTTCCATACCCATATTTGGAATGAGGGCATTTAATGTGTTCGCACTCTTTCAGATGGGCCTCCAGGTTCATGGTGAGCAATGGAGGGCAGTTGGGGTTGTTTGGGCAGCGAACAGGTCTGTAGTCACAGCTTCCTTCATGATCTCTGCCATTGACAAAATGCACACAGAGTCATTAATTTCCCTTTGTATTACAACTCGTGTGTGCAGTTGAAGTCAGAAGATTACATACACGCAGGTTGAAGTCATTAAAACTTTTTTTTTTTTTACCACTCCACAGATTTCATATTAGCAAACTATAGTTTTGGCAAGTCGATTAGGACATACACTTTGTGCATGACACAAGTCATTTTTCCAACAATTGTTTACAGACAGATTGTTTCACTTTTAATTGACTATATCACAATTCCAGTGAGTCAGAAGTTTACATACACTAAGTTAACTGTGCCTTAAAGCAGCTTGGAAATTTCTAGAAAATTATGTCAAGCCTTTAGCTAATTAGCCAATTATCTTCCGATAGGCTACCTGGCTAATTGGAGTCAACTGGAGGTGTACCTGTGGATGTATTTTAAGGCCTACCTTCAAACTCAGTGCCTCTTTGCTTGACATCATGGGAAAATCAAATGAAATTTTTAAAAAAAGACCTCCGCAAGTCTGGTTTATCCTTGGGAGTAATTTCCAAACACCTGAAGGTACCACGTACGTCTGTACAAACAAAAGTACGCAAGTATAAATATCATGGGACCACACAGCAATCATAGTGCTCAGGAAGGATACACATTCTGTCTCCTAGAGATGAATGTAGTTTGGTGCAAAAAGTGCAAATCAATCCCAGAACAACAGCAAAGGACCTTGTGAAGATGCTGGAGGAAACGGGTAAACAAGTATCTATATCCACAGTAAAACAAGACCTATATCAACATAACCTGAAAGGCTGCTCAGCAAGGAAGAAGCCACTGCTCCAAAACTACCATAAAAAATCCAGACTACAGTTTGCAAGTGCACATTGGGACAAAGATCTAACTTTTTGGAGAAATGTCCTCTGGTCTAATGAAAAAAAAAAAATGTAACTGTTTGGCCATAATGACCATTATTATGTTTGGAGGAAAAAGGGTGAGGCTTGCAAGCCGAAGAACACCATCTCAACTGTGAAGCATGGGGGTAGCAGCATCATGTTGTGGGGGTGCTTTGCTGGAGGGGGGACTGGAGCACTTTACAAAATAGATGGCATCATGAGGAAGGAATATTATGTGGATATGTTGACGCAACATCTCAAGACATCAGCCAGGAAGTTAAAGCCTAATGTACAATGACCCCAAGCATACCTCCAAAATTGTGGCAAAATGGCTTAAGGACAACAAAGTCAAGGTATTGGAGTGGCCATCAAAAAGCCCTGACCTAATAAATGTGTGGGCTGAACTGAAATAGCATGTGAGTAAGGAGGCCAACAAACCAGTTACAACAGTTCTGTTGGGAGGAATGGACCAAAATTCCAGCAACTTATTGTGAGAAGCTTTTGGAAGGCTACCCAAAACATTTGACCCAATTTAAAAAAATTTAAAGGCAATGCTGTCAAATACTAAGCTAAGCTACATTAACTAACATATGTAAACTTCTGACCCACTGGGAATGGGGTGAAAGAAATGGGATGAAAGACATGTGATGGAAATAAATCATTCACATTCTTAAAATAAAGTAGTGATCCTAACTGACCTAAGAAAGGTAGATTTTCTAGCATTAAATGTAAGGAATTGTGAATTATTGCTAAGGTGTATGTAAACTTCTGACTTGAGAATCTGTAAACAATAGAACACACAAAATCCCATATTGCAAAAGGCCATGAAACTGTATTCTTACTTCCTTGTAGTGAGCTTGATAGTGAAAGGACAGCCAAGTGGGTCAACCTCAAAAGAACCAGGCTTGCCCGAGGCAGCTGGCTGACAGCCGTACTTGCAGTGGATGAAGAGCTCACCGATCTGCTCAGCAACTGCTATGTTATTTACTACCACTGTGAGCTTGGAGTTATCCACTGGGCACTTCTCTATAGAAATACACAAGGTATTATTGACAAAACAAACATACTATAATGCCGAAAGTAGTGTAAAAATTAAACTGAGTGTGAAATTAAAACTGAAGTCATTTCTGTAGTACTAGGTTTATCCCAAAACACCCCTCTAGCGGCAATTGGCTAAATATTCAAAATGAAGAGGAAGTGAAAGAGGAACCTGTACTTCCTTTCTATTGGTACAATGATGCATTGGGAAGGTGAAAGACGTATGTTTAGATTAAAAACTTTTTTCCTTACCTGAGGTCAAGGCACAACGCCTGCAGAATGTGTGCTGAGGTGACAGAGAAAGAGAAATACAGCAGTGAGAGAGAAAGTGAATAAACACTGACTTATACATTTTAACCCACTCAGCTATTTTAATTGTAATTAATTTCTCAACAGACAATTATTTTTTTTGTATTCAACATCCTAACAGTGCCCTAGGAAATGGGTCAGTGTTCATGGCCAGCAACCAGATCATGACAGACAGCCCTATCTTGACGGAAAGGTGAGGGGTGTCTGGCTGACTCACTCCACAGGTTGTGATCACAGGGTCCTTGAACACACTACAGCACAGCTGGCAACAAAGCTTAATGGAGGGCTGTTCCGCAAACACCTGTGGCTCCTGGACAGGGAGAGAGCGGGAGAGACAGAAAGAGGGAGAGAAAATAATGTCAATGTCTTGCTGGGCACAGATGGTGAATCTAACACTTCTTTGCTTCACTATATTTGATAAGCATAAGAATAGGAAACGGACAACTGCTGACACTCACTGTGTCTTCCTCTTCCTCGTGCAGGGAAAAGGTAGAGCGCAGTGACATGTTGGACTCAGAGAGCAGGGAACGAACTGAAATGGCAGAGTCTGAGCGACGAGGAGTACTGATGGGTGGCTGTAGGGAAAAATTGAGTTTGTGTATATATATAAACTTTCAAAGGAGTAGTTCACAACCAAACCCCCCCCCCCCCCCCACCATCCCTATCCCTATCCCTTTCAAATATCATTTAAAAGACATCTGAAAAACAATCATGAATCAAAGCATGGACCATGGCCTGAAAAAAATAACAGTTATTTATGGTGAAAAATATTGCTTTAATCACAAAAATCAGCTGACAGGTTTGCCAATATTCATAACGTGGCTGTCTGAAAAATAAAGTTTACTTCACTCATTTGCAGTCAAGTGCGTAAACGAATCAGAAAGACTTTCAAAGAATAATAATTTCTAAGTTGCATTTATCAAACACTAAGAACGGCCCAAACAATGAATCTACTAATGCAAATGCCTGCTGTGATGCAAGACAATGGCAACACTGTAAGATGTAAACCTTTGCTTTTCAAATCTCTCGATATGTAAATGTAATTAGTTGTTTTTACAAAGAATGGCGTTGTGATTACCATGCCATCATCGTCATCACGAGGGGAGTAGGTCAGGATGCTAGATGATGAAGGGGTCCTGCGGTGCTGTTTGTAATTAGTTTCCACTATAATGAAAAAGCACAGTTACAAGCAACTGTTTGAATCTTGTTGCTAAGCAGACAGTCTCATATATGTCTGTCTACCTAAAATTTTATTTTTAGGTAAACTATCCCTTCAATACTGATTTAGCAGTAAATACTTTCATACTGAGATACAAATTTTTAAGTTAAAGGTCACACATTTGATGACCCTTATTTTTATGACTTTTTAATCACCAGATATACAAGTAGTCCAACTGATGGTACTTACCTTTAGCTACTTGGGGAACTGCTGGAAATGTAGATCCAAAAGTAGTCTCCATTCTTGTCTAAACATAGAAGAACACAACACAAGAAAAAAAATTAGAATGTTTACCACTGAAGCAGCTGTATAACTCCAAAAATATATGTACTACATTCTTACATGGTTGCTGAGGTCAGGTGAGGGAACAGTGTTGGTTACACCTGCCACAGGTCCTCCTGAGAATCAATCAAAGAGTGTTGGTTTACAACAGATCATAATACAGCAAAGCCCAGGAGAAAATATCTGCTGCAGCCTGTAGACAATTTTTTTTTTTTTTTTTAATCTGTCCATTTTCAAAAATAAATGAAAATCACATAAATAAGTGGACAAGGATGCAATGTTAACTGACATCAATGAAGTAAACATACACAAGGAAACAATTCCAGAACAACAGAAAAAATGCTCATTTAAAACCAGGAGTGAATAGCTATAACATGTTTCACAACACAGACTGGGGAACCCTGTACAACCTGTAAAACTAAATGAATCACGGTCACTGATTTAATCATATACAATAATCATTTTGTGGAGTGAGGCATTTAATGTTCATCATCATTACAAACTTATAAATACAAATTAAAAATGAACTAAATTATAACACTGCAAGAATGCGCGAATTATACCTGCATTTATGTGCTTTTTGTAGCTTCAAAATTTTGTTCACCATTAACTTGAATTGTAAGGACCAACACAGTTGAGATATTCTTCTTAAAATCTTTGTTTGTGTTCAGCAGATTAAAGAAAGTCATACACATCTGGGATGTCATGAGGGTGAGTAAATAATGAGAGAATTTTCATTTTTGTTTGAACTATCCCTTTAAAATAAACGAGATTTAAAAAAGATGAAAGGAAATAACCTCTTGTTTTCAAATCAATGCTAATCTAAATATGCTAAATGTGATAAAATTGTCAAACAGTGGTGGCTATATATTCAAACAACACCAGCTGTGAAGAAAAACTGACACATTTCCCGACACAACGTCAAAACAATTCAGACCGTGTCGGGTGACAGAATAAACAACATTGAGAGAAGCTTTAATATTCAGCGTGGAGCTATCAAGATATCACAAAGCACACATTAATGCGTTAAGCTAGTTTTGAAATGGTCTACAAACCCAGTCAACTACCAACATAGGCAGCCTTTATACAGTGCCAACTATGCCCACAAATGCAATGGTGTCTAAATTGTCAGCGGTGGGTGCGGAAAATGATACAATCTGCATCCAATTAAACAGAAAATCAAACACACAACAGGATTTGTATTGATTACTTTTCTAAATATAACCCACATTAAACACCGTTAATTGTCAAACAAGAGGGGTTCTTTGATTGTGTAGCTGTAAATCTCATGCCTAAAGTAAGCTGGTTAGCTTTGTTGGCTAGCTGACGAAGTTGGTTCTTCAAACAGCTTCAAGAAAACATCAGATTTTGCTTTACGAAATACATCAAATAAAATAGCCCTCTGGCTTAACAACAAAGACATCATGACATAAGATATTAATTGCATGTCTACTTGAAATAAAGTAGGTTCTCACCATTGATGCTATATCAGTCATCTTTCTCTCACACACCCGACAGACGACACGCAGTGGACTTCTGGGAAATGTAGTGCGGAACAACAATCCCGTTCATTGCCGAGAAACGACAAAAGTTACATCACCGGAGGTTTGACTGGTTATTGTGTTCCCTTTGATTATGATTTTTAATCTAGCAGTCGTCAAATATATTTCGTCAAGTTATTCAAGTCTGTTTAAAGATTTGTTTATTCTACCAATATACTGCATATACGTGCATTGGGCCGTTCACACCTAACATATTTTTGCGTCCGTCGTCATTGTCCTTTTATCATTATTTTTCCCTATGAAAACATATGTTAGGCCGTCATCTTTGACCTTTGATTGTTTTTATTTTTTCAGCGTTTTTAGACGTAAAATCATGTTTAAAAAAAAAAACAAAGGAAAAACGCGTTTCGAGACATCTGTGTCACGTTCGTGGTGCTGCCTCTTTCTTTTTTTCCTCCCTCTCTCGATGTGAACGGCCACTCGGGCATGTGCGGAAACAGTGCGTTAGTTATATCTACTTAGTTACAATTATGTATATCTATCCCTGCAACTGAACATTTCAGACACCAGCTTTTATTCAACTGAAATATCACGCATTTAATTCCAGAAATCTAGTGCATATTTTGACTTCATTATTTCCCAGCCCACAGCATTTAGTCACTTAGTTTAACGGAAGGGGGTGCTGTTTACTCAGACCCTGAGTCTGGAAGTCTTCTGTAATGCATTTGACTCACTCAGCAGATCAATAGAATCTGGCTGCAAACAGGAGCCAGTCTCTCCAATAATACTCGTGTTTGCCACTGTTAATGTATACGGTGTTGTCTACAGATGGCACTTCAGTTCTCTCATGCAGCCTTTGTCCATTGCAAATATTTTTGTGAAATATTGAAGAAATATTTCTTCATCTGAAATCTTTAAAAGTCAAGTCACTTGTTTATATGTATGCTCACTAACTGCTGTTTAAGCAGCATAAATCTAAAATTATAATCAAATTTTGGTATTTGTGCACTGTCGTGGAATTTGCTCTGTGCAGAGAGGGTGAATGATTCGACCTGCATTCACCTGCTTGCTCTGCTCCATTACGCTGCTCTCAAAGCCACAGGCAAAACCACTTAAGGCATATACCAATGCTAAAAATTCTATATCTTAGTTTAGCTGTCTTCCTTTCAGCTGCAGTCTCCATTAGAGTAGGTTTGGGCCCCCTGCATTTGCTCTTTGTGTTAAATCACTAATGGCAGTTTCTCATGGACACCCATCAATTTAGGACACATGGGATGTGTCTTTATCTTCAGAGTGTGGCCCCAGGCTATTAAAGTTCATCTGTGCAAATTTTCTGTGATGAAGCATCATGGGCTCTATAAACTGTTGTCCTTCTTGCCACTTAATACACTTTTTGAACTGTTAAGCCTTAGAATTGCCAGTGGACCCATCAAAAGCTTGACTCCATCAGCAAGCCATCCCAGGACATTCTTTCTTCAAAATCCATTAGCCATATTCAGAACAAAGGTGCATTCTTCCCATTTGTATGCACAATAAATGTTGGGTGTAAAAAAATAGAATGTGCTAAAGTAAGAAATATTGGCTGAAGGAAGGACTGATCAACGGCTGTATAACTAATTTTCTGTTTGTGAAACACATATCTGTAGACAATGCCCTGGATAGGCAATGTAATAATGAATGTTTACTATTCAGATGTTAGAATTTAAATGACTGCTTCTCTCACCTGAAGGATTCTGTGCCACACAAATGTCCATGTAGTAAAGGGGAAGATTCATAAGTATTTAAAAAATATACAGAAAAGATTGCAAACTAGACATAGTTTGTCCATTACATAAATAATAATGAGTTTCTGTTTTCCACTACTGTGATCTGAGTAAGACCTGATAATGGAGGTTTGTAATCAGCTTTCAAAATATATCTAATCCACATAGAATCATGGGCATCTAGAATCTGGTGCACCATAAATCTTATCAAGCCTATATATTTAGCACATATATAACCTTTTAATTTCTGTTTATATTTGGCTATGTGGATTTGTCTACAGTTTTTAGCTGTGGTCCACTTTAGTTAGTAACAGCCACTTCCGGGCCACATCTTTGCATTATCTGGCCATTCGTTTAGTTAATGAGACAAGCAGTTCGGATACTAAATGGGTTCTGTGGTTAAACATATGTACATCTTTTCTTGGCACATGGTGCCATGCAGTTAATATTTTTGTCTGCTCTTCAACAAGACATTTTTTTGTGTGTGTGTGATTTGTTTTATTTAGCATTATAGCCAAAAATACAGTAAGTTCTGATTATAGGAGACTGAATGCTTTAAATGCTGACAGTTTTCCCATAAAAGTAGGCTCATCTGATCCTGGTATCCCGAAGGCCCTATCCTCATCTTATACCTCCTGATGTAACTCTTCAAGGTGTGATATCAGAGGAGACTGACATGAGTGCAGCTCTGCTCTGGACTGAAATGGACAGATGACAAATGCCCTCGAATCAGCCAGCAAGCAAACTTTTATATTTCACCCAAAAATAAAAATTCTCTCATCATTTACTCACTCGCATGCCATCCCAGATGGGTATGACTTTATTTCTTCTGTTGAACACAAATGTAGATTTTTAGAAGAATAATTCAGCTCTGAAGGAACTTGCAATGCAAATGGTGACCAAAACTTAGAAGCTCCAAAAAGCACATAAAGGCAACATATAAGTAACCCATAATACTCCACTGGTTTAATCAATGTTTTTTGAAGCAACCCAATAGATTTTGGGTGAGAACAGATAAGAACCAAAAAGGTTTCATTATAAATCATGACATCACTAGTGTCCTTGCAGCGATCATGATTTCTAGCTCGATTATACTTCCTATTGCGGCATCTAGAACTCTACGCGTGTGTCAAGCACTAAGAAGTGTAATCGAGCTTGAAATCATGATTGTGCCTAGAGAATACAATGCCAGTATGTACAGTGAAAAATAAGTTACATCTTGGTCTGTTCTCATCCAAAACTTTTAGATTGCTTCAGAAGACAAGGATTAAACCACTGGAACCTGATGAATGATGTTTATGCCTTTATGTGATTTTTGGAGCTTCAAAGTTTACTTGCATTGAGAGGACCTACAGAGCTATAGGTCATATAAGAAAGTCATATACATCTGGGATGGCATGTGGGTGAGTAAATGATGAGAAATTTTTAATATTTGGGTGCACTATTCCTTTAACTCTCATAACTCTAATAGTTACAGTCTTAATAGTCTTAAAAACATTTTCGAGCAACATTTGGGGTTCCTCAGATCCCACACCGACAGAACTTTAGAGAACCTTTTATGAACCTCTGAATTTACTCCTCTTGCGAGAACTCTAAAGACTGTCAAAGGTTTCGAGGCACTTTAAATATTGAAGTTCATTGAGTACATAAATTGGATATTTGAGACTTCTGGACATGGTGACTAGAAGTTATCCACAGGGTTCCACAAATATGGCATCTGAAATCCCACATGGTGCCTCGAGAATCCTTTCATTTTTACAGGTGTACTTTAGACAGAATATTATCTATGCTTATTGTAGTCAAATCATTTTAAATGACTACTGAGTAGAAGCTCCTGCTTTTCTTATTTTTCTGTTCTGCATGAATTTATAATAGCAACAAAATATAAAAGTAATTTAATACCTAAATACTATAAATTTTATATCTTCTTTGGCAGAAAGTTTCCATAGCTCAATGTGTTACATGCTGAATCTCAATTTGGCCATATTAGGGCATGAATTCCGGTCGAAACGTATGAGAAGACTTGGACCATCAGTGTAAGGAAAATCTAAACACCGACACTGCATTTCGGGAATCAAGTCTTTTGCTGAAGCAACGGGACATTGGCTCTCCCTTTGTTTCGAACATTAAAAAGACATTTTGACCCCCGATTTTACCCCTCCCAGACAGATTTGCCCCCACCACCCAGCAGCGACTGAACAGCGTCCAAGCACTTTACTAGGCAGCAACCACTGCCATCAGCTCAACTTCTTCAGCATCATTTATGCTTTCTCTGCTGCTGCTGCTGCCGAAGCGTACCAGCCTTACTGTCCGGTCCTTTTGCTATCTATTTACAGCGTTGTCCTTCATATTTCTTATCGAGAACTGGATATAGGCGTATCTCCGTCTTTTGAATTATCTAACGGACAGTTTCCAAAAAAGAACATTCTGCGCCAAAGACGAGCTTCGGCTATTCTACCTAAAGATACATCACTGAGGTAAGCGACTAAAATGTGAATTAATATCCATCAATTTTTTTCCGCATTGACTGATGACAGTTGCCTTATAATGTTGCCGCGAAATTTCGGTGATGGATATTTGGCGTGTCTCGCTTTTCTTTTATTTTTTTACATTTTTCATATTTTTACCACTCCCACCATCAACGATTTCGCCGGTGTTACATACAACTTCGATTTTATGCGTACTCCTCTGGTTTACCACATCCCACCGTTTCCTGATGACTAAAATCATTGAATTCTCTAAATTTAGCCGACTTAGCAGCCGATCACACAGAACGCGTTTTTTGCGTCTGTGTGCGTTGTTTTTCCAATTGTTTTAATATGGCTATGTAAACGCGCGCTGGGCGGACGCGTTTGACCTTTGCGCCCCGTCTCGATGTATTTTCTGCGGCCAGTTAAGAAGAACATCATTTGCTAATACGCGTCTCGAGACACCTGGCGTTCGGTTTAATGTGTTGCGTTACGCCTAGCTTTTTTACGCGTTCGGAAAGACAACATAAATGGGCAATTCAGCCTCATGCCTGCAATATATCCTGTTGTAAATTGTTTGATCTGTTACATGCGTTCTATGAAGCCTCAATAGGCATATAGTCATGTTAAACACCCATTGAAGGTAATTGAGATACAGCAAGTATATAGCTGATGGAAGACTTGTTTTATTATCATTGTTAGAATCCATTTCATCACTGACATATTGACTCTGTTTAGTCCTTTCCACACCAGCGTGGCACCAGTTGATGAGTGGATTCATTTACAATTATCATAACAATAATTCAGTTTTGTAATTGTTTAATTTTGAATACATTTGTTTACATTTCTGAATTCTGAGTTGAAAAACAATAGTTTAGACCAGGGACTAAAAATGAAATGTAGGCTATTAATTTCGGTTCAATCTGAGCAGAAACGGTATTTTTTCGTTCAGCTTCCGGCGTTCCGCAGTCTCCTTTTCAATCGGTATCCTGTAAATAACCAATTGATATGTTCACAAATGTTCTTTTTAAAATAACAGTATTTTGTGCTAAGGGTGGGCGATATACTGTACCAGCTGCAGTGTTAGATTTCACAATAGAAACAATCAACCTGGTTTGGAAAAACAAGCTTAAAATAAGAGATCTTCCCTTACCTAAAATAAGCAAAATTATAAGTATTTTTTTTTCCATGAGGAGGAATTATCAGCATAGAAATCATAGCAAGTATACAGCAGCATATATAAAATTAAATAAATGTATTTCAATAAATGTATTCTTAATATTATATATATATATATATATATATATATATATATATCCCCCAAAATGTTAAACATATTGAAAATGCTGTATACATCAGGCCATCTAAAATCAACTAATAGCCTAAATTGCTCTCTCCTGGATACATGCACACACACACACACTGCATGGGCTTGTTTGGACTGAACCTCACCTTATGCAAATTATTTTAATTATTTAATATTTTTTTTAATGATTTAATTTAAATTTAATTAATTGTTTTAATGCATCATAATTCATTAATCCTTGCATCTGGATTAATCATGCATGTATACTGTATGTAGTAAGTATGCTATATATAGTTGCCAAAAAGGCATGTTACGGAAGGCTACATCCACAATGTGCAATTAGGCAAAGAAATTTGTGATGCAGCAGTTTCCTTCAGAATCAAAGCACATGCTTATCATGTTCAACTAAAAAGAGTAATCCCCATTTTGGGGAAATCAGGAAGTGGTGTAATTCTGGAAATTTACAGGGATGAACCATTTGGTCTTTGGTTTCATGAAAAAAGAAAATATCTATTATTATTATAATAATTATAAAATTACCAGCATTTAAAAATAACGTTTTCACATGGGAACAATTGCGCCTTAGGGCAAACTCTTGTATATTTTGGAACACAATTGACTCAAAGAACCATATATGTTTAGGGCTTCAGTAAAGCACTGCAGAAATCCATGAATAAACCCTTTGGCAACAACCGATTTATGTTTCCACTGTAGGATGAATGTCACATTAAAATGTTGCACATTCAAAAAAAATTGTTTGATTTGAAAGAAGTGGCCAGTTTTGGAGCAGTACAACTGTTAACTGTGCTCATTTGAAAATATTTGAAATAATATCTAAAACAGAGTCCACCTCCATTTTCTAAGCATCACAATTATTTGAAAAACAGCACAGTTTCCAAGCTGCTCAGAGTGTATTTAGTAACAGAAAGTGAAATCAGAGCTTTTAGAGTAAGAGGCTCCAGCATCTGGCTGGTGTTGCTGGGAAGCGCTTAAAAGCCATTATGGGATGGATGTAGTCAGGCATTAGAACACCTGCATGGAGAACTGTATCTGCTCTCTGGCTCACACTTGCTCTAATGCTGGACGACTCTCAATACTAAAGCCCCCCCCCCACCCCCCCCCACCCCCACACAATCACACACTCACTCACACACAGCCTCAGCACAGAGTGGAGGAAGCATTGGCCAAGCATCTTATTGCTGAATTCTTTATTTCTTTATTTATTGGAAAGCAAGATGTATGCAGTACATCCCAGGACAGAACAGAAACACAATATACATATTAATACATTTACTCTATACAAGACTCTAAAATATATCTAAAAAGCTTTGAAGTTTTAAATGAACTTGGGGACAATTCCACAAAACTAACCTCACAACCGATTCTAAATTTGAATCACAGAGTCATATAAATGGTCCACTATAGTAACAAGAATCATCTCGGTATCCATTCAGAAGAATTAAGATAATCCGTTCACAATCAGAGGACCTGTTTTGAGACAGAATCTATAAATGCAACCTTCTTTCTTGTTTCAGAATTGTTGTTTAGGTTTACTTTAATTGCTTCCACACCAAACTGAAGTCATGGATGAGATGGACTTACCCCAGATGAAGAAGGAGGTAGAAAGCCTCAAGTACCAGTTGGCCTTCAAAAGGGAGAGATCCTCAAAGACAGTGACAGAGTGAGTGTGCTCTCTGCTGCTCTTCACACCGTGATAGTCTATGTTCCAACCCGATTGTTTTACGTTGTTGCCCCATAGGCTTCACAAAAGACTTAAAGGAATAGTTCACCCAAAAATTATAATTTTCTCATAATTTACGGCGGTCTCAAACTCGTATGACTTTCTTTTTTCTGTGGAATACAAGCAAAGATATTATGATGGAGATTTAATGTGACTATATCTATACAATGCAAGTCAATGGGGTCCAACACCACCAAGCTCCAAAAAGGACATAAAGGCAGCACAAAGGTAATCCATACGACACAAGTGATTTGATTCATGTCTTCTAAAGTGATACGGCTGGTTTTGGGTGAGCACAGACCAAAATGTAAATCATGTTTCACTATATTCATCTGCAGTCTGTGAAATCATGATTTGAAGTTCAATTATATGCTGTACATTGTATGGATATATATTTACAACATCATGTCTCCATCAAAATATCTTTATTTGTGTTCCACAGAAGAAAGAAATCATATGAGTTTGAGAAGAAAATGATGAGATAATGATTATTTTTGGGCGAACTATTGCTTTAAGATTACTTTTCTATCTTCCTTCCATTCTTGTGGCTGTACATCTCATAAACGACCTCAGAGAACCTAAAGGCATCTCAGAAAGAAGGATCACCCATGTGTTCTGTCCTGTTTTTAGATTCTGATTGGTCAATCGCATCAATGACGGATCATAGCTTAATGTATAGTTCATCCGGAAAGTATTCACAGCGTTTCACTTTTTCCACATTTTGTTGTTACATCCTTATTCCAAAATGGATTAAATTAATTATTTTCCTCAAAATTCTACAAACAATACCCCATAAAATAAATTTTATGTATACCCCCACAAAAATAAAAAACAAAAAAAATCACATGTACATAAGTATTCACAGCCTTTGCCATGACACTCAAAATTGAGCTCAGGAGCATCCTGTTTCCACTGATCATCCTTGAGATTTTTCTACAACTTGACTGGAGTCCACCTGTGGTAAATTCAGTTGATTGGACATGATTTGGAAAAGCACACACCTATATAAGGTCCTACAGTTAACAGTGCATGTCATAGCACAAACCAAGCCATGAAGTCCAAGGAATTGTCTGTAGACCTCCAAGACAGGATTGTATCGAGGCACAGATCTGGGGAAGGGTACAGAAAAATGTCTGCAGCACTGAAGGTCCCAATTAGCACAGCGGCCTCCATCATCCGTAAATGGAAGAAGTTTGGAACCACCAGAACTCTTCCTAGAGCTGGCCGCCTGGCCAAACTGAGCGATCGGGGGAGAAGGGCCTTAGTCAGGGAGGTGATCAAGAACCCGATGGTCACTCTGACAGAGCTCCAGTGTTTCTCTGTGGAGAGAGGAGAAACTTCCAGAAGAACAACCATCTCTGCAGCACTCCACCAATCAGGCCTTTATGGTAGAGTGGCCAGACGGAAGCCACTCCTCTGTAAAAGGCACATAACAGCCCGTATGGAGTTTGCCCAGAGGCACCTGAAGGACTCTCAGACCATGAGAAACAAAATTCTCTGGTCTGATGAAACAAAGATTGAACTCTTTGGCCTGAATGGCAAGCGTCATGTCTGGAGGAAACCAGGCATCGCTCATCACCTGGCCAATACCATCCCTACAGTGAAGCATGGTGGTGGCAGCATCACGTTGTGGGGATATTTTTCAGCGGCAGGAACTGGGAGACTAGTCAGGATCGAGGAAAAGTTGAATGCAGCAATGTACAGAGACATCCTTTATGAAAACCTGCTCCAGAGCGCTCTGGATCTTAGACTGGGGTGAAGGTTCATCTTCCAACAGGACAACGACCCTAAGCACACAGCCAAGATAACAAAGGAGTGGCTGCGGGACAACTCTGTGAATGTCCTTGAGTGGCCCAGCAAGAGCCCAGACTTGAACCCGATTGAACATCTCTGGAGAGACCTGAAAATGGCTGCGCTCCCCATCCAACCTGATGGAGCTTGAGAGGTCCTGCAAAGAAGAATGGGAGAAACTGCCCAAAAATAGGTGTGCCAAGCTTGTAGCATCATACACAAAAAGACTTGAGGCTGTAATTGGTGCCAAAGGTGCTTCAACAAAATATTGAGCAAAGGCTGTGAATACTTATGTACATGTGATTTCTTTTTTTTCTTTCTTTCTTTTTTTTTCAATTTCATTTTCTATTTTGAATCATTTTGAAAAGATTTCAAACAAACATCCACGTTGTCATTATGGGATTTTGTTTGTAGAATTTTGAGGAAAATAATGCAAATAATTTAATCCATTTTGGAATAAGGCTGTAACATAACAAAATGTAGAAAAAGAGAAGCGCTGTGAATACTTGCACTGTATATTGGCAGCTAAACTGGTGTTTGACCATTGTCCATGGCAGCATACACTACTTGGCTAACATACATGGCTACTTTAATTTCTCTTGTATCTTTGCGCAGTCTCCTCTTCAACATAAGTTAGATCTGCTAATTGATGCCATCGTCACTCTGTGGAACAGTTTAAGAAGACCCCTCCCTGCCAGGCTTTATAATGTGAAAATGGCTTGTTGACTGTACCTGTGCATTATCCCCTACTTATTCACTCTCTATAACTGTCTGACTCTCTTTTCAGTAGGGAGTGACAAAAAACAAGTCAGTTTTGCCAGTAGTTTTCCTTAAACTTTCACCTGATTGGATAACCCAACACTATCACTCGCTGCATTTATTTCTGAATTTGCAAGGTTCACCTCATGTCATAAATTAGGCTGCCCACAAGCCAGGTCCTCTTGGTGATTGTTCAGGACAAAAATAATGCTCTCAGATCTCTGGTGCTTTCCTCTCCAATTTGAGAACAAGCGTGGCCTCTTAGTCACACCCGCCACTGTCATATTACAGTGACATCTCATTTCCCTGAGTCCCAGGGGTCTCTTCCTGAAATATTCACTATGGTAATTTCTCTCATATAAATTAAATTTGACCAAGCTATAGTGAATAGCCCAGTTAATGCCAATGTAGTGGCTCGACCCACATTATTGTGGAGTTTAGCTGAATAAGCAGTGGTGTCAGTTAAATCATGATGAAATTGCATTTGGTGTTATGATGGGTTTGATTGAAGGCTGGTTTAGCTTTTCTCACATAAATCTATTTACACTTGGTCACTGTATTTGCTTTTAATGATAGGATAAGATATCTGGTCTTAAAAAGACCAAGTGTAAATGGCATCCGAGATTCATTTGAGACAGATAGAAGTCAGATCACTCAGGAGATATTTTGAGACGCATATAAGATGTGACTCGGCCTAGTGTGATTGCAAATCTAGTTGTTCAGACCACATATGAAAACTTTAAGACACCCAAATGGAATTACGTCAGCATACAAAGGTTTAGGAGCCCAAAAACAAAATGTAGCACTGTACAGATGTTCCTTTTTTGTATTGCAACCATCAAAGCAATTTTAGCCACCACCTGTTTCTTGTTTTTATGAGGCACATTAAGTGCAGCTAAAGTGAAACTGTTATATTTGCAAATACACTGTAAAATGTGGTAATCTGCTATTGTTACCTTAAGGAGCTATTTCTACCTGATCTAACCCTTTAGATAATTTTTTTGTATTCAGGTTGATAAAGTAATGTTAAATAAATGTTTTAACTAGAATAAAACCAGTTCCCTATCTGTCACTCACTCAATGTTGTGTCAATGTAGTGACACTAGGGGTCGCTCTTGGGAGCCCCAAACACTAAAGGCCAATGGGAATTGGCAAATGGAATTTGCACGCCACTCCCCTAGACATACGCGTATAAAAGGAGCTGGCTCGCAACGACTCATTCTGATTTTTTCTTCGGAACCGAGCAGTTGATTCACAGAGAGCTGAATTCCACTACCGGTCCATTCACCTCTGCAGGCTGTTGGATTTACGGCACATTACAGCGGTTTCTCCCCCTCGTGCAGAAAACGCCTCTGGGCACTTTGACAGCTTAAAAGAGCATATATTCTTGCAATAAAAGAGTATATTTTCTCTAAAAGAGTGGCACTGACGGAGAGCATCTTTTTAAAGATGGCTTTCTGTCTGTGTTTAGTTCCTGGTTGTGGTCGATACCTCTCTGCTTCTGATGGCCATGATCGCTGTCTAGCCTGCATGGGCCATGCCCACACTAAGATTGCGTTCAGGATGGATAATTTTGTCTCTGCTAGAATATGACTATGGCAACGTTGTGGTCGCAGCTTTCCTTCCTTTTACTTTCCTGCCTGGACCTGATCTCTGAGCTCCTCCATGCTCAATACCATCGATGGTGGGATGGCCAGGGGGTACACGGCGATTCCCCAAATGGAGAAGGCGGTTGCGGTGCACCTGTGCCCGCAAAACGCCGTCACCTGGCGGAATCATCCAAGACTCCCGTCGTGGGCCTGTAAGATCACGTCATCCCTGGCGACAAAGGCTTACAGTGCCGCTGGGCAGGCTTGCTCCACCCTGCATGCCATGGCTCTCCTGTATGTGCACCAGGCCAAGGTGCTGAGAGAATTGCAAGAGGGTAGTCCTGAACCAGGATAGATGCAGGAGCTGCGCTCGGCAACAGATCGCACCCTCCGGACGACAAAGGTCACAGCGCGGACTCTCCAGCAGGAGATGTCCACCATGGTGGTCCAGGAGTGCTACCTGTGGCATGAGAGAGATGAGAGAGGCCGACATGGTGCATTTCCTTGATGCCCCCATCTCCCAGGTTGGCCTATTTGGCATCACGTAGAGGTCTTTGCTCAGCAGTTCTCGGTGGTCAAGAAGCAGACAGAAGCCATCCAACACATCCTGCCCTGGCGCAGATCAAGGTTTTGCACCCCATCTGCTTGTTGCCTGGGGCGTGCCCCTGTGGCAACAACACTTGCTTCACCGCAGCCCAGGTCAGCGGCTGGGCCCTGGTGTAGAGCCCCCCACAGGAAGCTGACATCCCCCGTCTCACGGTCCGCCACCAAGCACCCTTGGACCACATACTTCACAACCGCCTTGTCAATGACTCTCTGAGACACAGCCCAGGTGTTCAATAATGTGGTCTGTCTACTGGTGGAAGCAGTCTCAGAAACCCTTTTCTCTTTGTTGATGTCAGCTCTCAATATTTTTTAAGGTGGTTTACATGCTTTCTCTGAAAAGGTGAGAGACAGACATTTTCAAAGCATAGCAACTTTAGCAATAGGATTTAAAAGCTACTCAACAACACTAACAGTAATTACCATTATTTAACATATTACTTTTACCCAATCTGTAACTGCAAGTTATTATTTGCATCAACTAGCCCTAGATTGTGTAACTGATGTAATCATTGTTTAATTATCAGAAAGTCTATTAACTTGTATTAATAGCATAAGCCTACATTTGTGATAAAGCCCAATAATCTATTTCTACTGAATTTTGATGGAATTAATTCAAAGCAAAACTCAAAGAGAGAATGGCACTTTTGAAGACATGCATAATGCTGAACACTCTTTTGTAACCTGCCACAGCCACAAATATTTCCTCCACCAGTGTAAAATATAAGTTACATTACTTAAGAGTTTTGTGTTGAATTAATTCCAACAAAATTCACTGGTAAACGTTAAATCTGTGATTCTAAAGTAACCAGCAACATTTACGCTGCTGATTACAGTAACAATTACCCAACATTGCTGGTTACATTTGAACAGGCTTAATGTTAACTAAACAACATTAACGCTTCACAGGATAAATCTTAACTTTCCTCAATGTGTTTCTTGAGGTTGGATGGGGAGTTTTTAAATGCCAATATTTCCGTATCTTTGGGTAAGCATAAGAGGCACTTCATCCGGTACGAAGAATCTTTCGTTCCAACGTAAGAAAACATTTCTCGCAAATATGGCCCCGGGTGTGGGTGATCGTCTTCGTCACAACCGTCATTTGACACCGGAGTAGCAGGTGCCGCCGCTATTTCTGCTTCCATCATGAAATCGGTCTCATTGTAGAGTGGAACTCTTACTGTATCATATTTTTGCTAGCATCAGACATGCCTGGGCTTGAGTGGTAGCTTAACTGCAGCTTTGTTGGAGAGCACTTGTTTGCACTTACGCAGTAATGTGATTAAACAATGATCTAACTTGCAAGCTAAGACCTGACCACTGATTCGTCAAACCTGCTTGCTTGTAGTCTGTGTTCTTCCAATTTTATTTTGTAGTAACGAAGATGCTTAGGGGAAATGCATCGGAGTAAAAGTATACATTCTATTTAGGAAATGTAATGGAGTGAAAGTGAAAGTTGACAAAAAAAATGTGAAGAACAGATTCTCTCAAAAAATACTTAAGTACTGTAATGAAGTATTATTACTTCATTACATTACACCACTGACAGTGGACGTGCTGTCACAGCAGGTCACTCTCAGGGGAGAGTGGAGACTCCACCCCCAGAATCCTCCCAGGCCACACCTCATTACCTCGTGTAATCTCTCCGTGGTCCTGCGGGGCCTGCGGAGAGCCCCGTTTGAGCCCCTGGTGTCAGTTGAGCTAAAGGCGCTCTCATTGAAGACTGCCCTGCTGACTGTGCTCACATCCACCAAGAGGGTTGGGGACCTGCAGGCGTTCTCTGTCAGTGACACCTGCCTGGAGTTCGGTCCAGCGTACTCTCACGTGATCCTGAGACCCGGGCTTTGTGGCCAAGGTTTCCATGACCCTTTTTAGGGATCAGGTGGTGAACCTGCAAGCGCTGCCCCATGAGGAGGCAGATCCAGCCTTGTTGTTGCTGTGTCCGATGCGTGCTTTGCGCATCTACTTGGATCGTACGCAGAGCTTTAGATGCTCTGAGCATCTCTTTGTATTCTTTGGAGAACAGGTGAAAGGGAGGGCTTCGATGTACTCCAAGTCGCCCACTGGGTCGTTGATGCCATCGCTTTGGCATACCAGGCCCAGGACGTGCCGCCCCCCTTGGGGCTTCGAGCACACACCACCAGGAGGACACTCTCCCTCCAACACGACATATGCCCCCAGCTGAATGATTTTCCATTTTTTGGGGAGAAAACAAGAAGAGAAGAGGCCGCGGCTGGTGCGGCCTGTCCCCATTATGGGCAGTCGGCTTGTCCCTGAGGTGCGGGGGACCGTACGACACTCGTGGAGTGTTGGGGGAGGTTACGTGAGGGCCGGGTGCGCTTGCCAATCCATGTCACACAGTTCAGCTATTTGTCTCGTTTCTTATAGGGACCCCTAGTGTCACTACATCAACACATCGTCGAGTGAGACACAGATAGGTAATGTCTTGGTTACTGTTGTAACCTCTGTTCCCTGATGGAAGGAGCAAGACATTGTGTCCCTCTTGCCACAACACTAAACTACCCACTAAATGGCCGGGACCCTGTCTCGGATCCTCAACACAAAACCTGAATGAGTGGTTACGAGCCAGCTCCTTTTATACCTGTATGTCCGGGGGAGTGCCATGCAAATTCCACTCGCCAATTCCCATTGGCCTTTTCTCAAAGATCAGAGGTGTTTGGAGCTTCCAAGAGCAACCCCTAGTGTCATCAACTACATCAACACAATGTCTTGTTCCTTCCATCAGGGAACGGAGGTTACGACAGTAACCAAGACGTTAATTTTGGCCATGTCCACATTGATATATTTTATTTTAAAAATACATCTTTTTCCTCAATGTTTTGGTCTTCGGTCCACAAAAAGGCAAGAGTATTTGACAGAGAAAACGCTCTCCCAAGTGGATACATGTTAGTTTGGACAAGGAAAATGGACAATGATGTATTTAATTTCATATGATGCAGTCATGTGATCCATTCAACACAAAACAATCAAGACAGCAGCCCATGTTGTAGCAGCGTTGTTGTGCCTGTGTAACAGGGGCCAGCTGGTAGATAGCTGTGCAGTGTGTAAACCTCACTCTCCTGACCTCAAGAGGTGCACTAGCGACTGACGCTAGAGGCTGTAGCCTTTAGCCTCCTCGTTAGCGCACCCGCCTCCCACACCGGAGACATCGGTTCGAGTCCCGTGCAGAGCGGAACGGGTACATCCGGCTACAATGGTGCCGTGACCCGGATGGGAGTGAGGTTTAGGGGGGTGAGTGTAACAGGGGCCAGCTGGTAGATAGCTGTGCAGTGTGTAAAACCTCACTCTCCTGACCTCAAGAGGTGCACTAGCGACTGATGCTAGAGGCTGTAGCCTTTAGCCTCCTCGTTAGCGCACCCGCCTCCCACACCAGAGACATCAGTTCGAGTCCCGTGCAGAGCGGAATGGGGAGAACCGGCTACACCTGACATTCACTTTGATAGTGTTGTTAAAGATAAAACTTACTTTATACAACCTTCACATTGCATTCCTACAAAGGTGATTGGAAGTTTACTCGGAATTGCTGTCCTTCGATGGAACACCAGGACAATTGTGTTTCAGACCGTAAATGGAATGGTAATTTTTTTGCATGCACAGTAAGAGTATTTGAGTATTTTCATACATTTCAGTGTGGATGAGAAACTTCAGCAAAATGCTTGAAAACGGCAGCGTGGATGGAAAGCGCTTTGAAAACGAAAACTGCGTTTTCTTTTTGTGGGGGGATTTTCTCCCCAGTTTGGAATGCCCAATTCCCAATGCACTCTAAGTCCTCATGGTGGTGGAGGATGAATCTCAGTTGACTCTGCATCTGAGACCGTCAGTCCATGCCTCTTATCACGTGGCTTGTTGAGCGCGTTACTGCAGAGCACATATGGAGGCTTCACGCTATCCTCCGCGGCATCTCACCACGTGCCCCACCGAGTGCGAGAACCACATTATGGTGACCACGCGGAGGTTAATTCAAAGTAACTCCAATTGGTTGCTTAGGAAGCCTGACTGGAGTCACTCAGCACACCCTGGATTCGAACTTACGACTCCAGGTCTGGTAGTCAGCATCTTGAAAATGCCATTTTCAAATGGATCCAGATTAATGTGGATGTAGCCTCAGATCTGTTTTTCAGTATAGCATTTGAAATGTAGATTTGGTTATATCCATTTTTCAGAGACACATTTATGTGCCAAGTGTACATGGAATGTGCATGCAGCGTACCCAAATGAACAGAAGTTCAATCGATCAAGATGCATGAAGTGACTAAGTGTAAATAGGCAGAATATCACTCTCATCTTGGTCACAGCATTTCTATTAATCGGCTCTGATAGATGTGATGGATGGTTCTTTGGTGAAGACTTCTGTGATTATCCTCCTCATTTATCATCTGTTCAACATGGGAGTCATGGCGTGATCTTGCATGGACTGTCTATTTCCACATCCAGGTCCCCATCCAGTGTAATGTAATTTTAACACCTTCCATATAAAAACACAGAACAAATTTCAGCCAAATGGATGCCATTTAGTCCCTAAGCGCATCAAAAGTCATGCTCTAAGTAGATTTGTAACTTTAAAGGGGTAGTTCACCCAAAATCATGTTGTTCCAAACATGTATGACTTTTTTTCTTCCATGTAACACAAAAGGTGATGTTAGACAGAATGACAGCCTAAGTCACCATTCACTTTCATTGCATCTTTTTTCCTTCCAATAAAGGTAAATAGTGACTGAATAATGTCAGTCCTTAACATTTTGCCTGACATTTCCTTTTGTGTTTCATGAAAGAAAGTCATACAGTTTTGGGACAACATGATGGTGAGTAAATGATGACAGAATTTAAATTTCAGGGTGAACTATCCCTTGGTTGCGTGGTAGAGTTTGCATTATGCCTCAGATTAATAAAGAAACTTTTCCATTCTTTCCTCAGCCTGGTGAAGTGGATCGAGGAATGTGTGCCTGAGGACCCCTTCCTGAACCCTGAGCTGATGAAGAACAATCCATGGGTGGAAAAGGGCAAGTGTGTGCTTCTATAAAAGAGTAGTAGCAGCAGCAGCAGCAGTTGCCCCAGCCCTCTGCCCAAGCCTCCACCAGCCTGACAGGATCACATGGCGCTTGCTCTCTCTCTGTTTCATGGCCTCACCGTGAATGTACAGCAACTTAGCACATACACACACATGCACACATCATTAGCCCCATATAGTCACTTGCAAGATTTGACACTTAGCCATGCATTACTATTCTAATTATAGCATTCAATATATCTTTATAGTGGAATTTCTCTAGCCTACTCTGTTGTCACTGCTGCTTGCAAGCTTGATCTTGAGTTCAAGCAGTGTCAACTTCTAAATGCCAGATCGAGCCTGTCAGATGACAGACTGCATGACAGAGGAGCAAAGAACACAGCATGCCCAAAAAAAGCCTCTACAGCTGATGTTTTGAGAAACCAGAAAAGGCAGCATATTTGTGAGCTTTCACTCCATTTTACAGCCTGTTAATTTCTCCTGCAGATCTATGCACTATTTACACCACACTCAGCACTCTCACCCAAGGAGCATTTTTAAACATGTACAGATCTTTTTTATTTATTAATGTATTTATGATCATATATTTATCTATTTATTTATGGTCTGATGCACTACCGAAGCTGTCGGCGCTACTGCTTTTTAGAAGCTACAATGGACCTGCTGTTGTTCAACTGCACCCTTCCTTCCTTGAAAGTGAAAGGAGAAAAAAAATTGCATCTTGCCAGTTCACCATCGAATACTGCCTTGTACACAATTTCCTTAAAAAGAATGTGCGTGTGTCGTTAGGGATCAGTAAACCATCAGCACCCTTAAGCATTGAATGAGTATGCATACGGATGAGGTTGTGCACTGGCCAAGGCTTTTTTTTTTCTTAGATTAATAGCTATATCTACACTGACTGTATGAGGTAAGGCAATGATGTGGGGTTAATTTATGACTTTTGATTTTTGTTCATGTTTTTATATTTTCAAACAGTAGGAACCTGTCTAATTATCTTGAGGTGTGTTACATATGAGAATGCTTAGAGAAAAAAAATGCATACGATCAAGTACTAGTTTATTAACAAGCAATAAGTGATTACATTTTTTATTGAATGTTTTACAAAAAAAAAACATCTTATTGAATAAAGTAGAAGATTTTTAATGTCATCTGTGTGTTTCAATTGGTTGTGTGTGCTTCATGAGTGGGGAAGTTTCTTATGTATCTCTTTTTACACAGAGAAATTATATACAGAGAAATTACATCAAGATTACAGTAACAACCACTAAGAAACTGACATGTAGTAATAATATTTATCTGAAAAACAACCTGCATTGTCCTTTAAAGGAATAGCTCAGGTAAATCTCAATCGACAGCATTTGTGGCTTAATGTTGATTACCACAAAAAATTATTTTGACTTGTCCCTCATTTAAAATAAAGCAAAACATTTTGGTTACAGTGCGGAACTTACAATGGAAGTGAACCGGGCCAGTCCAAAAACATTGAAAAAGTTTCAAAAGTATAGCCACAAGACATAAAAATGGCAGGTATGTTGACCTGCCATTTTTATGTCTTGTGGCTATACTTTTGATTTTAGTGTGATAATAGGCAATTTTTTCACACTAAAATCATGTTAACATGTAGACGCTTTACATCTTGTGACTAGTTTTGAACTGATGTGTATTTTAGCATTTATGGACTGGTACCATTCACTTTGTATGTACCTTACAATTTTAACAGGTGATTCAAAATAATTGTTTGTGGTTATCAACATAATGTCACAAATGCTGTTGATTGATCTTAACTTGCATTGAACCTGGAACATTACATTAAAAGACATAATTTACTGTAGTTTTCCCTCCTAAATGTAAATGTGAAGCCATACAATAGATTTGGTATGACAAAATTACTAGAACAATGTGCACAGTCTGTCATCTTTTCATCCGAATAACCGAATCCCTGCTGATAAGCATTCCAAAAACTCATTTTCTGCTAAATAATGGAGTGCACTTGAGTATTTTCTTTCCCACAAGGGAAACACAGCATTCTTTCCCACTAAAGCAAAAAATTTGACTCTGCTTTTTGCACACTTTGACTGCACTTTGTTAGAAGTGTTTCAAGAAGTGAAACTTTACCCTGCATCACTTTTATAATCATAAAGTCAATACAGCTTTATATTCCTTTAATGGACCTGTTCACTTCAGACCATACAGCCATCACCATCCACCAAACAAACATGCCATGAGTGCTTCTCTGGCCCATGAGATTAATGCACTGGATAATTGCTCACTCTCTAGGATTGGCAATCCTGATGCCCACTGCCATAGCCTTGCCTGGTCACACATTTGCATGATTGCTCTCTACGCTGGTTGAACCTGCAGCAGATGACACTCTAATCTGCCCAAAATAATCCACTATCTCAGCCCCCATCGCAAATCTCCATTTCTAAACACAAATGGGATGAAATGGGTCAATAGTCTGCTTAAATGTACACATCTGGGGTAAAGTGCTACTCTGACGTAGTGTTGACACAATGACTGTAAATCTGCATATATGGCAAAGCTTAATGTCTCCTTAATCTAAATATGGCAAATGCATGCTTTTCAACATGATGTCTGGATCTGAGATAGGAATTTATGCTTAGAATGGCATATGGGCTGGGAATGGATATATTATAAGAGAAAATAGATGATGGGTTCTAACTTGTAAAACCACATGCTGCTATAAACAATCTTGTTTTACTCCTTTGAGAATTCTAAAAAAAAAGATGTGCTGTGAGAAGGAAACAAGCCCATAGTGTAAATGTGTGATTTGCAGGCAGCATTTAACTCTTCAATAACATATTGCTCCAGTTCCAGTGAGCTGAAAGTTAACACCAGGGTGTGTGGTTATTTAAACATAAATAGTGTCAACATAGTCCAGCACCTCTGGCATATAACTTTATTTTTAACCACAAGGTAGTGCTAATCTAACCTTGTCCATGGTTGACCATGTCTCAGGAACAATGTGGAATCTCAATGTGACCAACTAAGGCAAAAACTGTCATACACTCCATTATAGTCAAGGCAACAGATCCCAAGTTTTCTAGAACAGCTCAAATATCAACTCCAAACATAACATTTTCTATGAGGTAGACTAATTAGTAGATGTTACGGTTCTACAACTCCTTACAGAGCATGCAAGAAGACCAGGCCAAGGTTCTCTAGCTGCCATTTACTACACTGGGATTTTTTTGTATATGATAGACCCTGGTAATGCCATTTATATGTCATTAATTTTTTAGGTGGCACTTGGGTTAAATACAGCAAGCCACCTTTAATTCTGGCTCTATGAGTACTTCATTAAGTAGACTCAACTCAAGACTGAATCTTAATTTGATATATTGTATAATTGTTCTCTATTGTAGCCCAATCTAGTTTTGAGTTTAGTACCTTGCAGGAATTGTACTGACCTGTGCTATCAGATATCTGATTACTGTCTCAGAGGCAAGTATTGTTGAATTTATTGGTAATATTAAGTTTTTTAAAAAAACTAGGAAAACCGTGATCACATTGAAATTTACTGTGTACGGTGTACTTTAGAGAGCTCCATAACCTAGCATAATGGTTTGGCCAAATATTTAAAGAAATTTTCCGTGTTCAATACAAGTTAAGCTCAATCAACAACATTTGCAGCATAACGTTGATTATGAAAGCAAATATTTTCATCCCATCCCTTGTTTATTTAAGAATAGCGGTTACAGTAAGACACTAACAATGGAAGTGTGCCAGTCCATTAACATTAAAAAACACACTGTTTCAAAAGTATAGCCACAAGAAACATTATAGATGAGTAAACGAAACATGAGTTGAAAATATTTTCTGTGGAAAACACATTATTCCAATAATGCTGTCCATTGAACTTGTATTGAATCTGCCATATTCCTTTAAAATTTAAACTAGCAGTGCATTTATAGTACTTTGATATCTTGTGTAATATTTTATGTTGATTTGATAGGTAAAGTTTTTATATGTTAGACAAAAATGCCCTCATAAATGTAATAAATGCCCCTGAAAATCAATTCCACTTAGCAAATATTGCAATGAGCTAGTAGACTTCTTCAGACTTGACCTTTTCTAGATTCCTTTTGCTCTGTGCGACTCGGGATGTTTAGGAACAGAGAATGAATTCAGTTAAGTGTATGCATGGCCATTTCTGAGCCATTTCTGCCACTACAAAAATGAAATGAAACCGATCCAGTTCTGTCAGTGTATGTTGTGAATCTACACATATATTTCAGCACAGTCGTACACTGCACACTTCACTCCATTTGCATATATGTCAGGGGAGATGGGTCAAGCTGAGGCCCTGCTTCATTTCCTCTAATGAGGACAGTGCAAATATTCTGGAGACACCCATTTTTCCCTCTCCCCTCCAAACAATTCTGTTCCTAACCCTGGGCTAATTGGAAGCGGCTGAGTATAAATTGAATGAGTGGAGATGCGTGTTGGGATTGTGATCTTTGGCCCACTTTTGGCACATGTGCAAATCTGTTCAGTGCTATGGCTCCTCTAATGCTGTGATAGTGGTCTCATCCTATGTACCAGAGTCAGGGAAGATTGAAACAGTAGCTTCCCAAACTACTGCTGATTAATGCAGTTAAAGTGCAGAAAATGCAATTAGCTACACTCCAAACTAATAAAATCGAATAGCTCTCTGTATTCAAGCTATTTTAAAGGAGCAACTCATTTTTAAATAGCTATCTGCTAATTTTACTTATTTTCACAATAGGACAAACATTTAGGCAGATGCTATTTTTATCCTGGTGCAAATAAAGTTAGAGGTTATTTACATCCCAGTGCAATTAATGGCAAATATTATTTTTACCCCGATCCTGGTACAAATAATGGTAAATGCTGTTTGCGCCCCTAATTAATGACTAACAGTATAGGGTCATCACTGCAGTGTGTTTATTGTGTTTATTTAGAGTCCCACAGACACCCTACACCAACCCCTACAACTAAACCAAACCCTAACCTTCCCTTGCATGGCTTTACTACATTTAACACAGTTTTACCATGGTATTTTGTACTAAAATAATAGTAACCACAAAATTGAACATGGGTTACTCTATAAACACCATATTACTGTAGTAACACCATTTTTAGTTGCATCAAATCTATGGCTTCTGCAACAATATAGTTACTATAATATGACTATAGTAAAACTACCTTTATTTTAATATTTATGTATTATTATAAGCAGTGTTAAAGAAAATACTGAGAGAGTAGACAGGAAACAGAATAGGAAAAAAGTGTGACAAAAATGGAATCAAACCTGGGTTGAAAAGGCACAGTCTCACTGGCGTTATGCCCCATCCCACTGAAGTGATGCTCAAAATGAAATTTGTCATAAATTTCCAATAGACTATTGGGGTGCATATAACCACTATGTGTAGCACCTGGGTGCAAATAGTCACTCTGAAATATTAATGTGGCCCAAAAACAATGAAGATCAAAATTATGGTGACAGCATTAAATTGAACAGATAAATTTACCCCCCAAAATTCATATAGCCTAAAAACTATTGATATAGCATTTAACTAACTATTTCTCTTAAAAAAAAAAAAAAAAAAAATTAGCATTTGATAATTTATTAATCGTCTTCACTTCAACCAAAAATGTGGGACAGTTGACAATTCTATATACAATGCTGCAAAGGGACTCAATTGATACAGGGAATCTTACATGAACCGTCCAAATGAAACTATTTTTTTAAATGAATATGATGCTTACAGCACTACATATAAAAGAGAGTACATTCTTAAACATGTATGATTAATGCCTTTTAAATGTAGAAGATTTTTGTCACACTACACAGCTACTTGTTGGGAAATTACTAGTTGCTAGCTCATTAATAGACAAGCTACATAAACTATTCTGACAACAGCTGAGCTACAGTTGCACAACCGAAAATGTTAAGATATTAGTATCACTACTTTTAGCTAGTTCCTCCCCAACACCGATATATACAGTGTCTCTAGTGAAACAATGAAGCAAGAGGTTCCTTCCCAGGATCCTCACAATTAAGATTCAGACATTTTACAAGACAAACAAAAACAAAGCGAATGAGGCTGGCTTCACAGTGTCATTACATGGCTGAGTTAACCCCAGTGGGCCTGCTGTGTTTGCACAACGATCCAGCTGAATGGCCAAATAGGGACTGTTTGTCTCTTCTTCCACTCAGTATAACACGGCCACTCCCACAATCTCTCAGACAACTGAATCAAACATACACCTGACCATTTTAGAATAGAAGCCTTTATTATGGTCACACATTATACATATATGTTTTTGCATATATACAGTGAAAATATTTTTTCAAAGTATATACCAGCTAAACTGGGGTCAGAGTGCAGGGTCAGCCATGATATGGCGCTGCTGGATAGGGTCAAGGGCCTTGCTCAAGAGCCCAACAGTGGCATATTGGCGGTACTGGGGCTTCAACCCCCGACCTTCTGGTCAGTAACCCAGAGCTTAACCACTGAGCCACCACTGCCACCACAACAGGCAGTGACAGAGAGTATGTGCTGTGACATGCCTGTGTGCCCCAGTGGTCCCTCTTTAGGAGATTAAAGCCCTGAGTTGACAGCTTTTTAATCTCTAGTGCTTTGCTAGCAGACCATGTGGTGTAGAAGCAGCAGTGCCTTGTGGGACATGGTACTGGGACTGGGACGAAGTCCTCTACAACAATACACATCTTCAGCAGCTGAGATAAAAATTCACCCAAAGTTCCCTAAATATTAACTGCTGAGCTCACATATTCTTGGAAACTATGCAATTTTGGGGGACCTAAGATATGCATCTCTAGTATATGTATATGTAATGTAGTATATATAAGTTTAGAGAGAAATGTTAATTTTTGACATAGCCAGGTCAAACCAGTGAGTGTTGTAATGAAGGGAGAGTTGCAACCCAATCAGTTAAAAAAATGATTATATCATCTTACATGCCCACCACCCTTCTGAGGTTACAGTAAAAGTTGTAAGATACTTAAATAATAAAACATAAAGGAATAACAGGACAAAATCTAATGTGGAATAAATTTAAACTGATACCCATGTTTACAACCTACTCTCAACCTACCCTATTCAACCTACAAACCGCAGAAAGTGGGGTAGGTTGTAACAACAAAATTGCACAATGTACTTGAGACAAATGTACACAACTAATTTACAAGTAGTAGATTTCTAAATTGGGCATCTGGTATGGATGCCCCCTGGGTGCCTCCCTAGGGAGCTGTTTCAGGTACGTCCAGCTGGGAGGAGGCCTCGGGGAAGAACCAGGACAAGGTGGAGAGATTACATCTCCACACTGGCCTGGGAATGCCTCAGGGTCCCCCAGTCAGAGCTGGTTAATGTGGCTCGGGATAGGGAAGTTTGGGGCCCCCTGCTGGAGCTGCTGCCCCCACGACCCGACTTCGGATAAGCAGTTGAAGATGGATGGATGGAGATTTCTAAACTACTCTGAAACTGAAAAAAAACCCACAACTGTTTCCCCGTCTTCTAGAGACTCTTATTTTGTAATCACCTTCTTTGCTACATTTCCCAAGATGCACCTTTATCATTCTCACCTGTCTTCCCTCATTACTGCCTTCAATTGTTTTGTGTTGCCCATCATTTATACCTTTATTTACACAGTACCCTTCATATTCAGTTATGTGTTGTCTAGTCTCATCGATAGAAGCATTGAAGCTAAGTAGTCCCTTTGTTCTTTAAGCCTTGTGTTATTTCTATATTCATCTTCTTCATTATATACTGCATTAGGGTTCACTAACCTCTCTCTCTTTCCTGGCTCTTTGCTGACAGCGTTAGAAACATTAGTCACTTTCACACATATGGCCTTTTCTGCAAAATTAACAAAATCTTTCTAATTAGAATTCATGTGTGAACAGGGCCCATTGGGAAATACCGGTTAAATCAGCTCTGGCAATTTCTCTGGAAAGTTTTGCTTCTATATGTGAACAAAGCCGTAATAATCATTAATTGTTTAATGCCTGTGACTTGGAAGTCAAATATATATATTTTATGGAACACTGTTTAGCATATACAGTGGCAAGAAAAATATGTGAACCCTTTGGAATTACCTGCATTTATGTTTTAATTTGTCTTAAAATCTGATTAAACTTCATCTGTTACAAAAATGAACAAACACAATCTGTATGAACTAATAACACACAAACTATTGTATTGTTTTGTACATATTGAATATGTCATTCAAACATTCACAGTGTAGTTTGGAAAAAATATGTTAACCCCTAGACTAATGACATCAACAAAAGCTAATTAGAGTCATGAGTTGGCCAACATCGATTACAATTAATAAAACAATATTGGAAGGTTAGAGCTAGTTTTACTTATAAAAATCACTCAAATATTTTGAGTTTGCTATTCACAAGAAGCATCTGCTGACATGGACTACGCAGCAAAAAAGAGATCCCAGAAGACCTACAATCAAGAATTGTTGCATTGCATGAAGCTGCAAAGGGTTACAAATTTATCTTGAAGAGCTTAGGTATTCATCTGCCACAGTTACACAAATTGTCTATAAATGGAGAGGATTTAGTGCTGTGGCTACTCTTCCTAGAAGTGGCCATTCAGCAAAAATGTTCAGTAAGGTAAAAAGTAACCCTAGATTGACAGCTAAAGACTTAAAGGAATCATTGGAACTGGTTAACATCTCTGTTCATGATTCTATTATACGGAAAACATTAAACAGGCATAGTGTCCATGGCAGGACACCACGAAGGAAGCGGTTGCTTCAGATCACCTGAAGTTTGCCAAAGACCACCTTGACATTCCACAACACAACTGGGAAAATGTTTTCTGGACTGTTGAAACTAAGGTTGAATTGTTTGGGAAGAACACACAATACTATGTATGGCATAAAAAGGGCACTGCATACCAACATGAAAACTTCATCCCAACGGTAAAGTACAATGGAGGGAGATTCATGATTTGGGGCTGCTTTGCTGCTTCGGGGCCGTGACTGCTTGCCATCATCAAGGGAAAAATGAATTTCCAAGTTTATGAAGATATCCTACAGGATAGTGTCAGGGTTGCTGTGCGCCAGCTGAAGCTCACAAGTTGGGTGATGAAGCAGGACAATGACTTTAAAGTCGAAGGAAATCCACTACAGAATGGCTTAAAAAAAGAAGAAAATCCACCTTTTGGATGCTGTGGAATGATGCTGTGGAATGACCTCAAGTTAGCCATTCACACCAGACACCAGACAGAGAATATGGTTGAGCTGAAGCAGTTCTGTAAGGAAAAATGGTCTAAAATTCCTTCTGATCGTTGTGCAGGTCTAATCCGCAGCTACTGGAAACGCTTGGTTGAGGTAATTGCTGCCAAAGGAGGATCGACCAGATTTTAAATCCAAGGGTTCACTTACTTTTTCCCCAACACCTTGAATTTTTAATGGGATATGTTGAATAAAGACATGAAATATTATAATTGTTTGTGTTGCCTGTGACTTTGATGAAGATTAGATCACATTTTATAACCAATTAATGCAGAAAACCAGCTCATTCCAAAGTGTTCACATACTTTTTCTTGCTACTTTATTTCAAACTCCATGGAATTATCCAAAATTGAGCACATCATCTTGAGACTTATTGCAGCTATGTTAGTCTTGCCTTCCTAAGCTTCACTGTGGAAAAATACTGACTCACTCTTACTGGCTGTATGACATAAGGAGAAGGAGTGGCACTCAGAGAATTCCATGGCAACACGCTGACCGAGAGCAAGCAAGATTCTAAAAAGATCCCAAAAGAAGAAACACAGAGTAAATGCTTTTAGACCAAAGCCTTCCATCCTTTTATATAGCTCTCTAATTTGCTGGCAGAAATAGAGGGAGTTTTGTTAATTCACCCATGTTTATGCCAAGATGATGGGGTTGCAATATTTGATTCCATGTTGTTCTCTTGCAGGATAAATCTTTAAAATCAGCTGAATTTATTTCTAGTTGGTCTTAAAATGTTGCCAAATAGAGCATATAAATAGTAATGGATTATTAATAACATGAAGAGGAAACATGCAAACTGTGCAGGCACAAGCAAGACACGGCTGAAATGAAATATTTAGTAGTAAGGGCACTTTATGGATGCACGCTGTAGAAAACGCCACCTACAGAGGAAGATCCTAGAAATGCCTCTTCCAAAATTATGCAAACCTTCAGATTAGAGTTACCACATTTTACATCCAACCTGAAGACATCTCAGTTCACCTTGCATACACTCCACATCGAGGATGCCACTTTTCTTCTTCCATCTCTTTGTCAGTTTCTTCCTCTCTTGCTTCGTCCCTTAGGACTAATTAACCAGCTCAAGCTCAGCAAATCACAGTCAGCCAATTCAAAGGCATTAACAATTCATGGACAAATGTCACAGAAATAACCAGGCCTTCTCTTTCCATTTGGCTTTGGAAAGTGGAGGGGTGGCAGGGGTAGTTCAGGGAAGTCCCTGTTAGAGAGCTGGGTTGGTCCATTATAGTCTGTTCCCTCTCTCCAGTTCAACATGTGCACCGATCATCCTTTTAACTCATCCAGTTAGGTCTTTTATGCTGCAGCCCTGCCATTAACACTGAATGGTGATCAGTGTTTTACAGTACATGTTGTTCTTGTGAGTCATTAGAGATATTTCTCATCTTTCTTTCTATTTATTTATTTGTAAAAGTCTTTACTTTGCTAATGTTTTATTGTCATTATATATGTTTTATATACAAACACAATCCCAGAGCAGTGGTGAGAATGAGTTTGTCTGTATGAAAGGATGCATAATTCTCTCATAGTAGAAACACAGAACTGTATATCATGAATTCAGAACATTGAATTCTGATTCAGTAAAAGGGTTAGTTTACTCCCAAAAATTACATTATTGTCATCATTTACTCACCTTCAATATTGTTCTGTCTGACTTTCTTTTGTGGAACACAAAAGACATTAGGCAGAATACAGGGAAAGACAGCTTCGGTCACCATTCACTTTCATTGTATAGAGAAAAAAAAAGACTGAATTAAAAAAAATTATATATGTCCTTAAAAATTGTATGTGTCCTTTAATGCCACAGAAAACTGGATCCTACATATTTTTCTTATACTCAAACAATAAAGAGATCTGCATTTGCTGCAAGATGTAGCGCTCAGCTTTTGGCATCTCCCAGTCCAGAGAATGCTGCTCAATAAAACATTGCTGTTGTTGTAAAACTTTAATGGCTCTGTCTTCAAGCATTAGTCCACATGAACATGCATTTATGGCATCTTCTCTTTAATAAGCCCTAGTTAGGTCCACTGTCACCCCTCCCTACCAACTCCTAAAATCATCAGAGAAGATTTAACAGTCATTTAGCAAATAGAGCTCTCCACCCCAGATCAAAAAGCTTTATTGCGGTTGAAATGGTATCACAAATGACTGTATTAAACCTTTGCATGTATCAGGTAAATGTGGTGTCATATTAATTATCCAGTAGTGAGAAAATGGTTGCTGCTTTTAACTACAGTAAAACACAAGCAATGGTGCTTGTTGCTGTCTAGTGTATTTATTTTAAATAACTGTGAATTTTGTATTAAGCAATTGTCATTTAAAACGGAATGTTTGGTGGGAGTTGTTTTGGTGTGGAGTTGCCAAAGTCTCTCTAGCAAGTCAGTCCACTGTCGGCCATCTTTGGAACGCTCTCAGGAGGCTATTTCCAGTCATGACAGTGCAGCTCCTATCCACTTGAATGGAGAAAGACCAAAATCTCAAATATGGTTGGTCAAGATTACGATCAAAGGACATATTTCAAACCAGCAATAACATTTTGACAATATCGGTATCATAAATTGTTTAGTTTAGAGCTTTATTAATCCATTCAGACTGTCCTGGTGTTTCACATATACAGACAACACTGAATACACGTACAACAAAAAATCTAAATACATAAAATATATATACAAAAAAATATAATAATAATAACAATTTAATAATAAATAACTCCCAAAAAAATAATTAATTAATAACAAAATAGTCAATTATGTTTGTTACATAAACTAATTGCCTTAGGCACAAAAGTATATTTGTAACGGTTTGTGAGACACCCGATTGTCCTTAAACGCCGGCGAAGGGGCAACCACTCGAATTGAGGGTTCAAAGGGTGTGTGCTATCTCCCATTATTTTATGTGCAATCCTCAAAACTTGCTGTTCAGAGTAAAATGTTAAACTACGCAAAGAAACATACACAATTTTTGAGCACAAGTTTACAATACCTTGCAGACGATTTTTGTTCTTCATAGACAATGAAGAAAACCAACATAAGAAAGAAAACGACAGAATACTTTCAACAAATGAATTATAAAAAGACCTTAGAATGGGGCTCTGTACATCGAAAGAATTAAGCTTCTTCATCACAAACAATCTTTTTTTTTTTTTTTGTGAATTGTGATTCTTTACCTCTAAAAAAAAACAAAAAAATTCCCGGCTTGTATATAATGCACATGCGCGTTCTCGAGTTGATTGACAGACGATGTCTATATCTAAAAGTTGATTGGCTCTTTTAACCGTAAGGCGGGAATTCCTTTCTACATCCGTTGAGCGCTCAGAGCTACTTGGTTGGGCGTTCCAATTTCTCCCATTAATTTTAATAGAAGTGGCCCATCTCTACTAAATTGTCTCTGGCTGCACATCATCATAAACAAATACAAACAAAAATTATTCTGGTATTTAAAATTCTGTTCTATTCAGTTCTGCTCAAACTTCAGCTCGAGTGCATGCTGCTATTACAGCAAAAGGGGAACATACCAAATACTAAGAACCATATATATATAATACAACGTAAATTATAGAAGCTTATAGAAGAAAAATACAAAATAGAAGCTTTTCACGAGTGAGCTGCCCAGTGTACTTTTATACAGTAAAATTGCACTCATACACCAACAATCGTGATTCATGTTGCTATTTGTCACTCCAACTCCAAAGCCAGAGTTAAAGGCAGTGGGAGGGATTAAGCTCTAATCTGATGATGTGTACTCTCGTCAAATACAATAAAACAAACAGATATCCTTTTTATTAAAGGCTGTTGATTAAATCAGCTCACTTCGACATACAGAATCACTATAATTCCAAAAATACACTGAAGCCCTTTTCCTATTATGCCTTAGGAGAGGATAGGCAAATGTTGCTGGAGGATTACAAAGAAGCTTACGATTTAAAATCCATTTATCAAATTGCTTGTGTGTCTGTTTAAATAGAAACTATTTCAAATAATTTTTAAATAGATAAAAACAATATATTTATGTCATATTTCTGTAAATAGGTGTTATATGATTAACAAATTAAATATTTAAATACTTGAACATGTCTAAAATAAAATGTATTCTTTTAATGGAACATAACTGAAACAATATGGTGCTTAAAATGAAATATAGTAAATTTAAGTAAAAGTTAAGTTTTCACTATTTTAATGAACAAAATATCAACTTTACAGCATTCCTGTTTCTGTCTTTCTGTCACCTAAACGCACGCGCGCACACACGCTGTCTGCAAGAGACTTTGTTACATCACAGTGGAGGTTGCAGGATTCCAGTAAAGTAAAAGTCTGCCCTCCATCGTCCTTTACATGAACATATCTAAACTGATTACATCACAGCTGTCATATTAATTTTAATAAAGCAAAAACAAAATCATTCCACCAATACTATAAACTTATCATTATCATTAAATGACATCATAAAAATACATCTTTAATCGTCATTTACAATTTCAGTAGTTACAATATTCGTTTAAAGTGTCAAATATGAAGCAATCACAAGATTTATAGGGTTCCAATAGATTACAATAATTTCAATAATAACAAACATTTTCTTTTTTTATTTGATGTATGAAAATAATGTAAATGCTTCAAAAAAGATTTTTCAAAATATATTTTTGATATAGTAGTGCAAAAGGATGTTTCACATAAATTATTACAATCTGAGACAGAGTTCTCCAAAGAGTCTGTAAATCTTGACAAATTTATAGAAAGTCTAACCAATCATTTCATTTCATTTAAATGTGTTAAATGTGCACAAACTTACATGCATTACCAACTGACAAAAGTATTAATTCTCTTAATTTGTTAATAATGTTTACAGTAAAAAAATTATATGTTATAAATTTCTTAATTAATTTATCAACTAATCATTGTTTTATTATTTTTACTGATTTATTTCCAAAGGCACCTCCCTGTTGAATAGATTATTTTTGTGCTGGTTTGATTGAGCAGGGATTTTCAGCAGAATATTTCCTAACTTTAATAGCATAGGATTCTTTCAGACTGACACAATGCCGCAATGATGACTTCTGTATGACTAATTCCTCTCCCTCAGGTTGGACTTAAAACACAAGGCTGTGTGGTGTGAAATCTCCTCACAGAGCAGCACAATCCTCCTCCAACTGTGGCAAAGTATGATTCACAATTCACATCTACAGATCAACAGTTATTCCTGGTGTCTTAGTCTTGTACAAAGAACACACACACAAAAAAATCTCTTTTGTCTCTATATCATCTGATGAAGAATTGCTGCCTCACAGGATTTAGGTTCAAATGACTGTATTTGCATAGAAGTTTGACAACATATTAAATGGCTGCAATATTTGTGTGAATCCTTCAGAGTTCCAACAATATTTGAATTTTATATTTTGTTTATGATTACTAGATAGGGATTTAAAAACAATCTAATTCAAATACATTCACAAATTAATCAGTCAGGCCACACTGTGAACCAGTTCGATCGATTAATTAAAACGATTCTCTCACAAATCAGACATCACTATGGCTTGAAAGCAATTTTACTCTATACCGAAAAAGTTACATCTAGACAATGACATATTTTAAAGCAGAGCCTTTTCTATGACTTTTAACATTTTATTGATTCCCATGACTTTCCAAGCTTGGAAAACATTATTTTAAAATTCCCAGATATTTCCATGTTTTACAGTAGGAACCCTGATCCTAGTGTAAATCAACAAACACAAACGGCTGCTCCAGATTACAGCTCACTACTCTTTAGGAAGGAAGTCCACATTGGTGCTCTGGTTGGCGATGGCTTGCTCCTGCAGAGCTCTTTGTGTGAGAGCAGGAAGATAGAGGAAGGCATAGAGAAGTCCCAGCAACAGAAGAGCAATGACCAGAGGAACACCCCAATTTGTGGTCATTATCGGCTCTTCACATCGGGCCTGAAGGAAGGAGCCCTGCATTGACCCGATGGAAGACAGAGTTAGAGCGACGTTCCAGTGCGACTCAATCTCTTGACCTTTGCGTTCTCCACTGGTACGCTGTCCAGAGACCACTGAGATGTGTGTGTCAGTATGTGTCCTCTTGTCAAGACACACCTGCCACTAGCCACTCTGCTTGGCACAGAGGCACAGCTGTCAATGTGACACTCTAGCCAGATGTCAACAAATCTGGCCTGCCCTGGGAGATTCACAGCCAGACTGCTGCTAGATGCAACAAAAACCTCATCATAGAAATGCAGAACTTTGAAGATGTCAAAAGTAAACACCAGCATAAAGTATGTTTCATCACTAACCCGTTTTAAGAGTATTACCTTGGCATGATTATTCACCTAAACCTTTCACAAGGTAGGGGAAAAATTGAATGTAGCAAAGGGCTCATTTTAAATGTTATGCAACACTATTTGTGGACAGAACACTATGTTTGAACTAATACCTGGAGCCAGCACCTCCGCATTACAACATTGAAATCATCTCCCAAATCTACAGTTTGGATTATGAAATTTCAGTGCTTGCATAACGTTATTATGTAATTCATTGGCACAATATTCTGTGAATCAGACAAGATTACCTGTGATTATTGAACATTATTTTTAATTAGGGATATTCTTACAGTGACTTTGTGTAACATAGTTAAAACCAAAACAGTTTAAAAGCTTATTTTAGACCAGCTGTTTCAATTTAGAATCAATAGCTGCATCCAAAATCATGTTCTATCACAGTATATAAAGTTTTTGATGAAGGACACACTTCTCGGCTGGTAAAACAGTATGTTCTTTAGTTATGCATGTGAGTATGAATAGATTCCAGACATTCTTGTGGGTGTTGACCTGTTACCCGAATATAGGACGTAATAACAACAACCGCAAGAATAATCTACTCTGGTTTTGTTTAACAATCACCGTTTAGGGTTAGTTCACTCATCATTTACTCATCCTCCTGCCATCCCAGATGTGTATGACTTTTTCTTTATTAGAACACATTTGAAGAAAAATAAAAAAAAATATCTTGGCTCAGTAGGTCCTTATAACACAAGTGGATGGTGATCAGACCTTTGAAGCTCCAAAAAAAAACAGACTGGTTAAATGTCTTCTAAAATGAACTCCGCCCTCATTTGTGAATGCATATAGAGCTGCTAACAGGAAGCGATGGTTTATAAAGTATATAAATAATTCTTTTTTTGCAGCAAAAGCGATCGTTCATGCTTTAGAATAAATTGGTTTATTGTACAGAGTTGTATAGGTGATGTTTATACAAATTGTCTGTTCTATTTGGAGCTTCAAAGTTGTATCACAATCCACTTGCAATTTAAGGACCTACTGAGCTAAGACATTTTTCTTAATTTGTGGTCTGATGAAGAAAAAAAGTCATACACATCTGGGATGGCATGAGGGTGAGTAAATTATGAAAGTGAACTGTGAACTTTTCCTGTGAACTAACCCTTTAAGCACAAAGAACAACTTACAGTTTTATTACTTACGGTTGAAAAGAACAGACAGACTCGTGGCTTTCCACCATTTTTTTAAATCCATGGTTTGAACATGATGTCTTCTCAGCACATGAGGCGTTATGAGATAGAACAGTGTCCAGTTGATGCACATTTCAAAATCTCACCGGAAATTTTAGGTCATCTGGGTATTTCTCGCTCACTTTTTTTTTTCACAAGTTCTCATGGTGACTCTCAATCCAGGTGGCAGAGGACGAATCTCAGTTGCCTCCGTGTCTGAGACAGTCAACCTGCGCATCTCATAATGTGGCTTGTTGAGCATGTTACCCGGTGACATAGCTTCACGCCATCCAAGGCGGCATCAACGCACAACTCACCACGTGCCCCACCGAGAGCGTGAACCACATTATAGCGACCATGAGGAGGTTACACCATGTGACTCTACCCTCCCTAGCAACTGGGCCAATTTGGTTGCTTAGGAGTCCTGGCTGGAGTCACACCCTGGGATTCGAACTCGCGACTCCAGGAGTGATAGTCTATGTCTTTGCTCGCTGAGCTACATAGACCCCCTACAATAAGGTTGTTAAAGTTTTTTAATGTTAGTTAATTACTAACATTTAAACAAAGTTTTTAGCTTATAGGTATATTGATCATTAAACTGTTGGGATTTATGTGTATTGTGAAAGTGCTGTACAAATATAAATGACTAGAGTGTAGACAAACTTATTTTCTCAAGAAAAACATGAAAATTGTGAGTTCATATTAGTTTTTCTCAACAATCAAACAAAATAAATGCAGTCCTGGTGTTTAAGTTACTTCAAGCTCTGCTTTTTGTTGCCAATGTCAGACACTTTTGTGGCATTTATGATATTTATCTAGAATTCTTGAATAAGTTTGAGCAAAACATTTGTGGGTGCCCGTATCATAGGTATAGTAAGGCTATGCATCGTATTGTGAAATTTGTGTATCGTTACATGCCTTCTCTGAACACGTAAAACGCATGTCATGCTAACCACCTATATGAACTGGCACAACACCCAAGCAATTATATCAATGCATTCGATAGCATTTGGAGGATAGCATTATATAACATTTTGCCAAAACAGGAAGCATTACATAACAGCTCAATAATACAAATCCTACACACTCTGAATCAGGATCTCTATATGGATTTAGAGGAAAAAAAGACACTGAAATAACAATTAAAGAACAGAAAGAAAGAAGGTATGAAAAAAGTTCCTCCAGATCTCATTTTCTCTCTACACACAGGCAGAACAAATCATCATGACACACCAGCACTTGATGCAGTTTTAACTTTGGTTTCACTGGCTCTTCTGAACAGATAGATAGCATGTCAGTCGCCCCACAGACATGGAGGCTGTATGCATTATATAAGGCCCTCCAGAAATTCTGTCCACTATTTCAGCAGCTTTTACCCACTACTATACAATGATGACAAGAATTCACATACCTTATTGTGTACATAAAGTACATAAAACCCCATTCCCAGAGACTAAATGATCCATAAACTATTTTTAGCTCAGCTAGCGCTAAGAACAGTGAAGCATGATTTGTTGAAGCATGAAGCAGTCAAGAATGTATGAATACAGTTTATGTCTTGTAAAGAGCCCTGAAAATTTTTAAAGAGCTCTTCTATGCAGGATAAAAATACCAACATTTGATAACGAAAACACACACACAGAGAGAGAGTGAGAGAGAGAGAGAGAGAGAGTGAGAGAGAGAGAGAGAGAGAGAGAGAGAGAGAGAGAGAGAGAGAGAGAGAGAGAGAGAGAAAAGAGAAAGAGAAATCTAAATACAAATACAGAATTCTAAAGTCAGGAAATGTGTTTCTAAATAAAGTGCCTGCTGTGTGCACATAAAAGTACAATAAAGGCCTGTATTATTTTAATACCAATAAAGGAGTCTGTATTTGTAATAATTTTTTAATGTTTTTAATGAATAAAAATGATATTACTATGACCAACATAATATGACATGATATAAGCATTATATCACAGATTTGTGAGAGTTTTTGCAGAACTGGAGATGTCTGAATTAACACCATGGTAATTGCATTCTACCATACTACTCTTATTACTGCCATAGACGGACATAGCAGAAGTAGTAAGAGTAGTTATGTGAAGGGTGCAATTGCAAATGCAGCCCATGAAACACGTGTAACAGTTGTCACATTGTGAGTCTGGCCAATCGCAAATAAGCGGTGTCCTCATTCAGAGCTCGTGCAGCTGCTCTTGAAAAACTTCGCCAGCTGCATGAGGTGGCTGCTCTCGAATTACGCTCGTGGTAGTTTGAAGGCATACATCACGGTGACATGGCAATGGTGCCGTCTCAAGTCAGACAAAAATTATAACTCACATGCACTGCTTCAAGTCCAGCACCGATCAGTCTGCATGAAGACAAACACACCTATTCTTTTGTTCATTATGGTGGAAAGACTATGTACTGCTTATGCCCTGAATCTACTCACTATAGTACAATTGCCCTTTTGACATGGAATTTCCACACAAATGCCAATAGCCAGTCATCAACTCCATTAGACGTATCCATTAGAAATCCCCAAAGGTCTACAGGCCATGACACAAATAGGTGTTTTAGGGGTGCTCATTATGTGGGGGCCTACTCTTTGTGGTTAGACATAAATAATCGTCAGATCAATAGCTGTGCCCCAAATGAAGCACTATACATTATGCACTTACAATATACACAATGCACTAAACCATGTGGTGTTTATATTTTCAGTGATTAGTTTTGTCCCAAATGGTACGCTTAGCTAATGTTGTTTTACTACATGGAAGCATTCGCCGTTTAACAACTGACGGAAGTGACGTTTCAAAGGCATGCAATGTGTTAGCTTTAGCACGTTAGCCAACCTCAGTTCAACACATGTATCTCAAATAACATACAGAGCGTGAGATGATGGTAAAGCATTCAACTCACATTTGTAATGTGCTGTCTTTGCTGATGTTTCGCTAATTGCCACATTCCTCATTATTTACAATTGTTTTGTCAGACCAGCGATGCAACCAGGTAACTCTGACCTTCCACTTATGGCAAGCCACGAGCGCTGAGTGCATGACATGTCCAACATTCCACACTTCGTTTTGACAGTGCATCATCCAGGTACTCATAGTTGCCTACACTTCTTTTTGTAGCATTGTCAGTGTTAACATACTCATCATACTATATTCACTACAAAATTACTTAGAATAATGCAGACGTTTGCACTTTGGGATGCAACTAATGCGTATGTGACCTTTGCTATGGCATTGTGATCTCTGGTATTGTATAACTATTACAAGATCGTTTCAACCTGACAGATGTAGTCACAGAGGGATTTCAGGACTGTCTTACACAACACTGCATTCGCTTGAACACATAGTTTCAATCCAGGTGAGGGGGCTGAGTATTCAGCAGGCTGTTAACAGCTTCTCTGAATAAATACTGCATAGGTTTTGTAAATGGACAGAAATACAAATAAATAATGACAGAAACAACCGTTTTAAATTATACCTGATTATGGGTATAATCTACTACTAGACCTGTTGTATGCTAAAAATATTTGAAGTGAACACAAAATGTATTGTGCATATTATTTTTTAAAGTGCACAGCCTACTAGATTTGTAATGAATACTAGCATTTCACAGGATTTTGACAGAGTGCTGTTCTAGATAGCAAGACCAAAGCCAAATCAATCAGCCCACGAGTGCCGAGTGCTTTGGATTAATAATAATGATGCACATCTTAAAATAATATCACCTCTGTACAGCGGAAGTCAATTCCAAAACACACACACACACACACACACACACACACACTCACACACTCACACACACACACACACACACACACACACACACACACACACACACATTAGTAGAGATAACAACTTCCGCGGCTCTATCATAGGCGAGAGCATAACGCTGAACTAGCGTGTTACGACAGTAAACCACAGTTTGGGGATACCGGCCAAAATAATGGGTAGAGCCGTACACTGACACCTACCTGTCGCGAAATTCGTGTCTTCTCTTTTATAACACAGCTATTTTACCGTAGTAAACTCCACACATTGTGCATTCCAACAGGAGTTTTTGGTGTAAACCATGGTAGATTAGTGAACAGGCTGTAAATTGTTTATTCAGCACAATGAAGCTTCTCCTCAATAGACAGCCATGAAAAAACGGCCTCTGATCTCCCAGTGTACCGTCCATACTGTCTATGGGATTGACATTATGGTAGAAGGGCTCTGTGGTTGGCGCAAAAAATCTCCTTCAATAATGAAACCATTTTTTATTAAAATTTTAAAATTAAACACAAATAATATTCTAAACGTATCAATAAAAGAAATACATAAAAACTAAGGTAGCAATTGAATATTGATTTGTCATCTACAAGTTGTCTTGGTACTAACCGGAAGCGGAAAAAGCGAGGGAGCGGTTGACAGCTGCTGATCTCAAGAGCTTCACGAGCAAAACAATAAAACATTTTCAAATATGGAGCTGTGTGAAATATTATACAATAAGGCTGAATACATCGAAACGGTATGTGAAATAGAACGGGGACATGAGGGTACGATTACAAAACTACGATATTTCTAAACGATTAGTTGTCTCAGCAAACCGAGTGTGTGAATGTTTTTATTTGTTAAACAAAGATGATGGAAGCCTCACGCGATTGCTAGTGACTTATCATGACTTACCGGTCAATAAGTGTCGGTATCAATGGCTCATTTAGTCAATTTAGTTACTCACATCAGCCTGGAGCTGATCCACAGCTGGGCCGTCATGTAACGGTAACGTTCACTCTCCCTTTTTTTTTTTTATATGTATATATTTGCAGGCGTCGGGCAATAAAGTGAGCAGACAGTCCGTTCTTTGTGGCAGTCAAAACATTGTACTCAATGGAAAAGTAAGCCATCTCTTTGTCGTATAATTTTTGCTGTGGTATTTCCTCAGTTCTCAATGCAAATGTGTCGATTTTGTTGTATAATTTCTATTTCAGACTATTGTGATGAATGACTGTATTATCAGAGGAGATCTTGCTAATGTCAGAGTTGGGCGACATTGTGTCATTAAAAGTCGTAGTGTAATCCGACCACCCTTTAAGAAATTCAGCAAAGGGTAAGTATTGCTCTTGTTTCAACGTAGAGCAGCTCAGTGTTTAGTTGATTGATTAACATGGAGCTGTATGATTGAAATGCACTTGATTCTGACATCATATTCAACTTGCTTATGCAGAAATTATAATTCTTTCTTTAATTATTTTTCTTTGTTTTTTGTACATCAGCGTGGCTTTCTTCCCCCTACATATTGGGGACCATGTTTTCATAGAGGAGGACTGTGTTGTCAATGCTGCACAGATAGGATCATACGTCCACATTGGCAAGAACTGTGTGATTGTTAGTAACCCTCATCCACATGCTGCCATTTGTTCTGTGTTTGTGACTAATATTTTGAGCTGGCGGTACTTAACTGGGACGCATATATTTCAGGGTCGACGCTGCGTCTTAAAGGACTGCTGTAAGATATTGGATAATACTGTCCTTCCTCCAGAGACAGTGGTTCCTCCATTCACAGTATTCTCTGGCTGTCCAGGTGGGCACCTTCACATACACTTCAAATATATTTCTTCCTAACAAAGATGGCATTCTGCATTTGGATTTTATCCAACATGATTATAAATTGTTTTTCATATTAGCATAATTTGTTAGAGGTGATGTGTATTTGAAGTGGATTGTTTGCGTTAAGACAGTGAAATTTAGTTCATTTCACTTGGTAAATGCAAATATTTAAGCTTAACTTTTATTCCAAATTTCAGGTTTGTTTTCAGGAGAGCTCCCTGAATGTACACAGGAACTGATGATCGACGTTACCAAAAGTTACTACCAGAAATTCCTCCCTCTCAGCCAGATCTAGGACTAAAAAAGTATTTTGGGACCAAGAACACTAATAGGCTCTTGCTGCAGTTACATACTTGCAGTTAAAAAAAAATACCTAGCTTTGATCATGTCCATGCTCATATAGAAAAGTATAAAATATGTGAATCAGTTACACACATCTCTACTGTATTTCTAAAAGGTACGTTTAGATTAATGCATCTTATTTTATGCCATTGCAACAAAGCGGTCTCATTTGCAATGCTGGTGGGGGGAGAATCACAAGACTCAATGATCAGCTGATAGACTGAAGGGCCTTTATTTATTACAAATGAGCTGTTTAGCTGTACCACCTCTGCAACAATTAATGATATCTTTGTGCTAAAACAAATTTTATTACAGTTGTTAATAAATGCTTTTTTATAAAGAATGTATACTGGATCATTTCAGGTTATTTCAATGTTTTGAGGGCTCCTTTTGTAGACTTCCAAATATTACACAATGGTGTCAGGAACAGGATGACATAGTTATATTTATATTTCATTATCCATTAATCCAGTTGTCTGATTCTTGTTTGAGGTAGGAATTGTTAGGAGTTTGGACCACAAATTAAAATCATAAAAAATATTTTAAAATCAATTTGTATTAAAGCGAAAATGTTTAAACCATACCACGATTCATACAATGAACAATACCTTTTGTACACATAGCACACTTCATATACTCAACAGGCCCATCTTAAAGGGGTCATGACATGAAGAATCACATTTTCCTAGATCTTTTCACATATAAGAGGTCATTGCACTTTAAAAACCTACTGTATGTTTCACAACTCAAAACTGGTAAAACAAAATGGCAAGTTTTTTGAGCCGCTAAGCATAAGGATCCCTCAGTCAAGATTCCATTCACAAAGCCACTGTTGACACTGCACCTTCTGTTCCTCACTCTCCACTGGGCTGCTGCTCCTGTGCACTGTCTCTGGTTCTTCTTGGCTCTGTTTCTCAATCTGTGGCTTTGTTAAAATATTCTTTAGTAAATCCTCCAGAGAGTTCACACATCTTCCTGGTGCCCAATTTGAGTCTATGCTGGGCAGAAAGGGATCTGTGGCTATGACCTGTATTGGTTCATTTTCCAGTGGAATATGCAGAAAGTAAGCATGCAGCATCATGCGATAAGGAGAGTTGTCTGAGCGTAGACTATACGTGAAGTCTCCCACTATAGGATGACCAATGACACTACAGTGTACTCTTAGCTGGTGGGTCCGTCCTGTAAAGTATTTCAAGTGGAAAACATCAATCTAAGTATTTTATATGTATTGTCTTATTTTGTGTTGAATTCTCAATTTGATACCTGTCAGAGGTTGCAAAAGCACTTTAGTGACTGTGTCTCCTTCATATGTTCCATACTCTAATACGGTCAGCTCTGTTTGGCAGGGCTTGGGATTTTCACACCCTACAGTGCACGAGAGGAAATAGGAAATATGTGAATTAACTTCTATTGTTGTTATAACTTCTATTATTGACTTAATTGATATTTTTAATAAAGGGATTCTTACCATCTTTTCCTTCAATGCACATCATATGGGTCTTGCCCTCTGTTGTGTTTTTGCCAATAGCATAGTCCACGGTAACTTTCTCCTCTGCCACAATGCCACGGACCTGCACAAAAAATATAACAAAGTCTGTATGTGTTGTTAGGGAAAACCTTGTATATATATTGATTGAATGTCACAGTACCAGTGCAAGATAAGCTTTGATAACAAGCCGATCTTTAAAGCAGCGATATGCATGCCCTGCTGCTGCCTTGTTAAGTGCAACACATAAAGCTCCACTTGTAGAGAAATCCAATTGATGGCAAAACCTAAGAAAACACGAGAATAAGAGAAAATACATGAACACATTTTCAGACACAAATGTGGTCTTATATTACTATTTGTTCATCTGATACTTAACTAACTAAAACTTGAGGAAGACCTGAAGCCGTAGTAGGTGCCAGGATCTGCAAGCTCTGGGAAGTGATACTTCAGTTGGCTCTGAACAGTCTGCTTCTCATACCACATCTTGCTATCAATACGGATGTCCCAGTGTTTATTAACAACAATATAGTTTGCACTGTGGTAGAGGACACACAAGTTCTCCAGACTGGCAGCCTCCATGTTCACCTTCTGGAAAGCAACATCATGGCATGGTACATCAACAAGTTCTGACAAATATTTGTAATGTTATTTGATATGTTGGTGTGGAGTAACTGTAGTCTCACAGATCTTATAAAATGACTGATTAAAACAAATGTTATACCTTATTAATAAGGTCTTCTTGTAAGCACTGCATGTATATTGTTATTGACCCAGATTTAACAGTTTTGCTCTACAGCAGGATGCATGATGCTGTTGATGGGTTATTTACGTCGTTTTCTGTTTATTTCGTCTCTGGTAGACACGGTATGTGAGCGAATATATATTCTTTAACAGCTCCGCAAAATTAATTGATTTGACAACTTGCCTTTTCTAGATCAAATTCACTTTGATATACACAGATATACCGTCACTGAGATCCACGAAGCATATGCTGGCGTCAGCTTTCAAAATAAAAGCCTATTTAAATTAAGTAATGTTTCTCACATTCTGTATTAAAAAACAAACAAACATTAGATTCTGCAAATACGTTTTCTTAAATGGTTTTTCAAAAATAATTAATTTACAATTGTTCTTTTGCCTTTTAAAGATATCAGTGGAGATAAAAATAAATAAATAAATAAAAAAATCACTTTAATAGACTACCAATAAACTACCCAATAGACCTTTTTCACAGACTGCGTTGACGCGTTTCCGCCTTATTTAGCAGCGTAAATACAGCAAACTTGTTTATAAAATCATTTTTTAAATATTGAGTATAAGTTTATAACATTATGATTTGTGTTACATTACCCTGGGAATCAAATTTAAAAAACAAATTACCACAGCTGCAAGGGGCTTTCTATTACAGCTACTGAGAGAGTGACAGTACATTTGGCATCTTCTCCCTTTTTACAGTCTTACTCCACCGCTCTCTATTTTATCTTCTTCTGGAAAGTCATTCAAATATAATGGTGGATTTTTTTTCCTTTTTGCTCTTGGAGAAATTGGATAAATTAAAATAATATTTGCTGTGATCTCCCATTCACCGCTGTCGAAGATTACCCGTCAAACGTTTATTTCCGTGTGAAAAAATTCTATGGACCCTTTTCACAGACCTGTTATGACGCGTTTCCGCCTTCTTTAACAATGTAAATGTAGCAAACTCTTTTATAGTTCCTATTTTAATAATATGTAGTGTACATTGTATTACCCTGGAATACGTTTTAAATAAATAATTTACCATAGATGAGATGAGATACTGCGGTTATCCAGCACTATATGTTTTATCTTCTTTTGCAAACCTGTGAAAGCGTAATCATTGATTTTTTTTCCCCTTTGCTGTTGGAGCAAACAGGCAAGCAAAAAAATTACATTTGCTGTGGTCACCCATTAAAGTTTAACCAACCTTGACGACCTTGAAGTTTAACCAGCTTTGCGACTAGCGGACATGTGAAAAGAGCTCATGATTAACAAACATTCGCTCATGCATTATATCATTTCTTTAACAAAAACTATTTTGACTGATCTTGCCATTTCTAGATATCAGTATCATGATATCAGTATCATGACTGAGTCATGTAAACGACCAGTCATGGTTCAATTTGTTGTTACGTGCCATCGTGTTACCACAATAATAGACTGGTGTGCAACACAGTGCCATTTATACAGTCCGCATATCAGAGCTGTGGCAGAAGTGTTTGAGCTCATAATGTTAAAGTGCTTGACTTTTTCATTCTCCCTCTCTCCTCAACAGTTCCCTGTAACTTTTAACTGTCATGTCTAATGATAAAAAGGCAAATATCAATAAAACGTCTCGGTTACATACATAACATCTGTTCCCTAAGACGAAGGGAACGAAACATTGCGTTTATTAATGCATATGGTGAGTGCCTTCTTACACGACCTAGTTGAAACCCCTCTTTAATAATGGCAATATTCTAATATTGGCTATGGCGTTTGAGCCACGCCTGTTTTGGTGCAAAACTGTCTGCTATAAAAACAAGACATCATACTCCAAAGGGAAATCCCCCTCAGGGAGTTCCCAGAGAAGGGGAGGGGCTGCTGCCCATTCTGATGTGGAGCTGTCAGGAATGGCCCCGGCTCCATCTCGCCTGCCAGAGCATTGCATATTTCACATCTCCCCAATTTAGTGCAGGAACCATCCACGCAAATTCCCTTAAAAAAAAAAATCATGCGGATGGGTGAGGTGGGAACTAACTGCGGCCTCCACTCTATGATTTTTTCCCCCCCGGAATTTAAATCACAAGAGTCACCACAGGATACTTGTGAATATCCCTGTGTACACACTTCACCCTCACCATTTTAGCTGTGCCCAAAGTCTCGGGTTGAACCAAGCGTTGGTGGATTGTTGTTGGGATGTTGAAGACCCATATCAATGTCCCCAGCTCCATCAGAGGGCACTGATCCCGGAAGTGGCCCGGGTCTCCGCACCTCCAGCATGCTGGTCCAGGCGCTATGCCCGCACTTATGTCGGTGGGCGCCCCCACCTGAGGGGGAGGGCGGTGGGGCATCGGGGCAAGGAAAGGTGTCGCCTCCTATGCCCGGGGAACTGGTCTCGGTGGTGGAAATCCTCCTTGCCTGTGTGGGGCAGGAACTGGCCCTGGGGAGAGAGCAGAACGAGGGGAAAAGAGTGCTCTTCTGCCCTCATGATCGACGCCATATGGTCCTCCGCAAGCCGGACGGCTACCTCCAGCAATGCCGGGTGGTGGCACTGGACCCACTCCACCTGTCCCTCTTGGCAGTCGATGTATAAGCTGTTCCAGTACCACCTGGTTGATGATCCCCTCAACGTCACGGTCCCCCGCCAGCTAGGACCTTAGGCACATAGCCTTTTCTGGGTTTGACAGTGGACTTTGAAAGACCAAGGCCAAACTCCAGACATTAATTTTAGATTGATCGTGCATGCAGGTCACTGACCTGTTTAATTGAGGCCAGAGCCTGCAGTAGTGTGGTCTTAATGGAGAGCATGCGCAAATCAGAGTCCAAAGGCTCGAAGGTGGGCCCTGCGGACGGCTCTGGCTCCACCTCGCCAGCCAGAGCATCGCATATTTCACATCTCCCCAATTGAGTTCAGGAACCGTCAGTGCAAATTCCCTTAAAAAAAATAAAATAATCAGGCCAATCAGTCCCCAAAATCAGCGGATGGGTGAGGCAGGAACTAACCGCAGCCTCCACTCTATGCTTTTTTTCCCCCCGGAATTTTATCACAAGAGTCACCACAGGATACTTGTGAATATCCCCGTGGACACACTTCACCCTCACCGTTTTAGCTGTGCCCAGTCTCGGGTTGAACCAAGCGTTGGTGGTTTGATTGCAACCTGTGTCCACCAATGCTTGGCGAGTACCCCCCTTGACACTTACTATACGGTACACTCCGGCCTGGTCGATTGATCATGCATGCAGGTCACTGACCTGTTTAATTGAGGCCAGAGCCTACAGTAGTGTGGTCTTAATGGAGAGCATGTGCAAATCAACAGAGTCCAAAGGCTCGAAGGTGGGCCCTGCGAAAGTCCCTTATTGGGACTGTAGCTGGCTGAGTTGGGTTTAATCATCTTGCTCCTTTAAGGAACTTTGATTAACTCATGCTTCCCTATAGTGGTGCTAGCTTCATGTGCATGATATGCAGATTTGGTCACCACATACACTTGACGGAGTGAGTCCTGCGTCTAATCGCTTTTGAAGAAATTGATTAATCCGCTTTGTGAGTGCAGGATTCAAATGTCTCAGATCCAGGATCGGCCAAAACCCGCAGTCTTTCTTTGGGACAAGAAAATAATGGCTTTAAAACACCTTTTAGAGGTTGTGCCAAATTGTTAAGCCCATATCGCACTTTTCATGAGGAGACTGTGTATTTTGGCTCGTAACACTGCCGCGTCTTTGGATGAAAATATAGAAGACAGAACCCTGTTGAAACGGGGTGGCCAGCATGCAAATTGAATCATATAACCATGTTTGATATTTTTTGCAGCCATTCTGAATTCCCTGTTAGGGCTCACCACGCGTCCGCGTATTGGGACAGAGGGCAATTTGGTTTGCTCACGATATGATGCGTCGCTCACCATAGGGAAGTTGTTGCGCATAATGTTTGTGCTTTGAAGAGGAAAAGGGCTCCTTATTGAGAATATGTGAGCATCTTGTGCATTTGCAATGAGTGCTGTATTCTTTTTTTGCATTCATTAAATTTTTTATTGCATTTATTTGAGTGCAAGACAACAAAATATTTTTCAAAGTCTCTATGATTTTCCGGTGCAGAGATATGTGATTTGTTACTTGGTTGCTAGGGTAATCCCATCTGGTTGCTATGCAGTTACCAGGGTAATACTTATCAAGGCTACTTTCCATCCTGAGTGGAATTAGTCAACCCAGAAGACTCTACGATTTTCTGGTGCAGAGATATTTGATTTGTTACTTGGGGTAACCCCATCTGGATGTTATGCAGTTACCAAGGTGACAGCCAACAATGCTCCTTGCCATCCTGAGTGAAAAAAGTCAACCCGGAAGTCTCTACGATTTTCTAGTGCAGAGATAAGTGATTTGTTACTTGTCCATTTTGAAAAATATTGTGAACAATATTCCTTTCCCGACAAACAGCGGTGGGGAGATGGGGAACAGTGTTTTGTGTCTCCAATCGAGCCTTCTTTGGAGCAGACATGGAGGGAACCACAGGCTCTGCTTTCTGCTTCAAAAGGGCTGTGCCCGTCAGGAGAACATTTGCTGTGTGGGGGGGTTTGTTCTGCCAGTGCAAAGCGGTCGCTGATACGGCTGCTTCCGTTTGGGCCATGGCTTGCGTGGCCTCACCGGTGTCTTGGCAGCAGCAGGTGCCAGCGCTGAGGCAGCAGGTATGGGGCTTTTAGTCGGGCATGGCTCGAAATAGAGCGAGGGCGAACCGGCTGTGGTGTACTCCATTTAGGCATAAAGTGTCTCATAGCCTGCGATCGCTTCTGATTCGCGACGTAATGCTCAGCAAACTTATTCACAGAGCCACCAAAGAGGCCGGTTGGAGACACTGGCACATCTGATGGAGTGTCTTTTCCCCGATCACTCATTTCTGTGAGGGTCAGCCATTTATGTCGATCCAAAACTGCCAGGTTGCCCATGGACTTGTCAATGGCCTGCGCAGTGACTTTCATGGCACGCAGCACGTCTGTAGTGGTGTGGAGATCTTTGAATGTCTCTGGATCGAAGCATTGCTCATCTATTTGCTTGAGGAGCTGGCTTAAAATACCTGGAGCACCACCATTGTGTGAAGTGCTGATCCAGCTTGTGCTGCTGTGGAGTAATCTGTTCCAGACAGTATGGACATTTGTTGACACGGCTTGCAAGGATGTAAGCCGTGTGATTTCCACACCATGTTACACGCTGGGCAGAGGTGTGCCTCTAACGCCTCCTCCACAGGGGGTAGTTGGGCATAATCGTTTTCTTCCCCGTGATCCACAATAGAGAGGATAACATCACTGCATGGGTGTGCTAAGGTTGTGTGCCAGGACTTAGTTTGTTATAAACTTCGGGGAAGAATGGGGCAGATTTGCCAAATCTGGACTGCAGGAATCATTCATTGAGGTGAGATTGTTTAGGTTACTCTGGAGGAGACCACTCAAAGTTAAGCTCTTTGACTGTCCTTGTAAGGATACAGAGCATCTCCCTATCAGTGGCGCATGCACACTCCTCGCCCTCGCTGGAGGGAAGGGTAGCAGCATCATCCACTGACCACTGATGCAGCATGAAATATGATATCGTCATTATCATCCCCTGCTTCAGAATTGCTGAACGAGATGAGGCTGCGTGATCTTTCAGAGGGCCAGAGCTCATCTCGCACATAGCGTATCGGAAAACATGTGCTTCGTTGAGATTGAGGGGCTTGCGGTGTGTGTGCTGGCACGAGGATCACCTCAAATTCATCCTGCTTAACCTCATGCCTCCTTGTGTGAATTCTCCTGTATCACAGAAGAGGAGGGTGGGAGGGCACTTTAGGCTGAACATATAACAAGAGCGATTCGCGGGCAAAGTGTCTTGAGACTCATGCCCTCGCAGTGAGGACTGTCTGTCTCCATTAGAGCTGACATTCTAGACAAGAGATGATCGCTGTCTTGAAGGAAGAAATTCTGAGGGAATGGTGTTTGTGCACCTGTTTTTATAGTGGACAGTTTTGTTCCAAAATAGGCAGGGCTCAAACAGTATAGCCAATATTAGAATATTGGCATTATTGTAGAGAGGTTTCAACTAGGTTGTGTAAGAAGGCACTCCCCATATGCATTAATAAACACAATGTCAAGTGTACTGAGTTGTAATGGAACTAATATCATATTCCATCTGCAATTATGCACATATCTCATTTAGACAGATGTAATAAACATACCTAACAAGACTTGAGCAGATCCAGCATCCTGTGGAATGCATTACATTCATTTACTTCTAAAGCACATATTCTATCAGCCTTTCCTTAGCAGTTCCTTTTAACTTTTAACTTTCTTTTCTAACCAATAAAACTTCTATTCTACCGTCTGCAAATATGCCGATATCTCGTTTAAACCGATGTAATTCATGAACCTCATGAAAATCCTGTGTTATCTTCCTGTCGAGAGCTTATCTAATATCTTCCTCTGAAGAATCAAAACTTCAGGATCAGGATCAAAAGGTCCTCTGATTCACAAATCATGACAGACAGTCCATGACAATCCTAGCAGGCGATCCAGGCCTGATTTAAACTGTCAGGAGATTGCTGCTTGTGCCAGGTAAGAGACTATTTAGCAGAGACGGGCCACTTCTATTAAAATGAATGGGAGGAATTGGAAAGCCCAACCAAGAGACTCTTGTGCCCAATGGATGTAGAAAGGAAGTCCCACATTACAGTTAAATGGGCCAGTCACCTTTTAGATTCAGACAGACATCACCTGTCAATCATCTTGAGAACGTGCATGCGCATTAGCTATACAAGCTGGGGGAAAAAAAAAAACATTTTTGTGTGTAATCGGAGGTAAAACACAATTTATGATACCAGTATTGTCAGATTTTAAATATACTCTTTGAGCTTAATCTTGGCTAACCATTTTTAAGATTTTGGTGTTCCCCCCAAGTGCACTGTAATGACTGGAAATAGTCTTTTGGGAGTGTTCCAAAGATGGCCTCCAGTGGACTAACTTGCTAGAAAGACTTTGGCTGGATCCGCAGAGTGCATCTTCAAAGTAAAAGCGCTTTACGTGTGCTATAAGTAAATGTCTCATTCACTATGCACTGTATGTACAATTGGTTTGATTCTGTATTTTTTTAGTAAATGCGATTGTTAATGCGCACATGCCATCCGTGGTTGCCGGACTACTGTGTGTATGGTTATATCCTTCTTCCTAATATATTAACAATTTCTGCATGTGCAAATAAATTACTAAAATTTGATGACTAAACAGAAATCAGAAGAAGCATATCTACCATTTAAAATACAATACTATTTTTAGATATTTTTTTACAAAGTTAAA